>JAPXFQ010000391.1:0-380159 GCA_028564705.1 Apricaphanius iberus | reverse complement strand
GCTGTTTATATACATATCCAGAATTTCTTAAACAGTACAACATTTTTGTTTTTTTAAAAGAATACAACACAGTCTCCCATGCAATTCCAACAGGTATTCTGATGTTGTTTAAAGGATTTGACTCTTCTCTTTTTAGATCTGAAGACATCATAGACCCAAAGCAAACCTTCATTGGACAAATTTGTTTCACCACAAAAGAACAATTGTTTAATTCTAAAATTCGTTCTGTTCTACAAAAAGCTCTGGTTTCAACCCCTTCTTGTGTTAGCTACTGGAATGCCTTCTGGCAAGATCTTAATTGGACAAAAATTTGGTCTTTACCAAATAAATTCTTTATTACCAATAAAACTAAGGAAGTTTCCTTTAAGATTATACAGAAGTTTTATCCTGCTAAAGTCTGTATTCAAAAAAGATTTAACTTTGACATCGATGTTTTGTGCACTTTTTGTAATCTTTCCCCAGAGACTGCTGTCCATCTTTTTTGGGATTGTCTGTTCACAAAAGACTTTTGGAAAGACATTACTGCTTTGATCTCACTGGCTATTAAGCCAGATTTTTTGTTATATTTAAAAAATGTCATTTTTGGCATCACTGATTACAAGCCAAAGGACTCTTCCAGTTTTTATCTTATTAATCTAATTCTATTCCTGTCCAAGTACCACATTCACAAATGTAAAGTTATACGTAAGAAACCACAGTACAATCTTTTTATACTGGACTTGAATTCATATATGAACACAATTTCCTCTTCAAATAACAAAAAGGCTATAAAAACTAAATGTATTTTTGATCAATTTCAACTCCTCACTTAATTTATAAATCTAAACTTGACTTTCTTTCCCTTTCTTTCCTTTATTTTTTATTTTTGATATTTTCTTTATATGTTCATAAAACTTCTGTAACTACATTCAATGATGTAAAATTGTTCTTTGTATTGTAAGCAATTATTTGAATAAAGGTTTATAAAAAAAAAAAAAAAAATAAAAAAATAAAAAAAACATAGTGGCTACTAGTAGAACTAGTGGCTCTAAGTTTTGAGGGCACTAGTGGGCACATAGTGGCACTAAGCTTAGAGGCTATGGCATAGTTTTGAGTTTTAAGTGCATTTATTTTGTTAAGGAGCTTTTATTTTTATCACAACTATATTTTTCAAAAACAATTAAATAAACGCTCATATGTTGTTCATGAAAATATAATTTTGAGCTTGCTCATCTACTACAAATATTTTCTCTTAATAAAAATAGATATTATGTAATCATTTGTGTGCACAGCAATGTATTTTGAAATCTATGATTCAGTACATTTTAATAGCTTGTTAGTCCATATACTGCTATATATTATTTATTATACGTGGAAGTTTCTCATAAATTGAAATATAATATATTTTTGTTTCGTAAGGGTAAGTTAGCAAAAAAAGTTGTAACATCTTCCAGTATGACTGCTGCTAACACTTTAGTATACAGAGTTGCCCCTTTAAGGCTCTAAGCATACAGTTTGAACATCCACCAATCACAATCCATGTCCCACCTCCTTCATTTGCATGCAGTCCACTAGTCATACTAGTGACACTAGGGGCGGCATGTTGCAACGGACCTGTTAACTAGTAAAGGCTAGACTGTCCACTAGTAGCACAAGTGAGACTATTATGGTTTTACTAGTACCACTAGTAAAAACAAACAGGTCTACTAGTAGCACTAGTGAGACTTTTTGATCTTACTAGTACCACTAGTAGATGGCAACATATCTACTAGTACCACTAGTAAGGGCAAAAATGTGCACTAGTAGAACTAGTAGGTGGCAAGATATTCACTAGTAGCACTAGTGGAGGACTTTTGCATCAAAAATGCTCACTAGTGTGACTAGTGCCACAGTTTTGTGTTTTACTAGTGTAACTAGTAGAAGAAAATGTGTCTCACTAGTGAGCTTCTGAGCATCACATGTAAAAGCTATGGCTGTGCTAATGCGCATCTGTGCATCACTAGTTCGCAACTAGCACACAACTAGTATGCAATTACACACTACAAGTGCTTGACTACACACAACTAGAAGGAAATTTCTGTAACATGTCAGGCATTTCTGCACACTAGCAGGACAACTTTGGCATACTAGTAGGACAGCTACATCGTACTAGTGAGGTAGTAGTGTGCACTAGTTGACATATGTGGGCTACTAGTGTTACTAATGAAACACTAAATGCTAACTAGTAGAAATTTGTGATGTCACTAGTACGACTAGTGGTACAGAATTGTCAACTAGTGCATACTTCTGCCTCCCTTGTAAGATGTAACTGTCTTACTAGTATACTAAAGTTGTCCTACTAGTGTGCAGAAATGCATTACATGTTACACAAATGTCCTACTAGTTTTGTGCATTCACATACTGGTAGAGTGAAATTGCAAACTAGTGGCATACTATTTGCAAACTAGAGCTGTGCATTTGTGCACTAGTACAGCCAAAGCCTTTACATGTGACGTTCAGATGCTCACTAGTGAGACAAACTTTCTTTAACTAGTTACACTAGTAAAAAACAAAACCGTACCACTAGTAACACTAGTGAGCATTGTTGACATCACTAGTACTACTAGTAAGGTGTAAAAGTCCCCTACTTGTACTACGAGTGGATATTTTGCAACATACTAGTGCTACTAGTGCACATTTGGCCCTGACTAGTTGCACTAGTAAAGTAAAACATGTCTCACTAGTTGACATGTTTGCCTTTTCTTCTAATACTTTTAATATGATAAAAGTCTCACTAGTGCTACTAGTAGAGTGTTTGGCTGTTACAGGTTGTACTAGTAAAGTAAAACACATCCTCACTAGTACTACTTGTGTTCACTAGTACTACTAGTGTGCATTCTCACTGTTACTAGTAGTACTAGTAAGGGAAACACACCCCACTAGTAGTACTAGTGGACATTTTGTATCTTACAAGTAGCACTAGTGAGGTCAAAAATGCCGTACTAGTGCTACTAGTGGGCATTTTGGCAATACTAGTAGGGTCCGGGAGGCTACTAGTGCGTGACACATGCCTACTAGTTAGGTCTAGTAGTGTCACTAGTGCTGCACAGCAGTTTACTAGTAAGGGTTGATTGCATACTAGTAGGCCAAAAGTGGCACTAGTAGTGGAAAAAATGTTACAAGTAAGACACAGTCGTTATACTAGTGCACCGTAGTCGTTATACTAGTGTGCCAAATTGTCTTACTAGTGAGGACAAAGTGTGTACTAGTACATGGACCTAAAGTTTGATATCAAAGATATGTAATAAATGCTCAAACGGCTTTCCATACACACCAGCCCTCAAGAAACAGAAATCTAAACACCTCCAAATCACACACTTTAGTGAACCTGTAATAAAACACACAAACTAAGTACCTCTTAATTGAACCTGGAATTTGCTGACAGAGAACTAAATCACAGAGATTAGAGGAAAAGTCATATTTTCACATTAACCAAAATGAGATAAATTATACATGTAGGAACAATTTTAATATTTAAATGTGATGTTTGTAGTTAAAAATGACAGAAAGGTAAAGCGATACTTACAGCTGAAAAATGAGAAGTGTATGAAAATAGAGAATTTGCAGAAAAAATATATATATATGAGAGAGGACATGGAAAGTGGAAGAGAACACACAGATTAACATAAAGATCCAGCAACAAAGAGAAAGTGGGAGGAACAATAACAGGAACAAACAAACTGGTCCAAGGCAAATGGGGAACACCTGAGGCAGGGAGAGGAACTGAAGGAAGGAGACTAATTAACCTGGGGGAGTTGAGCCAAGACTCAACGGCACTATGTATCATGGGGAGAATAATAACACAGATCAAAGAGAACTAAATCCAGTAGCATAAAGATGAGAACACAAGGAATAAGAATTGAGCATGAATGAATAAACTTAAATGGTAACGCCAAATTACAAACATGACAGAAAGCCAAAGCCCCAACCCCCCTCTATCATGACATTAAAAGGAAAAAGACATACTGAAAAAAAGATTCACTTCTAGTTGTAGATCAGTACACCTTTATATTGACCATTTAACTTTAAAACAACTTCAAATAATATGTAATAAAGCAAAACAGAAATAAAGGAATGATGAGACTTAGTGACAACAGAGACATTAAAGTTAAGGAGAAAAAAATAATCTGGGCGAAGCAGGAAATAAGACACATATATTGTGTAATATCCCAACAAATATACTATCAACACATACTCATTTCAGTAAGACTGATGTAATAAAGTCAAAGTCCAATCTTTTATAACCCCTTCTACCACACTTTCCCAAGTACCTGTCAGCACACAGAAAATATCTGGATCTCCAGGACAATTTGCTATTGGTAAGATTTCATTTAAACTGTATATTCTCATAGAATTATGTTGTAAATTGACCATTTATGTAAAACATTAATATTCTCCTAGCCTGTCCTCCAACTTCCAAAAAAAGAAAAAAAAGTCTTTGTTAGGTATGTTGTTGAAAACATTGCCACTAATATAGAGAATGTTTATTTAAGCACCAAAGGCAAAATATATATTTCTCTAAATGCCCTTGTGATGTTATTTGGATTATATAAATAATTTTTTTCACTTAATGAACTTTACAAATGGACTGTGTTCCTCTTCTCCTCTTTTTAAAAAAAATATAAAATTCTGACAATATTTAATTTGAACATATATTATATATATCTTATGTATAAGTATCTACATTTAACTTCTGATTTACTAAAAGTTTTTCAAATTTTTTCCCCCCTCAGATATACAATGGGATATGTAGTGACCTTTATCTGCCATTTTGCAAAATGTAAAGAAGGCCAAATACACGTAAAAAAATAGGGCCTTTTCTTTGGAATAATCTACCACTAAGCTACAACTGCATTGCATTGTTTAAAAGAAACAGTTGAAGGTTATGGTAATCTTAGATTGCATATGATGTACAAGTTTTTTTATATTTGTAAACCTTTATTCTTAACCTCTCCTGCACATTTGTTCTTTTTTATTTTATACGTTTATTGACGAGAATGTCTATGTGTAACTAAACTAAGTCTATCTGGAAATGCTTGGAGGTCAAAAATGATAACTTATAAGTAACTGTTTGATTATTTTGGGGTTTAGTGTCATGTACGTTGTACGAGTTGTCACAACTTCAAACATTCTCTTGTGACAAACAGGTACAATATGTAGATGTTAAAATGATTAATTACAGCATGAATGCATGTTATTTTACTATTAGTGTAAGAGTATCCTGCGAAAACCACACTGTAAAAGTTGGTCACTTTTTTTGTCCTAGAACTAGACTCTAGTGAACCTTTCTGGGTTATGAATTGTTTGTTTTTATTTCTTTGTTTTTTTTAAATAAGGCTAGGTCTGAATAGCGTTTAGTACTCTATTTCCCCGTCTTTTTATTTGATACAAAATAAAATTTAAAACAATCACAATCATCTAAAAATGATGTTTGTCTCTACGGACTTCACAATGATGAGGTTGTTTGCTTATACAAAAAAAATAGACTTTTTAACTCTGCCCTGTGTAATAAGAAAAGTAACGGTAGAAAAGAGAAAGAGCCACAACAGAAAGTGAAAGACCCCCACATGTCAAGGTTCGATTAAAGACCAGTTTATTGTTTCCAAGTCTTTGTATCGGTGGCCACACATTAGCCAACCACCTTTTGAATTCCTACTAAAAAAATCTCTAACAAAAATTTTCTATTCTCTTCTATGCTATGGTTGTACACAGATTTAGGGGCCTTTATCTTTAATGGCTCACCAGTAACTGAGTCCAAAGGTGGAACGAAATGAAATTCACATGAGAGATCACTGAACATGGAGGACATTGAAACGTAAGAGTGGATAACTTTACATTTATTTTTTACTTTTCCCACGGAAGGTGAAACTATAATGATATTGTAGTTTTGCTTGTCCCTTGTATCAAATGTTTTTCTTAGACATAGAGTTGAAATCAGATATTTTCAAAAAGACTTGTTTGCCAGATCTCAGAAAGCAAAGAAAATATTTGTTTTGATAATGTATTTTCATGTATCACTTTGACTGAAAACATATATTTTCTTAGTCTTTGATATGATTACCTGTTAAACTTCATGACTTATGTATTGGGATTCCTTTCACAACCTTCTTACAATAGTTGCCTGACTTAAACTGTGACTTTAATGTATAAAACTGAAAAAAGGGGAAAAAAAGCACTCTCTTAGCTGCTTAAGAAAGCATATTAGCAAGACTACTCAAATGTCCCCTATTCACATCAGAAATATACAATGCTTTGTAATGATTTTTGATTTTTTTAAATGATTTTCTATGAGATGATAATTTGGTTTTTCTCAAATTGTTTAGTGTCGTTATGTGTCATATGTGTATATGTAAGCTTCTAATTGTAAAAGTAAATCATCATATTTCAACTTTTAACAAAAAAAAAATACATTCAAAAATCCTTTCTGAGTTAAAAATAGGAATCGTTCAGTCTGACTCAAAGGTAGTAAGTAAGAATAAAGGAACTGTGGCAAGGCAATATAGCACAGTTTCACAGTTTATATAGCACAGTTTCAACACATGGCAATTCAAGTTGCTTTACATGATTCAGTGATAATGATAGCAAATACATGAATAAAGACGCAAAATATAGGTTTAACAGATAGACAGAATCAATCAATGAGAAAAGATGATCTAAGGAACACATTTGTAGATTAAAAACAGATAAAACACAATTTTATGCAATATAGATTAAAAAAAGATAAAACACAATAGGTTAAAAAGGTAATATAAAAATAAGAATAAAACTTAAACCACGAGAATCAAATAGTGATCAGAAAGCGCAATTTAGGGCTCAAAGGCAGCTCTGAATAGTAGAGTTTTAATCTTTGATTTAAAAGAGCCTAAAGATTCTGCATTTTTGCATTCTTCTGGAAGTTTGTTCCAGATTTGTGGAGCATAGAAGCTGAAAACTGCCTCTCCCTGTTTAGTTCTAATTCTAGGAAGGTTAAGTAAGCTCGAGTTGGAGGACCTGAGTGGCCTGCTGGGTTGGTATAGTGGCAGCAGATCTCCAACATACTTTGGTGCTAAACCGTTCAGTGATTTATAAACTAGTAGGAGTATTTTGAAGTCTATTCTCTGAGCTACAGGGAGCCAGTGTAAGGACTTAAGAACTGGGGTGATGTGTTCTACTTTCTTAGTTCTAGTGAGAACACGGGCCGCAGGGTTCTGGATCAGCTGCAGCTTTCTGATTGCTTTTTTAGGTGGACCTGTGAAGACTGTTGCAGTAATGAATCTGACTAAAGATAAACGCATGGATCAGTTTTTCAAAGTCCTTCTGTGACATCAATCCTTTAATCCTAGAAATGTTCCTCAGGTGATAGAAAGCTGACCTTGTTATTGCCTTTATGTGACCCTGGAGGTTCAGGTCTGAGTCCATTATTCACCTAGATTACGGACCTGATGAGTCGTTTTTAGTTGTATTAGCTGAAGCTGTGTGCTGACTCTGGATCGTTCCTCCTTAGGTCAAAAAATAATTACTTCTGTTTAGCTGGAGAAAGTTACGGGACATCCAGTCGTTGATTTGTTCAATGCATTCATTTAAGGTCCGGATAGAATCAAAGTCACCTGGTGACAATGTAATGTATAGCTGTGTGTCATCTTCATAGTTATGGTAACTTATCTGATTGGCTGCTATAATCTTGGTTAGTGGGAGCATATAAATATTGAACAGGAGGGGTCCCAGGATGGAGCCCTGGGGGACCCCGCATGTGATTTCTGTTTGTTCTGATGAGAAATTTCCAATGGACACAAAGAACTGCCTATTTTTGCTGTAAGACTCAAACCATTGAAGTGCTGTACCAGTGAGTCCGATCCAGCTCTCCAATCGTTCCAGCAATATTTTGTGATCAACAGTGTCAAACGCTGCACTGAGGTCCAACAGAACCAGAACTGTGGTTCTGCCGCTGTCTGGATTTATCCGTATGTCATTGAAAACTTTGCCGAGGGCAGTCTCAGTGCTGTGATGGGCACGGAAACCAGATTGAAAATTATCTAAGGAGTCGTTCATTGTCAGGAATGTAGTTAATTGTTGAGATACAGCTTTTTCAATAATCTTACTGATGAATGGAAGATTAGAGATTGGTCTATAATTCTGCATCACTGTATTATCTAGGTTGTTTTTCTTTAATAGGGTTTGATTACTGCTGTTTTGAGGGCCTGGGGGAAGACACCTGACTGGAGGGATGCATTAACTATTTGCATCAGATCGGACTTAATGACAGGGAGAACTTACTTTAAAAAAGGTGTGGGTAAGATATCGAGGCAGCAAGAGGAGGATTTTAGCTGTTTAATAATTTCATCAAAATGTGATTTATTTAGTTTTTTGAAATCAGACATTTTATCTGCATTTTTACATGGGAATGAAAATGGTGGTGGGTTGGGTACTGCTTTACAGATTGATCTACTGATTTCTAGAATCTTTTCAGTGAAGAAGTTGGCAACTTCACTACAGGCTCTAGTGGAGTGTAGCTCAGGAGCTGCTGTCACTGGAGGATTGGTTAGTCTTTCAACTGTTGCGAATAGAGTCCGAGTGTTATAAATGTCTCTGTTAATGATTTCAGAGAAGAATATTTCTCTTGCAGTTTTCAGAGTTAAGTTATATTTGTTCAGCTTGTTTTTGTAGATCTCATAGTGAACGTGGAGTTGAGTTTTCCTCAATTTTCTTTCGGCCTGACTGCACTCCCTTTTTCCACTATGTACCAGAGGATTGTTGGTCCATGGAGACTTGTTTCCACCTGAGACTACTTTAACTTCAGTTGGAGCAATGGTATCGATGATGTCTGAGACTTAAGAGAAGAAGTTATCTACCAGCTTGTTAACAGAGTGTTTGTTGGGGGGTGGGGTTGGTGGGTGTGGGGTGGGTGAGTTAGAGCAGTAAATTTGTTCAAAGATTTCAGCTGAGCTGTCAACAAGGGAGCGTTTTTATACTATGGTCTTATTTTGATTAGATAGTTTAGCCGGGATCATGCTTTCAAAGATGATGCAGAATAGGTCAGATAATGCAACATCCACTGCAGAGATGTTAGAGATTTACAGTCCTTTGCTAATGATTAGGTCTCAAGTGTGACCTTGTTTGTGTGTTGGCTGATTGACATGTTCGGTTAGACCAAAGTTATGCAGTGTATCACTTAATGTTTTAGTTCGTCTATCCTGGGGGTTATCAGTATGAATGTTCAGATCTCCCACAATAATTAGTTGGTCATATTCAATACATGTTACATTGCTTTGGGGGGTTTGTACATATTTATGACTAACACCTTGTTCGGCCCTTTTATCTCTGTAGCAAGGTATTCAAAGGAGTGGAATGTGCCCAGAGATATCTTTTTAAAGTTCAGTGTTTTTTTAATGGGTAATTTTATAAATTGTATAGAAATAAATTGTTTCATCTGTATGGCATGTTTAGCTATAGTGAACTTTGAAATTCACTTCAGCTAGTTCGTTCATTTACTTTCCAGTCATATTTACTACTTACTGAAATGTTTTTTACTCACGACTCTTGCCAGGGGGACTGTGAGGAAACTTGTGGCCACGTTCTATGAGAAAGAAGACGGAAGAAAGTTTTCAGGCTCTAAGGAGAAAGACAAAAAGTAAGAATGGCTTCCACATTTCAAACCACAGTGCTATTACAAAACATTTTATTTATTGTCAGAGTGCGATTTGCTGGGGGGGATTTCCGGCCCCCTCCCGTTTGTGATGTCCCCACTCTGGTCATTAATTTCTTATCTCTGGGGGGGTTACGTTTTTTGTTCCTCCTGGTGGTCCAACAGAGTAATATTTCCCTTCAAGTGAATTCTGCAACCCCTGTAATTCTGCTGAAGGAGTAAAACGACATAGGCGAACACCTTCAGAAAATGATGGCTGCAGTTTACACGCTCCGTTTCCAGAGCAGAGTGCGAGATGAGATTCAGCGCAATCAAGCCAATTTTGACAGAGGAGATGAATATAATGATCAAAAAAAGTCAACTATCTTCCCTTCATCTCTGCACGGAGCCCAGCAGGGGTCAGAAGCAGAAATTATAAGGTGTAAAAAATGTGTAGCCTCAGTTTAATAAAACCTGCGTATGGATTTTGAATACATGCACAGGTTTTATGTGTGCACAGATTTGGGCATCGTACTGGACCTTTTCAGAGATTTAAACTGAAAAAAGGGCATCTAAATAAGACGACTAAGCTATACTCAGAATCTCTAATGACCAAGTTTGTTTCAACTCCATGTTAACAAATGCCATATTTATTTTTATACGGCTTTGAAGACAAACCAATCGCAAAATGTGTGAAAATGGTCCAAAAACCATACAGTGTACGTCCGTCTTGCCTCTTGGATGCATGGAGCTGGCGCAGCACAATTAGAACATGTTGCATTAAAGAGATACGAGTTAATCAGTTACCTGTTGAAACTAGCCAGCTTTGAATGCAAGTCTTTATTGAATTTAACATCAATATCTACAAATAAGACTATAGGATTCAAACATAGAGAAACTGTATAAGATGTGGAATACTAGGCAGTTTGGATGGTGATTGAATGGAAATTGTGCTGGTGGATGCACTGCTTAAAAAACAAACCAAAAACAATTCAGGTTTTTAAGTGGTGGGGACAAAACTGTAATTTATAAATATTACCAGGGACATGTCCCTGGCTACAGTGACTCAAATGTCTATACTTTCCTGCAGGACTCCGAATCTCTGCGCACGGTTTAATAAACCAAGGGTAGGGATTCTCACACCTGAAAAGTATTTCTCCACATGACCCCATCAGGTGAACTTTTCTTCCCACAGAAGAATATGCAGAGTTGTGGGTCTGAGAGGGGGGACAAGGTGCTGCTGATACTGCCACGGGGGCAAAATCATTTCAATTGCTTTGAGTCGATAAGTCAAGTGAATTCTTCTCTTTAATTTTAATCATCCTAATATATTTTATCTTCTCTTAATTTCTTATGTTAATACAATACATTTGCTTTTCACGTTTTTCTGTAAGTTTTGAAAGGGTAAACGTATGTGCAAGATGCCCTGCAGCCATCTTAAACAAACCTGTTTTCATGACTAAAATGTAAAAAAATAAAATAAATAAATCCCCTCCTCTGCTTTTTTCACAAATCGCACAGTTTATTCTATTTAGTCAGCCACCAACTGTGCAAGTTCTCCTACTTAAAATGATAAAAATAGAAGAGAGGCCTGTAAAAGTATAAAAGATACCTGTCCACAACCTCAAACTGTCACACTCCAAACTCCATTATGGCCAAGACTAAACAGCTGTCAAAGAACACCAAGACACAAAATTGTAGACCTCAACCTGGCTAAGAAGACTGAATATGCAATAGGTAAGCAGTTTGGTGTGAAGAAATGCACTGTGGGAGCAATTATTAGAAAACTGAAGACGTACAAAACCACTGACAACCCTCCTTAATCCAGGGGCTCCACAAAAAATCTCACCCAGTGGGGTCAAAATGATCACAAGAACAGAACCACACGGGAGGAACTAACGAATGACCTGCAGAAAGCTGGAACCACTGGAACAAAGGTTACTACTAGTAACACAAGATGTCATCATGGATTAAAATACTGCAATGCTCAGGGTTAACCCAGTACATGTCCAGGCCCATCTGAAGTTAGCAAGAGACCACGGATGATCCAGAGGGGTATTGGAAGAATGTTGAGTTGAGACCACAATAGAACACTCACTGTGTTTGGAGGAGAAAAGCATGCTGGGTTGCATCCACAGAACACCATACCTACTCTGAAGACATCAAGCTTTGAGGCTGTTAATCTGCAAAGGGACCAGGACGACAGTGTAAAGGAAAGAATGAATGGGACCATGAGTCATGACAATTTGAGTGAAAGCAAGGGCATTGAAGATGTAACATGGCTGGATCTTTGACAATGATCCCAAACACGCCGCCTAGGTAACAAAGGAGTGACTTCGTAAGAATTATTTCAAGGTCCTGTTGTGGCCTAGCCAGTCTCCAGATTTCTACCCCATTGAAAATCTTTGAAGGGCGGAGTAATTTTGTGTTGCCCCAGGAAAACCCCCAAAATATCCCAGTTCTAGAGGAGATCTGCATGTAGGAATTGGCCAAAATACCAGTAACAGTGTGAAAAGCTGGTGAAGACTTAAAGAAAATGTTTGACCCCTGTCATTGCCAACAAAGGGTATATAATAAAGTATTAAGCTTGACTTTTGTTATTGATCAAATACTTATTTTCCGCCATAATTTGCAAATAAATTCTTTAAAATTCACACCATTTGATTTTTCTAGATTTTATTTTCTCATAGTTGAGGTACGTATATCTATGATAAAAATTACAGGCCTCTCTTATCTTTTAAGTGGGATAACTTGGTGGCAGACTAAATACATTTTTGCCCCTCTGTGTATGTATATATGTATGTTTACTACTTATTCGAAAATTATTTTTACTCATGACTTTCAGGGGGGCTGTGAAGGATCTTGTGGCTACATTCTTTGAGAAAGAGGAAGCAGGAAAGTCTTCAGGCATAAAGGACAAAGACAAAAAGTAAAAAGGGTTTCAACATTTTAAACCACAGTAATACAACTCTGAGATATCAGATAAATGCAATCTACCATAAATTTAAGTAATTATTTGAGAATTTTAAATGTTGTCATTGTTGTTTCACTCAATATGCTGTATTATAGTATTTCACTGAACAATGAAATTACTTTTAGATTGAAAACATCCAAATTCAGCGGATTTTTGAGTGTAAAGTCTGAACAATCCATTGAACAACCTTTGACTTTCAAGGGAACACGGTAAGATAAAATACAGAATATACAAAATAGCTTTTAGCTTTTTTGTTGTTTTTTTCTTTTGTGATCAGGTGTTTTTGCAAGAGAACCTTTCTGCAGTTGCAATAGCCAACGAGGATGCCGCCATATATCGCATTCATACAGGATGTCTTTAACAGAAGTTAAATACTACTAAACACTAAATTGTACTGTTAACTTTTTATGGATATAACTGGTGCTAAATGTTGAAATAATAGAATAATAATATTAGGTTTAGGCATTGGTCCTGGAACATTAGGGTTAGGAAAGTAGTAAAAATAGGTTTACATAATCCTCAAATGTTAGGAATAGAAAATGACTCAGGCTAGGGGTAGGGGGGGGGGGGGGGGGGGGGGGGCGGGGGTGGGGGACCTCATGCTAGGGGATGTGTTGGCTCCTAGTTCCCATGCGACCGGCACTCGCTTCCGGAGAGTGTGGGGGCGCCAACATTTACCCCGGCGGGAAGTTTTCCAAAATAAAATCAGAGCTGAGAGACAGAGAGTGAAATAATGCACAGACACAGAATTTCTGTTTCACACTCATACACATCTGCAGATGGAGAACAGTCAGAACTGAGTTGATCTGAACTGAACTGTCGTGTACAGGGGTGTACCATTTTTATTAAAGAAGAACAAAGCACATAGTCACATGTCTATTCTCCTCCCCCTAGATTTTATTACACCAAACGTTTATTCTCAAGGTTTCCTGAGTTATCGCTGTAACCATCTGGTCTGTTTATGACTGTCTACTCCCTACTCTGTTTCTTATCTCCGCATCCCACTTTTACAACATGCAATAACCTTAGCCTAGAGTTTTACGACTTAAAAGCTTTCCCCCATAAACCATACTTGACAAACATTTCTTTACTATCATGCAAGCTAATAAAAACAGACTTTTACTTTCTGAATACTAACTAAAGATTATATAAACATATTCAATACGAGACTGTTATATAAAGTAGCCCTAAAAAATATGAATCACGACAATTCCCTCTTTCAATCTTTTTTTTTTAAATAGATTGACCATTCCTCTGTACTTCTCCTTCAGGCTCCAAGTGAGGGATTAACAGATATTAACCTTGCATATTATTACCAACAGCTTTGTCAATGCATTTTATGAATAATGAACGTATACATGGAATACAACAACATCCACATAACACCATAGTCGACACAAATACTGCTAATGAAACCATTATTGACATTGCCAGAGTTTTCCATTTTCCAAACATATTATTTAACAAATTGTCCCACATTGAGGTATCTACACCTGATTGTTCTTTTAGCCTATTTGACAGTATTCTCAGTCCTTCTACTGCCCTAGTTAATTTTCCATCTGCATTAGTATTATTAGGGATAAACATACCTTTAAGCAATTATTTTTTATTTTATTAATTTATTTTTTATCGTTTTAACCCAATTCAATATTCTTTTAGTACAAGGCAAACTCTAGCAATTGTCACAACCTAAAAAACATTGACAGAAAACCATATCATCAAAAAAGATAATTGAACCCAAGATTTAGTAATCGAGTCAACCTAATTATGATTTAAACACCCCTTAAAATGTTTTAGCGTATTAATAAAAACTTTTATAAAACCGTAAAAACTGAGTATTATGACAAAATCCTACAAATTTACTACTTAAAAAGTCTTTGACACCCTCTTAGGCAGTGTCTAACAATTTGCACCTGTAGAATAAAAATTGGTTAAACAACCTGTAAAAAAACAGAAAAATGATTAATAAATGTTCAGTCTTTATTATTATATTTTTTAGTCTTTACTCTTGTTTATTCCTCCGTCACCAAGCGGCTGCAAGTGGTGAGACGATTCAGTAGAGTGGGCTCTTTATTTCTTCCAATTTTTTTTCAGATCGCCCTCAATGAAATGCCAGCTACTTCATTAACTGAACATTCCCCCCAATGAAACACAACTACACAGACAGGCCCCGCCTCCTGGCTTCCTTCACCGATTGTGAAGTGGTCAAAACCTGCTGTGTAATGTGTTAGATGTTTTGCGATCTTTCTCTTCTGTATACTCCCTCTTCGAGAAAAGCAAGCCCAAAATGCTTATCTCGCCCAATTTTGGCACATAAAGATCACACTGAATGATCACAGCAACCGGAACCAATCTTCTGGGTGGGCCAAGCCCTGCCTCCTGGCTTCGGCAGTCGATACTGCCTAGTCAGAACCGACACCACCCACTGCAGAGAGATTCCCCCAGGTCAGCAGAGAGCTGCTGCAGATGAGGGACAGGAGGGGGGTCAGGGGCCGGAGCACACTGGGACCAGTGAAACCAAGTAGAACCTTTCCCACGCAGCTGGACAGCGTGAGTCGTACGAGCAGCAACCTGGAACGGGCCAGACCAGCGAGGCTCCTGCCACTTTCTCTTATACATCTTCAGCCAAACTCGTCCAGCCTCGGAAGCAGACGCCGCAGGTCCCTGCACGTCACGGGGAGCCGGAAGGAAGGAGGAGACCAGGCCCTTCAGCTGCTGATGATCACCTCGAGGATCTGGATCAGGATGGGGCGAAACCTGTGGTTCTCTGCCAGCCCAAGGACCAGGGAAGATCCTGCCTGTAAACATCTCATAAGGAGTACGACCTTTCGTCCTACAGACAGATGATCTGATGGCCATCAGAGCAATAGGGAGAGCATCTAGCCAATTAAGCCCCGTCTGAGCTGAAATCTTTGCCAGCTTCAACTTTAAAGTAGAATTCGAACGCTCGACAACACCTTGCGATTGCGGATGATAAACAGTGCCGAACTTGTGGGTTATTCCCATCTGTTCCTCAACCTGCCGGAGATGTTTATTTTTAAAATGTGTGCCATTGTCAGACCTGACCTTAGTCGGAAAGCCATGGCACGGAATCCAGTGGTTAATCAAAGATTTCACCACCGTTTGAGAAGTTTCCCGTCTAGCAGGAAAAGCAGAAAAGCACGAGGTCAATGAATCAATAATCACTAACAGGTATCGGAAACCCCTAACAGGTGTCCCTATATCTGTACAATCGATCACGATCTCCTCGCCAGGCCTGCACAAGTCCTGGAAGGCTCCCATTTCTGGCTCGATAGTAGGCTTAGGATTAAATTGACCACACACCACACATTCACTCAAAAAACACTTAATCATATGTGGCAGGAAAGGATGCCACCAAAAACAAAGATTACGCTTCATCTGAGTGTATGACACATGTGCCATTCTATATTTACCAGTACCTTGTTTTTCTACAGGAAGAATAGGGGTGTTATATGGAGAATCCGATGGTTCTAAAACTCCTACTTCAAGTAACCCTGCAATAGTGTCTGCAATACCTTCCTCAGCCTGAGGTTTATGTGGATACTGCGGACGCCAAATTGGATCAGAATGTTTCATCTCAAATGTGATGGGTGTTGTATGCACTAGACCAACATCAGTGGGGCCATCTGACCACAAAGAGTCAGGCACGACCTTTAATGCCTCCACTGCATCAGGATGATCTGTTGTTTCTCTGCCATGATTCCTAGAAAGCTGCAAATGTTCCAAAAAAGTAGTGTCTGAGAGCTGCGTGTCTATTTTGTACATCTGAGAAGAAGGAGAAAAAGAGACCGAAGGTATCTGGGTAGGAATCCAATCCTTTAATGCAACTCCCCTTTTAACCATTCCCCCCAAATCTTTAGCTTGATGTTTTGGATGCAACAACAGTGATATGTGCGGAAGCGCTTCAGCTTCCATCATATACCATTCATGCTGCTCTGAAGTCAGATCAGCAAACAGTGCAACACCCTCCTCCCCCACAAAGCATGGACCCGAAGCCACAGACCAAGTTTGTCCTTCAAGTTCTGTTTCAAATTTTTCCTGATACAAAGTAGGATCGCCCCTCTCATATAGGAGGGTTACATGTAATGGGTCAGGCGGTGGAACAAAAGGCTGGAGTTCAAGCAGCCACGGCTTCCAGCATCTCAGAAATTCAGCCGCAGAAGATTCACCTGCAGACATCGTAGTCAATCTGGCCCAGAAAATATCAGCCACTTGTGAAGTGTCATCTTTCAGCAAAAATTGACCACTCATGGTGTCACAGCAATGTGTATGTCCATTCGGAAAAGTCACCATAAGTCCATCAGGGGTACACAGGATAGTAGCACCCAGTTTGATAAGCAGATCTCTGCTTAACAAGTTGACAGGAGTGGTTTGAGCAATGACAAAAGGATGTGATAGTCTTTGACCTCCCACCGCAACAGGCAATGGTTGAGTGACAGGGAGAATCATCGGAGCCCCAGAGATGCCCATCACAGACACTGTGTTCCCAGAAAAATTGACGTCTGGTAAAACTCTGTCCAGCGTGCTGAAAGTAGCACCAGTGTCCACCAAGAATGGCAATGAATGTCCATATATGTCCATTGTGAGCATTGGATCCCCCTTAGTCCTGCTCACCAAGGTACTCTGCGGGCATTGTCAAAACTGAGGCCCCCCCTGTCCTCCTTGATAGGAGGGAGGAACCATATGCTGATTCGGAGCAAAATGTGAAGGTGGCTGACCGGGAGGAATAGCGCCCTCTCGTGGATGTGGACATTCCTTCACCCAGTGCTCATTTGAGCCACACCTCCGACAACCGCCAGCACCTGGCTGCCCTCTTCCCAGGCCTCTATTACCACCAAACCTGGCCCTTCCACGTGACCGTCCCCGAGAGTGCCATGTCTGATAAGGAGCAGCAAATGGCTGATTCGGTGCGGCTGCAGCATACATTACAGGAAAGGAAGGCAACACTGTAGCTGATCCAACAGTCGGCGCTGCTTTAGCCACCATCTGATTCACTTTTATTGACTGATATAAGTCACTCAATTTATTCTGAGCCTCTTTTAATTGGAGCTTCAGCAAAGCAGTCTCCATTTTCTTATTCTCCGCAGCATCCCTTAACGCAGAATCTTGAGCTTCTTGTAAATAATGTGTTATGTGTCTCTCCCATGTAGGCTGATCATAAATATGTGAATCAGGATTACGTTTCATTAGTGTAGCAACAGACTCTGGCATGCCCGCTAAAACTGCTTCCCTAAACCAGTTTCTGTTATTCCCGGCATCTCTGGGATATTCGCCAGTAACGTCAACCCATTTATCTTTACATTTAGCCAGATATTCTGCGGGAGTTACATCAGTTGACCAAGGAAATTTCAAAATCTTAGAGGCGGGCGGGGTAGGATACTCTCTCCTGACCCACTCAGCAAGTTCAGGCGCGTGAAGCGCAAAAGGGACTTCATCTAGTATTTGCACTAAGTTGCACTGGAGCATCATCTCATTATAGTCTGTTAATGTCAACATTCTGCCCATAATTGCTTTCCAGTCCCCCACCGCTAGTGTTTGGCCTGAAGTCAGCTGATTTAATTTGTTTATCCAACAGTTTCCACCACCAGTCAGAGCGGGGAGTTGCAGAGTGATTGCAGAAATGTCAGCCAGCCTCCATGGTTTGTAAATTACTGAACCATCCGATGCTCCCACTAAAGGAAACATTAAATTAGTGCCCCCATGAGTTCTGGTATTCTGATAAACCCCCTCACCCTGGTCAACTCTCAACGTCTGTACGTCGTTAACCTGTCCAACTGTTGCACATTCATCACGTTTAGTGGGGCTGGTACTCCCCCGAAGGTCAGCAGCCTGCCCTCGCACCAAAGATGTTAATCTGTCCTGATCCTTAAGGACCTCATCCATCTGTTGTTGAACTGTATTTAACCTGTGTTCGTGCTGCTCTATTTTCTCCATTAATCTACTATTGTATGCCAAAAACAATTTATCAGTCTCCTGTTCTGTTTTTCTTTTAACAAAGTTTAACAACTGTCTCTTCTCATCTCCACGAGCCCACCTGGGCGTCATCTTGGCCTGGAACTGCTTCTTACATTTTGTACCGGTCCCACTAACCAAAACAGAATATAGCCTTGTAATGCCTATTAACAATTGGGCACCTAACGTGCGCCACTCCTGTGGAGCAGGAAGCAATTTATATTCGGCTGCCATTGAAAGTTTAAAACAAAATCCAAAATGGATTAAAATTGAAGTAGGCAATTTGTAATAACTCTGTAAATTATTTATGTTAATTGAAAAACTATCAATTAGTAGGCCAAATTTATCCCAATATTAATGCAGTTAATAGTAAAGACAGGCAGTATTTTATTTAACCTATTTATTTTTATTCTTTATAGGGAAGTGGTTTATGTATTATTTTAGTCATATAACATTAACCTTAATAATGATTTATGCAAAGCCGAAACGAAGGAAATCTAAAAAGGTTTATAACGAACTTTTTATTTTCACATTAATTTACTTATATACTGAGATATCAGCTGTTTTGTCTAAAACACAAAGAATTTTAATGAAGTCCGGCCGGCGGCAAAACCCGCGACGGACACTTCCACGAATCACACAAAGAAATAGAATTCTCCCAATATAAAAGCAGTCTCATTTATCATTAAAACAAACCGAAAAAATATCTGAAAAACTCGCTTTGTAACAAAATCGTAGATCGTTTTTACAAAAAAGAAGTCGACCGAGTTAGCGGACCAAGTCAAACACAATAGAACTTCCGGGTCACCACGCGGAACGGAAAAAAAAAAAACAACCGGGACAAAGACGGCTAATTCTTCACTACAATGTTAAACCGAACAAACTGTACTCATAAGTAAACCAACCAAAGACAAAAACAAAATGCCTCCAGCAGAACCACACTTCGTCTCCAAAAAAACTCTAATAGCTGTTTAACCGTGTCAAACAAATACCGGTCGGAAGCTAGGCTACCAGAGTGTAGCTGTAAGCATGAGCACCCCAGCTCAATCTGAACAAAACGGTGCCGCTTCTTTACAATAAAGTTATTTTATATATATATATTAAAGAGTTTACTACCAGTTATCCATAACAATAGTCGTATATATGTGTTAAACAATGCTTTAGACGTGTTTACGTAAGTGTACAAGGTTGAACGCCTTTATTCCAGGCGAGACTCACACACACTGTATGTTAGCTGTAAGTTACATATGGTGGTACTTTAACTAACCGAAAATGATAGTTCCCATTATTCCTCTACAATGCCAAGCTTCTACGCAATCTGCACAAACAGAAAACGAGGGCATCGACTAGGCGTTTAAAATTCGCAGAGGAATTATGGTTTTAGATTCAGTCAGTTAGTTCCCCTAAATGAGGAGTTTATATGAGGCCGGTGTGCAAAAAGCTACCTAGTAGCTTTCTTCCCTAGCCTACACTCCGTCCAAGCACACCCACAATCACACCAAAAACAAGTACAGTAATTTTACAATATTTATCAAACACTAACCTCAAACCGGGCCGACCAACAACTGGACCCTAAGCCTCACTTCCACCTTTTGCGATGCTCAGTCGCGCATTTTGGAAGAAAACACAGCCTCTCCAAAGTAATCCGTTAGCAGTCAGAGGGCTCCCGGGCCCTGCCTGCCGCTAAAGTCGCTTGCCAGCCAAGGAGGTCCCAAACCAGCGTCCTGGTTGGGCCGGACGGCCACCCCGAGCCCGATCCGCACTTTGGTCGGCCCTTAACCAAAAAAAAACAACACATCAACATTAAACGGAGAACGGTTAGATCAATCAATACCTATTAATTTGGTGTTAGCGCTGTTCCAGATTGATACAAAACCACCCGGGTGCTGATTTAGCAAGGATCAATCCAGTCGCTCTCCGATTCTCTGTTGAACTCCAAGGAAAAAACACAAAATTACTGCAATTGTCACAAACACACGCATCAACCAGTTATACCACACTTTACTCACACTCAATCTCTCCCAGCTCCGAAACAACCTAAGACCGAATTACGGAGCACGCATCCTCCACCATGTGTTGGCTCCTCGTTCCCATGCGATCGGCACTCGCTTCCGGAGAGTGTAGGGGCGCCAACATTTACCCCGGCGGGAGTTTTTTCAAAATAAAATCAGAGCTGAGAGACAGAGAGTGAAATAATGCACAGACACAGAATTTCTGTTTCACACTCATACACACCTGCAGGTGGAGAACAGTCAGAACTGAGTTGAACTGAACTGAACTGTCGTATACAGGGGTGTACCATTTTTATTAAAGAAGAACAAAGAACGTAGTCACATGTCTATTCTCCACCCCCTAGATTTTATTACACCAAACGTTTATTCTCAAGGTTTCCTGAGTTATCGCTGTAACCGTCCGGTCTGTTTATGACTGTCTACTCCCTACTCTGTTTCTTATCTCCGCATCCCACTTTTACAACGTGCAATAAACTTAGCCTAGAGTTTTACGACTTAAAAGCTTTCCCCCATAAACCATACTTGACAAAACATTTCTTTACTATCATGCAAGCTAATAAAAACAGACTTTTACTTTCTGAATACTAACTAAAGATTATATAAACATATTCAATACGAGACTGTTATATAAAGTAGCCCTAAAATATGAATCACGACAGTAGGTAATGGTTCTCAATCGTTAGGATGAGTAATAAATCAACAAGGCTGGCCAATCAGAGATGAGATTTTCCTTTTAACGGGTACAATTCTGTATTGAGCCGAATAAGCTATACACACATAACACGAAGAAGAAAACTCTGCTTGGGACTTCATTTTTTTGTTTTCCACTTGGGACTCAAAAGTAGATTGGATAAATTGCGGCTCCCTTGTCCGCCATTGTAACTGCAGGTAGGTCCCTCTCTTTTTTTTGTATTTTTGATTATAGTTTTAGGTTACTTGTCATGTACTTGGCAAGTCTCACCTGCCTAATCACTCCTGTCTAGTGTAATTCTATGATTTCACAGAGATTAATTGGTGTGTCTTCACCTTTAGCTGTGTGTTTGATTTATGCCACAATCAGTAAATCCAATGCACCTTCTACGTCCGCCTCACCTGCTTGCTCATCAATGGGTTTTCCACTGAATTTTACCTTGGTGTCACTGTAATCATTAAAGTTTTATATATTTTTTATTTATTTACCATTTTCAGATTAGGGAAACCGGACCGCGACAACTCTCTCTATGAGACCAAATCAGACTGGTCACGTGATAGCCCTCCTAATTTTTCAAACAAAAGGTGAGAAACCTCATTTAACTGTTTTTCCTGTCCCAGCTGTTTGACTAGACATTGAAAAATGAAAGTACAGCAATTATATACTTATACATATTTTCTATTGATTTTATACTTTGGAGCTCAGTCAACAGTCAAGTTAGCTGGTGCTTTCTATTTGTACTCTGAACTCGGAAATTCCGACTTCGGGGTGGGAAAAAAATATCTGGAACACCCTCCGGAGTCGGACTTCCTCCTTGGAAGGCCTGAGATTTTTTTTGTTCCTACTTTGACAGCAGTAGCTGTGGTGGAAAAATATTTATTTTACAAGACACACTAGAAATTATGTGACTAAAATCAATATTACATGTAGAGAGCCGGCAACTCTGCATTTAACAAAATAAAAGTGGTGTTTGCATATGAGAAGTACAGCTTAAATTTTTTTTTGTAAGAGGTACCACAATTGCTACCTGGGTGCTGCCATTTTGTAATCCCGACGTATCTGACAACGCTAACTGGAACACTGTTTACTCGGATGGGACACCAAACCCGGGTTGGAGTTCTGACTTCCAAAGTAAATAGAACGCACCAAAAGCACCTCCTACTTACTTTCTTCTTATATACCTGTGATTCCTTTCATCCACACCACCATGAGAAGATGTTACCACATTTCTGTTTCTACAGGTATCTGTTATGTAAACCCCATATGCTGATCCTCAAGGCACACTACTCTGCATGCTTTGGATGTTACTCTATTTTAGCACACCAAATTAAGATGATTGTAGTTCAGCCAAAGCCTGACAATCAGCTATAAATGTAAATTGAGTGTGCTGAGGTAGGCAAACATCTACTACATGCAGGGCAGTGTGCTTCAAGGACCAGGGTCCAGTGATGCCAGTGTTTGGCAGCCTTGCTTCTGTTAGGGTGCCCCATGGCAGCTGTGGCTATAATGAAGCTTAAGCAGTGTGTGAATTTGTGCTTGATTGGGTGAATGACTGAATGAAGTTTGAATATCTTTGGGGTCTTCTTGACTAGATAAAGCGCTATACAAGTAAAGGCCATTTACCATGGTGTAATCATCTGTCTTTTTTCCTAACTTACTTTTTCAGATTAGGGACACTAAACCATGACAATTTCCTCACCATGACAATTTCCTCTATGAGACAAAATCAGACTGGTCACGTGATAGCCCTCCTAACTTTTCAAACAAAAGGTGAGAAAGCTATTTAAATCTATGACACTATGACATCTAATTCTTTTTCCTCTTTCAGCTGATTGACTACAAGTGATGGTACAGTGAAAGTACAGCGCACTGAAATTTTATGATTATACATCTCAAAAGAAAGGTCATTGACGGTTATGCAACTAAGAGATAATAACCTCATAAACAGTAAGCCACCAATTAAATTGTATGAAACAACATCTGTTATATATATATATATATATATATATATATATATATATATATATATTGCATCATGACAAGATTAAGTCAAAGCTACCTTTTACAACTTCTACAAATGCTTGTCTCTAACGTCTTATGGTTCATTTCCTCCAATTCATCATGACGATGTTACCAGAGATCAGTTTCCACATCTATTTGTTATGTAACCAATAATGCAAAAATTAAGCAAAGATGTTTTGGACTATGTCTCTATTTAGAAATAAATTAAACACACATACAAATGTTGGCCTGAAAATTGCATAGGGTTAGCTTAGTTTAGCAAAAAGACTGGAGACAAAGTAAAACCCACAGTATTCTTGCAAAATTGAAGGTACCAACTCTGCAACTGAGATTTGCTCACTCCATCACACAGATCTTCTCTAGATATTTTAGGTCTCGGTGCTGTCGCTGAACGACACAGTTTCAGCTCCCTCCAAAGATTTACTATTGGATTTATATCTGGAGACTGGCTAAGCCACTCCAGAATCTTGATTTGCTTCTTACAGAACCACTTCTTGGTTATCCAGCTGTGTGTTTTGGGTCATTGTCATGGTGGAAGACCCAGCCACAACCTATCTTCAATAATCCGCTCAAAATCTCACAAAAACATTGCTGCATTCATGCCCTACTTAATACATTGCAGTTGTCCTGTCCCCTTCACAAGAAGCACCCCCAAAGAATGATGTTTCCACTCCCATGCTTTACAATAGCAATGGTGTTTTTGGGATGGAACTTATCCTTCTATTTCCTCCAAAGACGTTAAGTGAAGTTTAGACCAAAAAGTTATATTTGGGTCTCATCTGACCACTTAACTTTCTTCCATTCCTCCACTGGATTGTCCAAATGGTTAATGGCAAACTTTAGATGGGCCTGAACGTGTGATGACTTGAAAGAAGAACCTTCTGTGCAATGCATGATTTTTAAACCATGACGCCGTATTGTTCATTATAAAATTTGATTTCCAGAAGTAAAAACAAAACAAAAAACAACATATTTCACAGTGGAAATGCACCAGCAATGCCCCTCCATAATTTCTGAATGGGATAACTTGCAAAATCACAGGGTGTTCAAATACTTTTGTTCCTCACTTCATAAAAACGGTAAATTGACAAAAGTATATGTGAGACACTTAAAAAAAAACTAAAATAAAAAATAAACATTGTAATAACTTCTATTAATTAAAAAAATTGAAAGTATGTAGCATAAACACTTGATAACAATAATTGCTGTTATTTAGACATGTCTAAATATTGCTTTGTATATATTTGAGAGTAAACCACTTTGAATTTTTTCGATAATTCAACAACCTACTCTTCCAGTTGTATCTTGACGCAGCATCAGCAGCTGTTAGGAAAATCTGCTCTCATTAATGGGTATTCCGCCAATTAATCTTTCCAAATAGCATAATTTAGTAATCTCAGATAGTCATTTTTACCTCGGTGTCACTCTCACATTAAAGTGTGATTTATTTTTGTTTCAGATCGGGGAAACCAGAGCGCGACAATTCTCTCTATGAGACCAAATCTGACTGGTCACGTGATAGCCCTCCCAATTTTTCAAACAACAGGTGAGACAACAATTTAAATCCATGATACTTGATACATGTAAATGTTTTTCCTCTTCTAGCCATTTGACTACAACTCATTGTAAAAGGAATGTACAGAGCACTGCAATTCTATAGTTATATATGTTTTGTGTGAATTTAGCACTTTAGGCCCAGAACAGTCAAGTCAAAGCACCTCCTACTTACCTTCGTCTTATATACTTGTGGTTCCTACCATCTACAATCCCATGAGAAGATGTTACCAAATATCTGTTTCTACGCTTATCTGTTATGTAAACCACTGTTACCCAACGCTGATCCTCAGGGCACACTACCCTTCTTGTTTTAGATGTTACCCTGCGTTAGGATACCAGATTCAGATGATTGCAGTTCAGACAAAGCCTGTTAATCTGCTATAAATCTAAATCGGGTTTGCCAAGGCAGGCAAACATCTACAACATGCAGAGCAGTGTGCTTCGAGGACGAGGGTTGAAAAACTTTGTTGTAAACAATAATGTAGCAATAAAACATCTCCAACTCAAAGATTAAAGATCTTTTTACATACAAAAAAGCTCATTACTCTCAAATTTTGTTTAGAAATCAGTACAAATCTGTGTTAGTCTGCATTTAATAATCCATCCCACCTCACAGGTGTGGTACATCAGGGTGCCGATTAAACATGAAAATTGCACAGATGTGCTCTAGGCACATATATATATATATATAGGGGCTGCACGGTGGCGCAGTGGTTAGCACTGTTGCCAGGGTCTTTTTGCATGGAGTTTGCATGTTCTCCCTTTGCATGCGTGGGTTCCCTCCGGGTACTCCGGCTTCCTCCCACAGTCCAAAAACGTGACTGTCAGGTTAATTGATCTCTCCAAAATGTCCTTAGGTGTTAGTGTGTGCTTGGTTGTTTGTCCTGTCTGTCTCTATGTGGCCCTGTGATGGACTGGCGACCTGTCCAGGGTGAACCATGCCTCTCGCCCGTTGACAGCTGTAGATAGGCACCAGCCACCCCGCGACCCATTAAGGATTAAGCGGTTAAGAAAATGGATGGATGGATGGATATATATATATATATATATATATATATATATATATATATATATATATATATATATATATATATATATATATATATATATATATATATACATATATATATATATACATATATACATATATACATATATATATATATATACATGTATATATATATGTCGGGCTGTATATATACATATATATATATATATATGTATTGACAGACTAAGCTCTGCCACCTGCTGCTTAGATATCTTACCGACAAATTTTCTAAAAAAAAGTCCTCCCAGCCATCAGAGAAGATCTGGTCAAAATAATGAACTCATCCCTCCTATCAGGTGTTTTCCCCAAAGCCTTAAAAACAGCAGTTATCAAACCAATACTAAAGAAGAAGAACCTAGACAGCACGTTGATGCAAAACTACAGACCAATCTCTTATCTTCCATTTATCGGTAAAATCATTGAAAAAGTTGTGTTCCAACAATTAAATAGCTTCCTAACAATGAACAACCACTTTAATATTTATCTGGTTTTCGTAGGTACCACAGTATAGAGACAGCCCTCGTCAAAGTTTTCAATGATATCCATACAAATACTGACTGTGTCAAAACCATAGTACTTGTACTATTAGACCTCAGAGCGGCGTTTGACACCGTTGACCATGATATATTACTAGAACGTCTAGAGAGCTGGGTTTGACTATCTGGTACAGTACTCGACTGGTTTAAATCCTACCTCAAGAACAGGAACTTCTTTGTGTCGATTAGCCAGTTCTCATCACAAAACACAGAAATCACATGTGGTGTCCCCCAGGGTTCCATCCTAGGGCCTCTCCTATTTAGCATCTACATGCTCCTTCTAAGCCAGATTATAACCACCAACAATGTTAACTACCACAACTATGTTAATGACACTCAGCTTTATATCTCAATGTCACCAGGTGATGTTGAAACCGTCCAAATTCCTTAATAAATGCATTGAGCAAATTAACAGCTGGATTTCCCATAATTTCCTCCAACTGAACAAAAACAAAACTGAAGTACTTATCTTCGGACCCAAAAAAGATCGATTAAATATCAGTGCACAGCTTCAGTTGGTCCAACTAGAAACTACCAACCAGGCCATCAATCTAGGTGTAATAATGGACTCATACCTGAACCTCCAGGGTCATATAAAGGCAATAACAAGGTCAGTTTTCTATCACCTGAGGAACATTTCTAGGATTAAAGGAATGATGACACAAGGAGACCTAAAAAAATCATCCATCGCCTTGAGTAGTGTAACAGTATCTTCACAGATATAACTAAAAAATCAATCAGACAGCTGCAGCTGATCCAGAACGCTCCTGCTCGTGTTCTCACTAGAACCAGGAAAGTAGAACACATCACCCCAGTTCTAAAGTCCTTGCATTGGCTCCCTGTAGCTCAGAGAATAGACTTCAAAGTGCTTTTATTAGTTTATAAATCATTGAATGGTTTAGCACCAGATTACATCAAAGATCTGCTACCACGGTACAAACCATCCAGATCACTCAGGTCCTCCAGCTCTAGTTTTCTTATCGTCCCTAGAACCAGAATACAACTTTGGTAAGCAGCTTTTAGTTTTCTATGCTCCTCATATCTGGAACAAACTACTGGGAGAATGCAAAGCTGCAGAGACACTGAACTCTTTTAAGTCTAAAAAAAAAATTAAAACTTATCTATTTAGACTTGCTTAGTAACTATTTTTACTTGGTTTTTTTTAAATTGTCACATGAATTATGTCTTAATTACTGTAAATACCTACTTGTGTTAAAAACTGTGAGCTTTCTTCTGCACGATCAGTTAATGAACTAAACCTGTGTTTTTTACTCATTTGTCCCTACATTGTTGTATTTTCTTGATTATTTTCTTATTGTAACTGCTCATTTGTATTCTAATCATATGTAAAGCACCTTGAATTGCCCTGTGTTGAAAGTGTGCTATACAAATAAAATTGCCTTTTTTCATAACTTACTGTTTCCAGATCAGGGAAACCGAACCGTGACAATTTCCTCTATGAGACCAAATCAGACTGGTCACGTGATAGCCCTCCTAACTTTTCAAACAAAAGGTGAGAAAATTATTTAAAACCATGGCACTTTCAGCTATTTGACTACACGTTATAGTAAAATGAAAGTACAGTGCATTTCATTTCTATGAATATACATCTATACAGGTCTATGGTTTCAACTATCTTTAGGTATAGCCAGGCATTTTTAGCTTGCATTTCTGACCCTCTCACTTTATGGTTCTGGCTTAAAAGTACTGCAAGTCCAAACTGGTAGCTCAACATCTTGTGTTATCAGACATAACAATCTTTCAATTAATCCAAGACAATCTTGATATGATTATCAAATGCATGTTAATTCAGTTTAAAAAGCAAGCACAACTTGGTCTTCATTACATAAAACTTTCCAAAAATGCCCGACTGTGTACACTTGGGAAGAGTGCTGCTGAATTTTGTAATGAAAGAGTGAAGTTTTACGTTTACATTTTTCAGGTCAGAGAAACCAGACTATGACTATTCTCAATACGAGACTGAGTCAGAATTGTCGAAGGAAACTGTCCCTCCTGTTTCAAATGAAAAGTAAGCAAGATCTTCATTTGTAAAATACTTTATCTCCAAGTCCTTAGTTTTTATCAATGCTTAGGCAGGACTGTTTTGACTTTTCTTTAAATTACAGAGAGATATCCCGAGGCATTCCTAAACACTGGGAGAAAAGTGGAATTGTATCTTCTCAGACAGACACTTTCAGGTATGTTTACACTACAATTTAGTTTACATTTGTTGTGGACTACGCAATGTAAAAACAATATGCACTGATCTGTGTATTTTGACATTTAGGTTTCTAGTACAAAATCATCCATCTGCTGTGTACCATGTAAAGAAAACTGAGGCCAGACCTCTTCAAGATGTGATCCAAAGGTACAGTTTATTAAATGCTGTATGTCTGCCAATATTTAAAGAGTAGTGGATTCCTTTAAATTAATTTTCCTCAATATTCTGATTGTGTGAGCTGACTTAATATTTAATAGCTTGTGCATTGTTTTAGAAAAATATATTTCAGACATAATCAATTTAATGTGGCATATTTCAACACTGTTGAAATATGCTTTTTCAAACGCATAGTGAGAAACTAAATATTCCATGAACACATTTAACCTCTTACCCCTAGGCTGTTTTTCCCCCCGAATTTGCCACACCTGCGCTCTGGAAGGCTTTTTACAGCTTGTGAAAGGTCTTAAATATGCAAATTGTTCTTATATGGAACATTATAGGAATGTCTATGAGGATACTGTGAATGTGAAAATTCTCAAGAAAATCATAGTGGACATGAGTAATTGAGGTTGAAAGACAGAAAATATGAAATATGAATTCCACCGAAAAAACAAACACATTAGCGGCTTGTTTCATTGTAAAGAAGAAATAAACACGATAAATAATAACTACTCACTCTTATTGACTTTAGACCAACGATTGGTGTTTGTAAAAACAAATAGTTGAAAGTTAAATGGTACTCTAGGAGGTGTGCCCCCAAAAATGGAGGCCAGTGGGCTTAAAGGGTTAAAGTAGGTTAGGATTGATTTGAATGTGCCTACATGTTCCTATATGTGGGGGTAAAACAAAATGTATCATAACAATGTTTAAGTAATATTAAATACAACCCCAAATCAGAAAAAGTTGGGACAGTATGTTAAATACAATCAAATCTAAAACAATACTTTGTTACATTTTCTTTGACCTGTATTAAATTGAAAACAACACAACCCCACATTATTAAAGTTCCTCTTGAATTTCATTTTTTTTTCTTTAATAAAGATATATTCCAATTCTGGTTCTTGCAACACATAAAATAATTGGAACAGTAAAGCGTTTACCACTTTGTTATATTGCCATTCCTTTTAACGACACTTAAAATGTTTAGGGACTGAATACATCAAGTGATGAAGTGTTGTAGGTGTATTTTTGTCCTATTATTCCTGCAAAGAAGTCGTAAGGTGGGCAACAGTACAGGGTCTTGTTGTTGCATTTTCTCTTCATGACATGCCACACATTCTCTATTTCAGACAGGTGGGGACTGCAGCCAGGCCAGTCAAGTACCTCTACCCCCTTCCTTTGCAGAATGTGGTTCTGCATCATCTAGATAAAATATGTTTGGGCGTCCCTGGAAAATTTGTCTTCTTGAAGACAATGTATTGTGCTCCAAAATCTCTGGGTACTTTTCAACATTAATGGTGTCATCACAGAAGTGCAAGTTAGCTTTGCCAGGAGCACTGACACAATCCCACACTATGACAGACATCTTTGGACATGTTGCTGGTAACAGACTATGATCCTTTTCATTATTGGTCCAGATCACACGGTGTCCTTTTCTGACCAAAGTACCCATTTCCACTGTGTGATGGTCCATCCGAGATGCCTCCATAATCAGAGAAGTCAACAGCGCTTCTGGACACTGTTAACATAGGGCTTCATTTTGGCACAGTACAGACTGAAATTTCTCCAGATTCCTTTATTGAAAAAGCTGTATCTCAACAGCTAACCACATTCCTGACAATGAACCACTCCTTAGATAATTTTCAATCTGGTTTCCGTGCCCATCACAGCACTGAGACAGCCCTACTCAAAGTTTTCAAAGACATCCGCGTAAATACAGACATCGGCAGAACCACAGTTCTGGTTGTGTTGGACCTCAGTGCAGTGTTTGACGCTGTTGATCACAAAATATTACTGGAACGATTGGAGAGCTGGATCGGACTCACTGGTACAGCACTTCAATGGTTTGAGTCTTACAGCAAAAATAGGCAGTTCTTTGTGTCCATTGGAAATTTCTCATCAGAACAAACAGAAATCATATGTAGGGTCCCCCAGGGCTCCATTCTGGGACCCCCCCGTACAATATTTATATGCTCCCACTAACCAAGATTATAGCAGCCAATCAGATAAGTTACCATAACTATGAAGATGACACACAGCTATACATTACATTGTCACCAGGTGACTTTGATTCTATCCGGACCTTAAATGAATGCATTGAACAAATCAACGACTGGATGTCCCGTAACTTTCTCCAGCTAAACAGAAGTAATTATTTTTTGACCTAAGGAGGAACGATCCAGAGTCAGCACACAGCTTCAGCTAATACAACTAAAAACGACTCATCAGGTCCGTAATCTAGGTGTAATAATGGACTCAGACCTGAACCTCCAGGGTCACATAAAGGCAATAACAAGGTCAGCTTTCTATCACCTGAGGAACATTTCTAGGATTAAAGGATTGATGTCACAGAAGGACTTTGAAAAACTGATCCATGCGTTTATCTTTAGTCAGATTCATTACTGCAACAGTCTTCACAGGTCCACCTAAAAAAGCAATCAGAAAGCTGCAGCTGATCCAGAACCCTGCGGCCCGTGTTCTCACTAGAACTAAGAAAGTAGAACACATCACCCCAGTTCTTAAGTCCTTACACTGGCTCCCTGTAGCTCAGAGAATAGACTTCAAAATACTCCTACTAGTTTATAAATCACTGAACGGTTTAGCACCAAAGTATGTTGGAGATCTGCTGCTACTATACCAACCCAGCAGGCCACTCAGGTCCTCCAACTCGAGCTTACTTAACCTTCCTAGAATTAGAACTAAACAGGGAGAGGCAGCTTTCAGCTTCTATGCTCCACAAATCTGGAACAAACTTCCAGAAGAATGCAAAAATGCAGAATCTTTAGGCTCTTTTAAATCAAAGATTAAAACTCTACTATTCAGAGCTGCCTTTGAGCCCTAAATTGCGTGTTTTGGTCACTATTTGATTCTTGTGGTTTAATTTGTATTCCTATTTTTTTATTTCATTTTTAATCTATTGTGTTTTATCTGTTTTTAATCTATATTGCATAAATTTGTTCCTTACATCATCTTTTCTTATTGATTGATTGTGTCTGTTTTTCTCTAATCATGCTTCTGTAACCATGTATTTGGTATCATTATCAGTGAATCATGTAAAGCACCTTGAATTGTCTAACCCTAACCCATTTCTGCCCCTGAAAGACTAGACCTTTCTTGGATGCTGCTTTTGTACCATATCATATTACAATCACTTGATTACATCACCTCTTTCAATTTACATCATTATTTAACCAGTTTACCTGATTACTATCCCTAAATTGCACCTGTCCCAACTTTTTTGGAATGCGTTGCAGGTCTGAATGACAGGAAAGGATGTATATTTACAAATGAAAATAAGTTAACCAGACAAAACATTAAATATTTTTTGTTCACATTGTCTGCAATGAAATTCAAGTCAAACTAAGTCGTTTTTCTGATTTGGTGTTGTATGTAAATGTCCATCATCCGTGCTTTTATGCATCATCTAGTTACAAAATAGCCCTGTGATGGTTGGACACCTGTCCAGGGTGTACCCCGCCTCTCGCCCGTTGACAGCTGGAGATAGGCACCAGCCCCTCCGCGACCCATTAAGGATTAAGCGGTTAAGAAAATGGATGGATGGATAGTTACAAAATAAAGAAATACAGACTGACAAATGGTTCTTCCTGTTCTTTTCTCCTCACTCTCAGATGGGGCTCTCCAGGGATAGCTGAGTCCATATGTTCATCTGAAACCTCTGATTATTCGTCAGCTACATCTAAGGATTCTCAAAGCAGCAGTGATAATCGGTAAAACCCACTCTTAAAATTCAATGCAATAACATGTAGTATTGAAAATTGAAAACATCTGTTAACACAGCTCAGACTGAATACAGACGTAAAAATTCATTTAATTTTTAAACTTGTTAATTCTCCAAATCATACCAATTAAACATAATCCTTAGTTGTGTTTTATTTATTTATTATTTCCCTCAAGCTGCCAAGGATGTTATTTTCCCCACTATTTGTTTGACTGTTAGCAACATAACTGAAAAAGTTGATGACTGTGTTTGATGAAATTTTCTGGAAATGTCCGCAGGAACAAGTGATTATTGTGGGGGTGATCCAGATCACTATCTGGGGGAGGGGTGACACAGTACAACCAGATTTGTGAGCGCATGCTGCAGTTTTACTGGTTGTGAGACTCTACTGAGACTAAATATGTGTTAAATGTTAAATGGACTGAACTTATATAGCGCTTTTCTAGTCATACTGACCACTCAAAGCGCTTTACATTGACGCCACATTCACCCACTCACACACCGACACCCAACATTGCTTGGTAGGACAATGTTTTTTGGGGTTAAGTGCCTTGCCCAGGGGCACATCGACATGTGATTGGAGGAAGCTGGAATCGAACCTCAGCCCTCCGATTGCAAGCAAACTCTACTCTACCACTGAGCCACAGTCACCCATATCTTGAATGCTACTACTACTACAGTGTTAGCATGATAACAATGTAACCTATAGGCAAAAGACAAACATGGCACGCAATTTGTGAAATTATGTAAGGGATAATGCCCGACGAGGTGTACATTATCAGAAAATCATGGACGACGCGGAGGCGTGAACCGGTTGCTTCCGCAAAGTCCATTATTTTCTGATAATGGACACCTCCAAGGGCATTATCCCGCTTATACTATGGTCACTTAAGAAAGAAGGACATATTTAATCAATTAATAATACTTTCATGTGTTTTAGAGTTACAATCGCGAGTTTTTTTATATAAGTCGAGTGCACTATTTAATAAATCCCGTATACAGGTGTTGCCAAGCAACGTAGCCAGAGCGAGCCGACCACAGCGATTTATCAGTGAGGGGAAGTGAGATGATGGCTTTACCTTACGTTACGTGATACAAAATATAATTTCAGAAGGCCAGTACACTACTTACTGCTTGTGTGTGTCCAGAGGATGATGCAAATAACGTTGAGACTCCGTTGCCATTTGAGCCATCCATCCATCCATCTTCTTAACCGCTTATCCATTTGAGCCAGTGCAATAATTTAGAACTGTCATCAGGCAATTTGATGGGACGCCTTTCCTAGGTGTACATTATCACTTTTTAATGTACACCCTCCAGCCAATCAGAATCGAGTATTCACCCCAACCATGGTATAATGCTATCTAAACCACATTTAGAATACATGCTGAAACAGCTCCACCAGGCTTCACCAAGTATCCTGACATCCTGCCACAATGATATTAACAATGATTAAAACTCTTCACTTTCTATTTTCATGCTGCATTATTTTTCAATTCAGTTTATTAATACAGTGCCTATTCATAACAAATTTCATTTCAAGGGAATTCACAAGAAAAGTGGATTTCATTTCAATTGTACATACGTTCCAATCAGTTTAAAAGTTTCTAAGGAATCCCAGCAGATTGTGTTGAGTCATTGACTTGCAGCATCCACTCCTCCTGAGCGAACATGTAGTGAAAGTAGACAGTTACCTGCGCTATGTCTCAGACTTCACAACAATCCCTGAGCCCACCACATTTTTTATATGTCATTAAAGACCTTGTTCAAATCCTATGAAGAAAACGAGCAGTTTAGATAAATTTTTTGACAGCTTAGAAGGGGTCTTCATTTTTGGTACGTTTGCACTTTAAAAATATAATCCAAATGTATCTTCTGCTTTATTTTATAATTAACTGCTCCGCCTTACATTTCCTTTTTCAGGCAGGGAAATTGGATGTGTGACATTTGCAACCAAAATGCAGCTGTGAAGATCTGCAAGACCTGTAACGACTACTTTTGCGAGCCCCACGCTCTTCAACATGCCACAGAGTTGCAAAATCACATTCTTAAAGATATCAGCAATGAGGTCCAAGACAGATGCTGCATGCATCTAAAGCCTAAAGACTTTTACTGCAGAACTGATCAGATGGAAATTTGCAATATCTGTGTGGAAGGAAGCCACAAGAGACATGACATCATTTCACAGAAGACAAGGCGTTTGGTAAACATGAGATAACTTTGATAACATGTAGCAGCTGGAAATTTTACTAACAATACTCTTTTCTAACAGGTGTATGTTGGTGAGGAGTTTGAGCAGCATGACACAGGTAATTCTTATCAAGATGTTAAATATCTGTTGTGAATATATGAAAATGTGGTGTGTTTAAATAAGACCAAAACAAAAGTAATGCTGTCGGTATTTAAAAAAAGTAAACACAAGTTATAATTAAAATTTGCTTTAATCACATCTGACTAAATGGGTAAAACGATTTTGAAGATCCTTGTCTTCATGTTGTTTCATACAATTTTATTGCTGGTTTATTTTTCATGGGGTTATAATCTCTTAGTTTCTCCAGACCTGCGAAACACCTGGTATTGCTGGGAAATTATATAATAATATCAAATCTAGTTTGTGATTTACACTGTGTTGTATGTGATAGTCATTTAAGAGGATTTTGTTTCATGAATTAAAAACACTTGCAAAGATCTTTTCAAATATTACTCATATAATACATTGATTTGTCTAGTTTAAGATTTACCTCTGAAATGGTGATAAGGAAAAGATACAATGCAGCTTGTTCTGTAGGCAGATTATTATTATTATTATTTTTTGCAATAGTTGCTGTATCGCAAATGACAAAATCCTGTTTCATAACATCAGGATGTGTTGTATATTGTGGCAAAGTATGACATGCTCTATTTTTTTTATTTTTTTTTTGTTGGCCAGTGGTGACCCCTCCTGGTAAGATCGAGTTCCTGACAGTGAAGCCAAACTGTGGTGCTTACTTGGGGATTCCCACGGGAACTAAACGCAACTAAGAAGTTTAGAGTTAAATGGAGCTCTTTAACAGAGACAGAAGGTTCGTTAGTAATCAAAGATGTGAATAAAGTGGAAATAAACAACCTTCAACTTGGAGAGAAGTACTTTTTCAGTGTGGCCACAGAAGATGAGGATGGCAATTTAAGCAAATGGGTAAAAGCACATGTTTCCACAGGTAAAAACTATTAGCCAAAATGTTTTTTTTATTGGGGTCATTATGAAGTTCCATAATTCATTGTCTAAAAAAATCTTTTCAATGTCTCCCCTCTTGTAGCGGTGCCACCTCCTCAACATTTGACAAGAGATCATTTAGAGCCCACAACCCTGTCTTTGACGTGGAGCAAAGGAGAAAACATGGAAGGAATCCCACATCAATTCCTGATTACTATCACAAGTCCAGATAAAGAACCTTTAGTAATTTACACAAAAGACTGCCACAAGACATTGTTTGACTTAGAGCCAGACACAGAGTACAATATATCAGTCTCTACGTTGCTAAATGACAAGACCAGCGATCCAGTTTCTCTCTGTGTACACACAGGTGAGATGATTTTTTTTATTTGATTTTTTTTAACAATAAAACACGCATCTGCATTTAGAAGCAAACTGAACACAATATTTCAGCATCTGCTTTATACATATAATAATACTTTTTACTCACAATTCTAAAAAGTAGTATACAAAGAACAAAAATATCTCATTGCAACAGGTGCGGTTTGTGTTTGTACTTAATACCACTAAATCAGTGTTTTGTAGAACCACATTTTGCAGCAGTTACAGCAGCAGGTCTTTTGGGGTATGTCTATATTAATTTAGGAAAATCTAGAAACTGAAACTGAAAACTTTCAATCACTTCTGACCAGCTTCCCTGTCCTCACTAAAACCGTTTGGTGTGCAGGCTAAAAAGTTAAATTCTCATCTTATCCGACTAGACACTCTCCTCTACATGTTTTGTTGTGTCACCTTAATGTCTTGTGGTGAACTACAAACTGGAATTTTTATGAGTGTCTTTCACACTGACTTTTTCTTGCCACAGTTCATGCCTCTAACTGGATGTCTAATACTGTAGTTGTTCTGTCAAAAGATTTTCTCACCTGACCTATTAATCCAGTTCATCCCCTTCTTGGTTTATGCTCAGTAAAGGTGGACAGCAGTGTCTTAGTGGGTTTACACTTGTACTATACTCTTTCCATTGTCAGATGATGGATTAAATAATAATCTTGTGAGTCCATTAGTTGGACTGTAATATATATTTTTGATTTTAAATGGTAAATGGCCTGTACTTGTATAGCGCTTTATGTAGTCCCTATGGACCCCAAAGCGCTTCACACTACATTCAGTAATTCACCCATTCACACACACATTCACACACAGGTCATGGCACGCTAAATTGTAACCACAGCTGCCCTAAACAGCTCCAGAAAACAACAGAATATTCCAAAAACATTTTATTCCCCATCTTTATCAATAGGCTATAGTTGTTGTCTGAACGATAAGTGTACGGAATCTAAATCATAATTTGCAAATTAACCATTTACAAAGAACATTATATTTCTAAATACCTTTATTTAAAAACAAACAAACCTTTTAGTCTACCTCTGGGCAATGCTTGAGACCAAACAAAAACAACTAAATGTTATAGACATGCTTTTTAGTATTGCTTAAATAAATGAAAATATTCCATTGAATGAATATGATTAATTTATTGCTTTTGTCCTGTTGTTTGACAGAGCTGTGCCTCAGGGAGTTGTTGTCAAAGATCGGACTTGAAGAAGAATATGATAACAAGCTAAAAATAAGCCACATCCTGAAAATTAATCAGTGTGACACATCAGACATCAGTATCGAAACAGCAGAATCCCTTTCTGAGGCCTTTCTAAAGAGACTTCTAATGTGTAACACAAATGCTAGAAGTGTGAAATGCATTTTGAGTGATTTGGAAATGGACAAGAAAAAAGCCATTAACCCTCTAGATTTGATAACTGGATTGTTTCTTTGCTCAGACAAGTTCCTTCAGCAGAATATAGTTGGGAAAATGGTGCTCTGCCAGTTTGCAGTCCCCCTGCTGCTGACTAACAGTGAAACAAGGGAACTGACTCTGATGCTGTGGTCTATGCGGGAAATTATCAGAACCTTCACACCCTTGCAACAAGCATTCAGAAAGTCAAGCACAGAGGAAAGACTTGTGTCCTCTGAAATTCCTCTTGTATCATTTGTCAGGCTGGGGAAGAATTTCATTTCCAAGTCTCAGATGGTAAACAAACTCCTAAGTAACACAGAGCAGTACCATGATATATTTTACCATTCTGCTTTGGAGTGTGGAGATGTGCCAAGAAGAATTTCAGAAGGGCTTGTTGAAATCAGCTGGTACCTTCCTTCCGGCATCAGTTCTGTAGACAAATTCAATGAACCAATGGCTGTTGCCAACCTCAGAGGGGATATCAGGTCCTTTGGTAAGCAGTTTAAATTCCTTTGTCAGTCATCTACCACTGTGTATATCTTCTGCGATGAATCAGAGCTTGAATATTTTAAACATTTGCAAAGAAGACATGTGAAGGCAAAAGTGATTTTGATCAGCAGCAAAAACAGGAAATCATTCACACTCAAAAGTGTGACATTTGAACCAAATCTAAAAACAACACCCATGAGTGAGACAAAAACAACTGAAACAGAGTTAGTAAGGGCCCTCCAGGAATCAGTTTCTAAGACACTTGAGAAAAGTCCAACAAAAGTTTCTCTGGAAAATCTGGCTGAAACTGCTCAATGTTGTGAGATCCTAGTAGATGAAGATACTGATGAATGCCAAAATGCACTGAAGAATGCCAGAAAAATCATTCAGTATATTGATGAAAAACCTGAGTTCAAAGACCAAGAACTTCCTACTCAAGGAAAAATCTGGAAAAAAATATCATGGGTGCAAACAGAGCAATGGAGACTGCGAAAAGTCGGCAAGATGAAAACTGAGGAATACCGTAAGTCTTTGGAAAAAGAAGAAAAAGAGCTCAAAAAGAAACAGCAAAGGTTTGAGATGACAACTACAATATCAAACTTCCTCAAAGGGTTCAGTGCCTCTGAAGTTCGCCGCTCCTATTTCCTTAAATGGATGGAAATGAAACTTGAGGATTTGTCCCGGCACCAGCTATCAGTTCTGTTGGATCAATACAAGGCACTAAAACAGAAGACTTCAAAAGAACCAGATGAAATTTCAGCTGTTGAACAGCAGATTGCTTTTCGCTCTTTACGACTGGAACATTTTTTTCGAGAGTGTGGGCAACGGTATACGTGTGCGGATGGTCTACCAGAATCCAGCCTTGTGAGGAAAAAAATGGAAAAGCTTCCCAAATATTTTGCTCAGATACTGCTAGATGGCTTTCCTTTGGAGCTTGTTGATGGAGACGCAGGAAACATCCCCTTGAAATGGATCAATGGTGTTCTAACCGAACTTCACTACCTGTTACAGTCCAACAGTAGGGTCAAAGTTATTTCACTCATCGGAATAGAAAATTCTGGAAAGTCAACTCTGCTCAATGCCATGTTTGGGACCAACTTCGCCGTCAACAAAGGAATGTTCAGTAAGGGGGCGTTCATTCAGCTGATCACTGTAAACAAAAATGTTAAGAGCGAGATAGGCTGTGATTGCCTCATGGTCATTGACACTGAGGGACTTAAGGCCCATAAAATGACCCAGGAGGATCATAGCCATGAACGTGCAAAGGAAGTAGCGAGTCTCACCATGGCAATAAGTGACATCACAGTAGTCAGTATTTCCAAGAACACCTCAGAAGAGAAGGAGTTTTTGAGGATGTTACTTAATGCTCTGACAAGGGTGAAAGTTGAGGACAAAAAGCCTTTGTGCCACTTTGTTCAGGTTGACATAATGGGAATGTCTGTTTCTGAGAGAGAGAAGAGAGATGAGGCCTTGTCAGAACAGCTCAGAGTGATGATCCAGAGAGATCCCCAGATAAAGGCAACAAAGCTCTCGGATGTGGTAGCATTTGATCCAAGCATCTGGAGCTGGTATCTTCCTTCAGTTTGGAAAGGAACTCCACCAATGGCTTGTTACAGCACCGACTACATTGAGAAGGCACAGGCTTTAAAAAGTCGCCTGCTAAAGGACCTAAAAAAGTGTAATAGGACAGGTGATCTGTTGGATTTTGCCAAAAAGATAGAAAATTACTGGAAGTCTCTATGAGGCATGATAAGTTCATTAAATGTATTAAGCTTATTTCAAACACAGTAACAGCTAAAAATGATATACATCACTCAAAAAAAAAAAAATGAATCAAACATACTATGTTAACAATTATATTGAACCAAGAACATTTAAAGATCTTCAGAGATTACAGTAGAATCTGTTTTACTGGAGTCAGATAAAACTGGATGATGACTGCCTCAAAATCTGGAAAGACAGTTTGATCCTAAAATTTCACGTCAACTGACCTCTAGGGGCTCTCTCACCAGAGGAGATCTTTCTTTCTTTTTTTTCTTGTTTGTTGTTTTGGCCATGGACATCCTGAAGGGTTGTAATAAAGAAACTTAACTTGAGATCCTCATAACTTAACTTTGTGGGTAATTCTGTGTGGATCCATGTAGTTGTGACTCTTATTTTACCAAGGCATTGTTTCTGTAATTTATTTTAAGGTAGTAATCATCGCATCCCTTTTTTGTGTGGATATAATAGTCTAAAGTAGCCTGTATTTCTGAAATAACTGGTTTGCAGTTTAGATAAACTTTTTCAATGTTGATGATCATACATATGAAACTCAAACATATATTAACATGACTACCTGTTGTGTAATACACTTAGATGAAGCACGGTTTATGGATTTAGCACTGTCATGTTAAACTTTTTTTGCAGTAAAATGAGATTACTGATGTTGCGATTAGTGGATTATTTATTTTTGGTCATCAGCAGAGGAGGATTTGAGACGAACACCAAGACAGATTTGGAGCAACCATGAAAAGCACCATATGTTAGCTCCTTTCAATTTATCCTTGGTTAGATGAGACAAGTTGGAGGTTTCCAGCAACAAATCCTCCAGGTGTGTTGCAATGACACAATGAGTACATATGTGGAAAAGTGCATCATACCCACAACTAATTATGGTGGATTGTGTGTGTTCCAAAGCAATTTTAAATTTCTTAGAGTGCATATCGTCATGGATTCTTTCAAAAAACAGATTTTGGTTCAGAAAATCTGCCAGATAAATCAGCATCCAATGTTGTAAAAAATTCTGTTAAAACAAAACCAACAAGAAAATCTAATTTTTAAACATGTTCACCAGGGCTGTCAAAATGTATGATTGGCAGTGTATTTTAACTGCTGTTTGTCATTGCATTTCCCCCCCTTGTTGACTGATGTCTACTTTATATTTATTTTGTATTAGTAGTAAATGTATAGGTACTAGTCTTTCTTCCTTGCATTGTCCCTAGCTATATTTATATTTTTGGATTTTGTTAAAATAAAAATGAAAAACAAAATAAATGGTTCAATGAAAGGATCCATAGCATGGTCTGAAAAATGTATATTCACATATAACATGTTACTAGCTATAGAAAGTACTGGGAGATACACAAGATGTCTTGAACAAATACAGTTTTTAGATCATTTCATTCATTTAGACATCATAAATCATCATAATAGTGATCAAATCAAACTTTATTTGTAAAGCGCTTTTCAGACAAGAATTACATCTCAAATGCTTTGTAGATTTAAATGACCCCATATTAAAAACTTTCCAATCCCTCCCCACCAATTAAAAACATGATCCCAATTATACCCCCCTCCCCCAACCAGACTTTCATGCACATACACAGTTAAAAGCAGTCATAAAGAACATTAGGGCGAATACAGATGGGCCAGGAGCCATCTGCATAAGCAGCAGATCAACAGCAGCAGCCGAGGTACTGACCCAGGCCATCCAGAGGAAGGAAGGCTGAAACCCCCACCTCCACCCAAGCACTACCTGGAGAGCACCCAGGCCGCCACAGCCTATCACCGCTCCCGATGCAGAGGGCTCCCATAGAGGAAAGAAAATTAAAATAAGAAGTTAAAATATAAAAATAAACTGTAGATGAATATGATAAAATTAACTAGCAAAACATTGATAAAATACTGATAAAATATAATCAAGTAAAACATGCAAAGCTATTTAAACAAAACTATAATAAATAATAATCAGTCAAAAGCTAGGCTAAAAAGGTGAGTCTTGAGCCTGCTCTTAAAAATATAAACTTCGTCTGCAGCCACGAGGTCCTCTGCCAGCCTGTTCCAGAAGTGAAGGCCATAATAATGGAAGGACGCCTCACCATGAGTGCGTGTCCTGACTTTAAGGATGGCAAGTAGACGGCCTCCAGAGGAGCGCAGAGACATTGAGGGTTCATATGGTAAAATCCATTCAGAAAGCTAAGAAGCCTCAAGACCATTAAGACACTTAAAGACAATTGAAAGAACCTTAAAATCAATCCTAAAATGTACGGAGAGCCAATGCAGTAATTTCAAGACCAGTGTATTGTGTTCACGGCTCCTGGTCTTCATCAGGACACATGCTACTGAATTTTGTAGAAGCTGTAAACTAGATATTTTCTTTTTGGGAAGATCAGAAAGCAGGGCCTTACAGTAATCAATTCTACCGGTGATAAAAGCATGCATTAGCGTCTCCATGTTGGCCCGAGAGTGGCCAGAGGACGCTGGCAATGTTCTTTAGAACACCTATTTAAGTAATGTTTTTAATGTGAGGGATAAAAGTCAGCTCAGAGTCAAAAATCACACCCAGGTTCTTCACTTGTAAAGAAGGATTAAAAGACAATGATTATTGTTTTGGTAAAAGTTTCTCTTTCTGAGCCTCAGGACCGATGACTAAAACTTCAATTTTGTCCTGGTTGAGCTGGAAGAAGTTTTCTGCCATCCAGGATTTGATGTCTAAAATGCAGTTAAACAGTTCATCCATTGGCCGTGTGTCAAAGATAATTTCCACTTCACCTTCATGGTCCTGGATTTGATGAAATGTTGAGATCCTCTGCTCAAACTTCAAAACTTTGTGGCTGAGTTTAATGTAGCCGTCGCATCCAGAAGAACAGGTGAGTGGAGGCATGCTGAGGGGAGAAATGGTGCTACTAAACTGTTTTCAAAAAGATATTTAAAACTGCACATTTTACATTATTATATGCAAGTGGAGGGATAATAGACAGAAAATATTGGGAAAATATTTAAAAAAGCATAATGGATTTTAAGAATTTGTTTGTGTAGGTGTTTACGTATAAGCTATAATGTACTTGTTCTATCAAACTACTTCCTCCCTGTAGTTAAAAAGTAAAGATAACAGGCAGACAACAATTGGGTTAAGTTATGTTTATTCTTGTGTAGAATGTACATTTTCATGTTATCTTAATGAAACATATACCTTTAGATAAAAGTTACATATTAATCAGAAAATGTGCACAACTCCATCTGGCAAATTATACAAATTTACAAAAAATATACCATGTCTAAATAAAATTTCAGTGATAGCAAATGCAGATTTGTTGTCGCATTTAAATGAAATTACTTTATACAGTTGCAAATCTTTACATTGAAATTATTTTGACACACACTAGAGTCATTAATATATAACCTGCTATAATGCACACACCGTAATACATTTTTACAACAGATAAATAAACTAATGGGTTTACTGAGAGATAAATGAAAAGCTACAGAGACCAAGATTTTTTTGTACATATGAAACAACTTAACAGTACCCAGTCTGGTCCATGTTGGTTTAGGTGCACTTTGCCGAGGCTCACAGGAGATTCAGCGAGACATCATCCGCACAAATTCTGCGGAAAGATGGACGTCTTCTATTATTTTACTTAATCAAGGTGACTCAACAACACTCTGAAAAACTTGAATCTGCTCAAGAATGCACCAATGGGCGATCGCATATGGAATAGACAGAAAAGGATTCTTTCACTGCAATTTTGGCTGCTCTTAATTTGCCTTCTACAATCAGATCACTAGTCCATCCATCCGTCCATCCATCCATCCATCCATCCATCTTCTTCTGCTTATCCAAGGTCGGGTCACGGGGGCAGTAGCTTAAGCAAAGAGACCCAGACTTCCCTCTTCCCAGCCACTTGGGCCAGTTCCTATGGAGGAATCCTGAGGCGTTCCCAGCCCAGCCGAGAGACATAGTCCTCCAGCGAGTCCTGGGTTTTCCTCTGGGTCTCCTCCCAGTGGGACGTGGCTGGAACACCTCACCACGGAGGCGTCCAGGAGGCATCCTGACCAGATGTCTGAGCCATGTAAACTGGCTCCTCTCAAGATGGAGGAGCAGTTGCTCCACTCTGAGCCCCCTCCGGATGACCAAGCTTCTCACCCTATCTCTAAGGGAGAACTCAGCCACCCTACGGAAGAAACTCATTTCATTTCTGAAATGAAATGAGATCACTATTGTTCAATTTAATACCCTCACATACGAAACTCCTAAACCTGTATTTACCCATATGCTTGCATAGCCAAAAACACTTCTATTGTGGTTTTAAATATGAATAAAATGAAAATAAGTTACTGGAATAGGTCCTCTCATGTCATAGCATTATGTCTACAGATTTTGATGAGTCATTTTGACTACCGTGTGTGTTGGGATGAAGGATATAGAATACACAGCATTCTGCTGTCTCAAGGTAATTTTTGTTACTTATGTGATGTGAATATCAACAAATACTTGAAATCTCCTCTACAAATGCATATAACTGTATTTTAATTCCCCAACTATACCTTAATATGTATTAATGCACACAGTGGAAACAGTCTTTAAGCTACAGTCTTCCTTTTCTCTATTCTTGAAGGTACAAGCAGTTAGCACAAAGGAAAATAAATTGCACCCTTGATTAGGCTATTTTGAAAATACCAACCAATAGCATCCCAAGTAGCATTACCCTACTTATTTCAGCTTCCTAAGCTTTCAAAAGTTATTTCAAAAGTTTTAGATATGCTCTATGAAAAGGAGTTTTCTGTAAATAATTTGAAGGCATTTCCCGGAGAAGAATCAATGAATAGGTGTATATGAATCCTGCACTGTAAACAGGCTTGGGTTCCCTAACTTTTGAAACCTGATAATACCTCACCTTCAAAGTCCACCTGTCCATCTCCGTTGAGATCGACATCTCGCAGGATCTCATCGATCTCACGGTGGTTGAGCTGTTCTCCCATTAGCTTCTTCATAGCTTCCCTTAGTTCCCCTAGGTCAATCTGGCCATCACCATCAGAGTCAAACTTGAAGGCAAAACGGTTTTCAATTAAAAATCATTAAAACAAAAAAAGCTTTAAAGTTTAGTAATGTTCTGCCCCTAACCTCTCTGAAAGCATCCCTTAGCTCCTTTACTCCAATCATGTCCGCAGTCTCTGCAAGCATTTTGGGGCCCATCAGTTCCACAAAGTCCTCAAAGTCCACTCTGCCACCACCTGTAGAGTAAAATATGTTACTTGCTTTTCGTAAGCATTTAAAAACTTTTTTCTATTTACATTGAATAACTGCACACAAAGAGATATACTGTCCGATGTTTTGTATGGAATTATGGAAGACCTTCTTTAGGTCTGGAAAAACCACTCCATGGTAGTGAGTCTAACTTTGTCTATCTTTACTGTGATTTCTTGGTGAAGAATCCTTTAAACAATTTTTTCTGGTGGTGTGTTAATCTTTGAGAGACTCACATATCTGCTGGCTGAGTTCAATAAGTTCCATTTCAGTCGGCATGTATCCCATAGTCCTCATGCACTCTCCCAGGTCCTTATAGCTGATGAATCCATCTTTGTCTTTGTCAAACTCCCTGAAGGCTTCACGCAGTTCTGCAGGTAGAGACCAATTTGAGTGATAAAAAGAGGAAATTGCTCAGTGAAAGATTTAAATCTACTACAAAGAAGCATTTACAGAAATAACTTGTCGCAGTAGCCTGTTGTTTTCAGTAGCTGGCATTGGTGGAGCTAATTTGTAAATATGTGTGAAACTAAGATCATTTTCTGAAATAAAAGAAAATGTTCAAATTCTGCTCAACAGGTCAGTGGCTTTACCTTCATAATCCAATTCTTGTCAACAGTGCGCTCACATGAAGTTGCGTTTTGATTTCTGGTTTTCATTTATTATCAAATTAAAGTACTGTAAATGTTTTTTTTTTTTTTTTTTTTTTTTAAAGAAACAAGTACTGCATTTGACAAATGAAGTCAATGTTTTAACTAAGGTTCGGGAGCAGGACCACGCCCCATATCTTCATCCTCCCAGCAATCTTCCCAAACTCAATTCACCTGGTGTCTCAAACCTGGATTGCATCTCTACTTACTCTGTGCTCCGTATATACCAAGTGCTCCGCGTCTGTCTCGATCATCCCTTTCCTGACCCTTTATTCGGACTCATCCTCACATTCCCTCATCCTTTATCCCTTCATCCCCTCCCTCCATCCCTTCATCCACTCCCTCATCCATTCATCCTTTTATCCTCTCTCTCATCCTTGCGACCCTTCCCTCATCCCGTCATCCCTTCCCTCATCGTTCATCCTCTCCCTTCATGCCTTCTATTCATCCCTTCATCCATGTCTCTCATCCCTAGATCCCTTTGACCCTTCCCTCATCCCTTCATACCTTCATCCCCTCCCCTCATCCCTTCATCCTATTATCCTCTCTCTCATCCTTTCATCCTCTCCCTCTCATTTTAGCTTACTCATAGTCCTAGCCTCTTCTAACATCACTTTCTTTCAGATTTGTCTGGAGGGGTCCTGAGCAGGCTTGGCAAAATATGAATCCCAGAAGACTGCACCCCCACCCTGCATCTTCATCCTAAGGCTCCATTGGCACATCTTCCCAGACACTTCAACATCTTTCCTTCAATAAACATTGCAAGTCAAATCCCTGTAAGCCTGGTCCTTGTTAAGGAATCTCTGGTTCAAAATCTAAAATACTTGGACTGAAATGCATACAAAACAGGTTTGACATTGGAGTTGTTATTTCTGTACCTTCCATTTCCTCTGGTCGTAGGTCTCTGTCCTGTGTCGGTGTGAGTGGGAGAGGGGAAATAAAAAAATATTTTAAAAAGTCAGTAAGGTCACACTTTTAGTCTTACTCTGAAATATGATTCATATTTCTGAAAAAACAAACAAAAAACCCAGATGAAAACACTTTTTTATTTTACACATTCACCTATCCCATTCTCTGAAGCATCTTTTTTCCATTCCGTATTTCATCAGCGTGAGCTGAAACACTACAAAATGATTATTTGGTTTTTAACTTACTGACCCTAACAGCCTTTCTAAACCCACCTGAGGAGAAAGTATGTTAAGAAAATGCTCCATGTTGAGTATTTGAAATGTCTGAGACTGGCAGACGTACAACACAGATATTTTTAGCGCATTAAAGATAATGTTTTTTCTGTCTCAGTGCATGCACTTTAAAATTAAATGGCACACTGTGAAATCTAGAAATATAGATATCACTTAATTACAGAATCAATGAAACTCATATTGATATTAAAAATTGGCAAAAAATGTGAGACAGATGACAAAAGAACAACAGCGCCAGTTGCTACTGCCTTTGTTTCAGGCATTAATTGAAGGTTATGGTAGGATAAGTTTCATCACTACTTGCTCTGCGAGGTCATGGCATCAGCAACAGCAGTAGGAATAATTCAGGCCTGGATTAGAGAAAACAGGGGACACTACAGCAGCAGGGAGATTACAGCCGTAAATTGTATTACAAATCATGAAGACTTATCGGTTTATCATTTCCCTATCTAAAGCTTATTTCCATCTGCAGCTGAACTGCTGCTTGGTCAGATTTTGTTTTGAGATCAATACAGCTGAAAAGACTAAATGAGGACATATTAGACACTTTTGTTTGCAATTACTTTATGTAAAATTTGAACCATCCCTACGTTACACTGTATTAGCACTGCTCACTTTGGAAGCGTTGACAAATGTGCCAGCGTATGCACAAGGACAAGAAGCTTTACCAGTCGAACTAAAACCATGAACACAAAAAATGATAAGGGTGCACAGTAAAATCAAAATGTTGAGAACATTTCTTTAGATGCTATTTGCAGTTTTATCATTAAGAAGAGTATTACTGGAGATTAAAAAACCTATTTTCTCTGTCTAGGGATTCCATTATTTTCCTTCTCCCATGGATTCAAATAAGATTTTTTCCCTTTGAGATCCTTTTTGTTTTGCAAGGTTGTGTCAGTTCAACTCAGACAATTTTTTGACATTAAAATTGTTTTATCTCTGCATATCTACCCGAGTACAGTAGGGAGTGATCGGTTAATCAATAAAAGGTCCTGGCAAATTTTTAATCATAGAATACAATATAAAAAATGTTTCAGGTACAGACCAACCTTCAGTGAAAAATGAACACATTGGTCAATTGTGCAATCTGTAAAAACGACCCTATATTCCGTATCCGACCCCTTGCGGTTTAAAATGTCCGCTGTAAAGAACAAACTGCCCTTGGACTACAATCCCCATAGTGCATTGCAGCGGCATCTTATTCATTGCCATATTCTCCCCTCCGTTATTATACAGTCTATTATTCTCCCCGAAGACTGATGTAAACATGGTGTTGTGTAGCAAAGTGGTAAGTGCAGGCACCCCCACATATGGATGTAGTCATCCCGGGTTTGATTCCTGCTTATGGAGCTAGAATGGGGACTTAAGTTTCGTACCTGTAACTTTCATTTTTGTACTTAACTTAATATTTGTACCTGTAACTTATGTTTTGTACTTGTAATTTATGTTTTGTAACTTGCACACATTTTAAAAATACAAGTTACAAGTTTCAGTTTTCAAGTTTCAGGTTTCAAGTTCCAGATAATTTTTTACCATATTTGGCTTGCCTAGAAGAACCAATGAGTGGCTTGCTGATTTTGACCAACAAATCATGTTTCGCCAATTTCTATCCAATCATGGCAGAAGGGAAGGTAGGGCTCTGCACAGCTCACAACCAAACTTACAAATTACATTCACACTATTAACGAGTAGGTGGCCATAATCCACCTCAATAGTTTTCAACTTGAATACCGACCCAACATTGACAGGTTAGTTGCTTATATAAAATATATATATACTGTATATATACACAGCTAAAAATATCAGTAGTAATAACGGTTGAAATAAAAAACCCTAAGTTTATATTGACCAATTCTGATGATTGCAGACACTCAAGCGTGTGTGTGTATGTGTGTGGTGCGTTCGTGTGCACACAGTTTAATTCTAGTGAAGCAAATGGCCTTCTTCTTCTTCTTCTTAGCAAGTGGCTAACAACTTTGGTTCATTTCCGCCACCGCGGATCGGGCTAAAGAGTTTTTACAAAAATTATCTCACCTGCATTTATAAATTCTATTACTAATTTACATGTCTCTCTCCACTTAATACATTTTTTATTTAAATCTCCATCTTTCAATATTTTCACTATTTTTGGAGTTTCTGTCTATTCTCTAATTCTTTAACACAGCAAAACAAGTTCTGATTCTTTATATTCACTACATATACTTGAGAGATATTTTCCTATTAAATATAGTGTAGTATTTAATCTTATATGACCCTTTCTCAAACATTGTATTATTTTTTGATCCCTACTACTCAGTCTCTTAATATTCATTTTCCCTGTTTTTTAAACAAATGTCATCCTTTCTTTCCTTTTTATTACAGCCACCTACTGGTAAATAGTGTGAATGTAATCAAGTTTGGTTGTGAGCTATGCAGAGCCCTACCTTCCTTCTGCCATGATTGGATAGAAATTGGCGACACATGATTTCTTGGTAAAAATCAGCAAGCCACTCATTGTTCTTCTAGGCAAGCCAAATATGGTCAACAATGATCTGTAACTTGAAACTTGTAACTTGAAACTTGAAACTTGTAACTTGTATTTTTAAAATGTGTGCAAGTTACAAAACATAAATTACAAGTACAAAACACAAGTTACAGGTACTAAACTTAAGTCCCCATTCGAGCTCCATAGAGATGCAAATAATAATTATTTCACTTCTGCTACAAAAGTCAGAAAAATGTATCACTCTTTTCCATATGCTGCACTGAAACCGTAGGCTTACCATATTTGTTGTCGTTAGAAAAAAACGATTTTTAATTAACATTTTCAGTCAATGTGAAGTTAAAAATGTAATCAGTCTAGTCCCCGTTGTTCTTAGACAACTCTTTGGTCATAGTCATGGTGGATGTTGGAGTCTGGGTTTTTGAAGGTGTGTACAGGTGTATTTTATACAGATGACTTGGAACAGGTAACATTAATACGGGGAACTAGTAACCCTTTTTAATAAATAAGAAACAGGTCTGTGAGGGCTAGAACTGCTGCTTGTTTCTATATCATCTTTCTGTACTATTTTATGAATGAACTAGAAAAAATCACACAGTTTGATTTCCAATATGTTTTTTACATTCTGTCTCTCATTTGAAGTGTACCTATGATGAAAATTACAGACCTCTCTCATCTTTTTAAGTGGGACAACTTTCACAATATGTGGCTGCCGAAAACTTTTTTCTCCCACTGTATGTATGGTATCCATGTGCTGTAAGTACCAGATTTCTAGCAGTGTTTAATCACATAGCGCTCAGCAAGGACATACAATAGACAAACATTAAACATAGTGATTTCTGTTCTTTCACAACTAAAACATTTCTTGTATTTGCAGATTTACTCAAACATGAATATGAATGTAGGAATAGTACGGGTGGGTATTGATGGTGATGTTGATTGTAAAGGTGACTCAGCAGATTACCTTGCCCAGTATAGTTATGTCACAGTGTTAAAGATTTGATCAGAGTGAGATTCTGGCAATAACAGTTTTTGCTGTAAATCTATGATTGAGTGGGTGTAAGTGCCTGTGGAGACGAATGTCATACATACAAGTTGGCTTTGAGCGAAGCCCTGTCTGAGGAAGATACAAGCAGGCCCCACTATGTTGTGCAGCATGTTGCAGTTCTTAACCAGAGTGCAAAGGGGGTCATCAAATTCACGCCTGCTCCCTCCTTCCTCCTCATCCTCTTCGTCCTCTGTGTCCACCTCCCCTGCACCAACCAGAGAACCTAGCATGGCCGCGGCTAATGGTGTGTCTCTTTGCTGTACGGGTGAAGCCCCCTTGGACAAAGGTTATATATAAAACCAGTTATATTAAAACTAACATTCTCTTGTTGAAACAAATGTTTTTGATCATGATGGACAACACACTACTCTATAATAGTCCAGTTATGTCCATTAAATCTTACTTTGATACAGTGCCTTGCAAAATGTAAATGTAGCAGAAAAAAATATTCATGCCCTTTTTTAAAAACGTTTTTCACACAAAGAATGACAAACTTCAAAGTATTTTAGTAAGATTTTATGTGATAGACCAACACAAATAGTACATAACTAACAAGTGAAGGAATAGTGAAACCTGCACTTCACTTTTTATTCACAAGAAAACACCTTTTTTGATGCCCTACATCAAACACTGCAGACAGATCCAGGATAAACCAGAGTTAGGTTAATAAACAATATCCTAAACTGTAAACATCTAATCTAAAACCCATCACCTGAAACTGGAAAGAGTATAAATCTGCAACCCCAAGCAAACATGGCTGTTGTGAAGGCCATGGTAACTCCAAATGTGCTGCTGAGATCCACAGATAATGTGGGGAATTTTTTTTAGACAGGACAACTTTTAGTCTAATCTCTACAAGCCTGTTATTAATGGAAGAAGTGCAGGAGAAAAGCCGAGCTGTGGGGACGCTTTTCCTCTGTAGAGACAGAGCTGATCATTGCAGGAAGTAAACCTGCCAGAGCCTCCAAATGACTTAAGACTACCAGGTCAAATAACCCTACACATGCATCCGGAGCAACAGCATGGTTAAGATCAAAGCATATTGATGCTTTAGACGGGTCAAGAAAAAGCATTGTTCTAAATTTAATTTGATAGGAGATTGACTTACAAAAGCTTTCAGTCTCTAGATGTGAAAGTTTGCTGGGAACAAAATCCAAAACACTTGCTGCTGGGTTTGCAGTTCCAAAGGTTCATTCAACAAAATACTGATTCAGATTCAGATTTTTCTTTGAATAAAAAAAAGACCCTTTAAAACCATGCATGCATTTCCATGCAAGTCTCTGACACAAAATCCAATTTGACTGACAAAATGTGAAAGCTGAATACTTTTGCAAGGCACTGTATTCTTTTTTTAAATTCACTCTAAAGCATACTCACCTTTTTACTGTTACTGTCCTTGTTAGAAGTCTTGTTGACGTTTCCCATCACCCTCCCCACCCTCCCCCTACTCCACCCGTTCTTCTTTGGTGGTCTTAGCACTTATCCAAGGTTCTCCTTTTCTTTCTCCCCCTCCCTCCACTGCTTAAACGTCACATAAAAGTCCAAATTCCATGCTAGATCCAGTGCATCCCACGCCGAGGGGGTAACCAGTTTCAAGAGGAAGGAAAATGTGTAGAACTACAGAACTGTCACCGAAGGCGACTCCTCTCAGTTCACGTGGTCCGGATCCTATTGGTCCACTGAGACGTAAAGCAGGTGTGTGATGCTACGTTAAATCCTAAACTCCAGAGATTTAAATCATTTGGTGTGGCATTATAGAATAGCAGGATGAGAGAGTTTGACAGGGTGGGTTGGGAGCGTTGGGTCATATCTGGGCTGAAACATCCTGCTCCTGCCAGACTCTGGCTGTGATTGCAGAACTTGACCATTTTTCTCTCTCCCTCTGTTTCTCTCTGTCTCTCTCACTCTCTTACAGACAGACACACACACACACACACACGCTCCTGTTTATCTTCACATGTCATTTTCTTGAATTCAGTTAAACTAAATCTAATTCATCCAACCCATCGTCCCCTCACTACTGCTCAAACATCATATTTGTGCTCTAAAAATGACTAGTCTGGCAGAACTCTGAGGGTGTGTGCTTTTGAATCTGAGTGCGTGTGTCTGTGTGTAAATCTGCAGAAGAAAAAGGGGGAGGGGATGGAGGAATTATGGATGGAGACTGGGCCGCGTGTTTAATCCCTGGAATTTCAGATTAGAGAAAAAGAGCTATGTTGTCAGGCGATAGGAGTGATGGGGTGGTGAATAGAAGAAGTACTTGTATGAGGTGTTGTCAGTCCATAATGAAATGTAATGGCAGACTGAAATAAAATTTCAAATTGAGTTTAGAATAAATATTAGATCATTCAAGATTACATTTTGGAATAATAAACATGGTAATATTTCCTTTTTTATTTATTTTCTCATTTATTTCAACAAACTTCATAATGGCTGAATTATTAATTAAATAAAAATTAAAAATATATATATATATCACTATTTTAGACTGTAGGAATGTAAAGCTGGTAGAGGCATACACTAAAATACAAAATGGTAGTTATATAATATAATGACCGATCAAGGCAAACTAGAAGTCCAGTTTTTTTAGCTAAGTCTTTTTACAAAAAATTTAAAACATGTGTCCTTTTTCTTTTACTTTACAGTTATGTGCTAATTTGTGTTGGTCAACTACATAAAATCCCAACAACAAGTTAGTAGTTGTAATACTATATGACATAAAAAAAGTCAAAGTGAAATTAAAACTTCTGCAAGCCACTGTAGGAGGTCTTAAATCTCTGTTATAAGTTTAATTTTTTTCAATAAAGACATGTTTATAATTTGGTTACAAAATGAAAGTCCATTTAAATATGGAGCAAAAAAAAAAAATTACAGTTCCTATAGAAGTATTCACCTCCTTGAAAGAATCACCCTTTTTCTTGCTTTTACAAAGCACTCATGATCAACAAAATATGTTTTTTTTGACAATAAAATAGCAAAAAAAACTAAAGTTTAATGTCAAAGTGAAAACTTATTTCCACCATTTGAAAATTACATAGAAACATTTAACATAAAATAGGTGATTGCATATATATTCACCCCTTGCAACTAAGTAGATCCGTCTTTGGCTCCAATTACAGCATGAAACCTGTAGGTAGTCCTCCATCAGACTTGCATGCTTGGACTCCATTCTTACTTTCTAGACTGTTCAAGCTTTGTCATGTTGCCTCAGGGGTTCTTTTAATGTTTTCAAATGGTACAGATTTTTTTCTACCAAGATTCTGTTATATCATCCTTGGTAACCTTCACGTAAGGTGAACAGCTATACTCTTTAGAGGCACAGGCATTAAACTACATTAAACAGCAGCACCACCTGGTGCACTGGTAATACAAGAATTTAGCATTTTTTATGAGAAAGGTGATCTCTTTTTTGACCTGTAGTGTGACAGTTAAAGTTTAAAAAAATTTCCTGAGAATATATTACATGGATCTTCTTCTGCAAATATGAGTTTCAAATATAAAACATCATGGACAAAGCTTCATGGGATTAAATAATTTATAAAGTGACTATTATTAATTGAATTATAAAATATTTTTCTCAATCTGTCTGTCTGATGGTAACTATATATGAAAAATTATCTTCAGATATCCAATATTTATACTAATTTTTAATCTCCATCTACCAATAGTAAGAGCTTTAAATCCAATGTTGTGTATATTTGTGTGGATGTTTGTTTTAGCACGATTTATGGTGTGCTGTTTGCATGCCAGAGATTAGCACATGAGAAAGGCACAGCTCTAATCCTTGCTGGACAGTTTAAGAGAAATTACACTTTCTTTTTTTGTTCTTTTTAACACTTAGTTGTAAGATCTCTCACGCTCCCCCTTTTCTATCACAACAAGTATCATTTGTTTATTATTTACTCCTTTAATTATTTGTTGTATGTTCCATCCATCCATCCAGCTTCTTACGTTTATCCGGGGTCGGGTCGCGGGGACAGTAGCTTAAGCAAAGAGACGCAGACTTCCCTCTCCCCAGCCACTTGGGCCAGCTCCTATGGTGGAATCCCAAGGCGTTCCCAGGGAGACATAATAGTCCCTCCAGCGAGTCCTGGGTCCTTGCCTATCATAACTATTCTGGTAAATGTAATGTTTTGTGAAGCAACAGTTTCAGCAGCACATTTGCTGACCTGTATATTGCTGTTTTCAACAACTGTAATATTGTACAAAAAATATTTTGCCTTCACCTTGAAGGAGAGGAGAGTTTCTTGGCAGAATAACATTTTGATAGCTTTTATGAGCTGTATGTAGTTTAATAAAAAGTTCAGTTTGAAAAAAAAAAAGTTTTTACTTTTTACCTGTGGGGTGTATTTATCTACACATTATCCTTTCTCAAGACAAATCTTCATCTCCACACATTTTCTAAGTTATAAGAGAATTTGCATACTTTTGTTTTTATCTATTACCTCTTGTTCAACTTATATTGTCACTATTTCACCGGCAGGGTGCGGAAAATACAAGGCTGATCATGCTTGAGAAATGGCCACGCACTGAGTTGTAATAACCACAAGTGACCACTAAATGTCAGCATTGTGTTTTCCTGCAAAAAACACCAATCACTTGAAAAAGAGAAAGCATTTGAAATGTGTATGTTCTTTTTTGGCATAAAATACAAAAGGGAAGAACTGAAAAGTATTATATATGTATATATATACACACACACACACACACACACACACACATATATATATATATATATATATATATATATAGGTTTTAAGGTGTTGTTAAGGGCCAGATTATTTTTATCTTCTGGTGTTGTCTTTCATATAATTTTTTATGGCTAAAATACCATAATGTGTGTTTGGAACAGATGTACTGATAAGAATCAACAAGATAACAGTATAGATGCAGTAGAACATGGTGGTGGCAGCATCATGGTCTGTGTTTACTTCAAACCGAACAGGGTTTTTGTAAGGATGGATAAAATTGTTGCAAATGCCAGTCAGTTCTGACCCAAACTATTTTAGTAAATTCTAGAAAGTTGAAGATGAAGGTAAACATTTTTTCCAACATCACAGAGTCTAAATAAATTTAAAAAATGACTCCACCAGAGAAAAAAAAGTATTTTATATTGGCCTTGCTAAAGGCTGAAAAATATGTGTATTGACGTGAAGAGAACTGTGGATAAGACATGTACTCATGATATTTAGAGAACTTTTGTGGAATAGCTAAATATTACTGTCAGCTTTTGGTATGTTGATGCACTCTGATCAAAACAGACAGAATGCTGAAATTAAATCAAGAAGTAAGTAAGTAAAGTAAGTAAAGCACTAGTCTTGTGGTGAGCAGACCTATACAGGCGCGTTATTGTAGCTTTTTTATTTTTACATTTTACCCCTGACAGTTTTATTTGTTTTTCAGTTTAAATATACAGAAATGTGTAAAGGTGTAAAAAGTTAGGAAACAAATTATTATGGTGGAAAATATTAACAGGGCGAATGCACAGTGATGAGACTGTATTTCTCTCAAGAAAGCAGGAAACAGAATATACGCCACTAAAGATTTGACTTTAGCGTGTCTTTGTTATATAATAGTGTGCTGTCACACCACCAGCTGGACCAAAACAGATTGGATAAATATAAGAGACTTAGCATGACTGGGTTCATATTGTACTGCTCTTATACGAAGCTGAGTTTGACATCCAACTGAAGGGCAGATGAAGAAAGAGAGCTCACACATTCAGACAGCGCAGAAAATTGGTTTGAGTTTTTACTGAAAGGAAAAAAACACGGTCTCATTTTTCAGCTTGGTCAACATAAAGCTTCACAGTCATTAAAACCAGAAACATAGCAGCTGGATGACAGTTTTTGCTTCATCCCTTACAACAGTAAATTAAGCAGATGCCCATAAAACATGAGCAAAAGCTTTTCTAACAGAAAAATCCAACACTTGGGTGACAAAAGAATTATGTGGACACCTTCCAAGAGTGAGGATTTTACATCACACACTATGCTAATAGCTGTGCTGTGGCTGACATCATCTGTTTGTGTATCTGCACACTGACACATTGACATACATTTTAAAACAGTTCATAAATCATGCAAATACATGTTAATACATTTCTGTGACATTAACTTAAATGTACTGTAAATGTCCAGAACAGTATTTTTAATGCTCCATTTAAAACTCAATAATTCTCCTAACTAAACTATACATAGTTTTTTTAATATTAGCACAAAAGCCTCAATCCATCCATCGATCCATCAATGGATCCATCCATCCATCCATCCATCTATCTTCTTCTGCTTATCCAAGGTCGGGTCCTCAGTCTAGTTTGACAGATCCCTCTCTCAGACACAGATTGGCATGTTCCCTGCATTCCCTTTGGGTCATTTATTGGCTTTTCAGAACATCTATGAAGCCTACTGAAACTCCTTGTCTAATAACCTTTAGGCCATAGCTTCTAGAAGCCATGTGTGCAACAGCAGCACTGAACACAGCCCTTTTAAATTCCTTCTCCCACATCTGCATTAGTACAATTTCTCCAAGAAGAGCAAGTTGAACATCTCTTGAAGCAAAAGTATCATTATCTTATTTCTTTTTTTTCTGTACCATCCATCCAGATCTATTAGTGACCAACAATATAACCAAACAACTACTTTACCTGCTTTGTCAGACCCTAAACCTATTCTATATCAATCAGCACTGTTGCCAAATCACTTTAAAAGAAATGAGACACTCATGTGCAAAAACAAGGGAAAAGAAATCTGACAATCAAACAAAAACATTTTCATTTTATCTTATTTCTGTGTATTTAGATCAGGGGTGTAAAACTCATTTCCACTTTGGGCCACATTAAAATAATGAATGTCATTATTGTGGCAGAAAGCATTGATAAAATTATTTTTAACAAATCACTAAAATATTGATAAATATCTGTCTCAACGAGTACATCTTTAAGTTTGACGAGTACTTCTTAAAATTAAATGATACTGAACATCTTTCACAATAATGTGATTTAGGGTCTAAATAAACACCGTTTTGAGGGATAAGTTAGTTTTTAGGTGCACATAAATAGAACTTAAGGGTTCTATTTATAGGATCCACTAGAGTTTAGAGGGCTACATAAACGGCTATGGTGGGCAGAATTTGGCCCCTGGGCCTTGACTTTGACACGTGTGATTTAAATGCTCTGTTGATCCTTCAGTCAATTCATCCAGGATTTTAAATATGTCATGCTTTATTGAAGTCAGGACATACAACTCTTGAGATTTAATCTACTTTTTTTCTTAGATAGGAGCTCCAGTCAGCAGTCCATGCTCATGAGCATGTCATAATAAGTAGGGATGACATTTAAACAGATTTTTACAACTTCACTGAAAATGACTGTAGATGATTTAGAAGGATATTACTCATTAGACATGAAGATAGAAGACAGAAGAAACTGCTATAAATTTAGATCTGTTGGCATTTGTGTCCAGCACTGAAGTTGAGAGTATAAACTAAAGGTTATGAAGCTTAGGGCTCTATTTAAAACTCAAAATGGTAAATGGCCTGTACTTGTATAGCACTTTATCAAGTCCAGAGGACCCCAAAGCGCTTCACACTACATTCAGTCATTCACACACTGGTGATTGCAAGCTACATTGTAGCCACAGCTCCCCTGACTGACAAGCGAGGCTGCAGAACTCTGACCACCACCAGTAGGCAAGGAAGTAAAGTGTTTTGCCCAAGGACACAACGGCATAGCAGGCGGAAGCTGGAATCAAATACATTATTTTTTGGCTCAAAGGCCAGCAACTGTACAACTGAGTTACATTTCTTTTTCTGCCCTTTAAACTGTTGCTGTGGAGTCAAAACAGTCCTTTGCAACAGCTTCAGTCTTTAAAGAACTTAGAACTAGCTATACTTCAAAGCATCTGATAATAGAGTTAAGTCTACATTACATACTGTCACAAATTTTAAAGTCCTTATGACTTCCTATGAATGTCTTATCAATCTAAACCCCTAGGTAACTTTGCAAAGCCATGTTGGTGCTGTGTGATATGTGAAAATGTGTGTGATATGATTGAAAAGGACTAAATCTGCAAGTTGTAATTTAAAGTAGCTCTTTGCTATCTCAACAACCCTGCTTAAAGCAACTGTTTTTGGTAGATAAGCTTCAGAAATCCATGGGTCCCACATGAATGGGGACGATATTAGCTTCTAAGCCAATTTCAAAGTCAAAGTATCTGAATGTCTTTTTTCTCCAGATAAGCGCTAAAATACATTAGAAAAAAAAATAAATAGTCCTGAGGGACGCAGCACAAATCAACACAAGTTTCAAAGCATATTTTTTTGGAAAGTGTAATTTATTTCCTGAATGGACAAACAAAACTGAGATTTATATTGTAAACTTTAGACTAAAGTTGGGAGAGGCCCTTAATAACTTTACCCAACATTGTATAGTGTAATTAGAACTGCCCACCCACCAGACCTTGTTAGTTATAATGGTTTACTTTTTGCAAATATAGACATACTCCAGCCTCTGTATGATGTTCAAATGAACACAATGCAAAGTAGGTTGCAACAAGCTGGTAGTAGTAGACTGTGGGTCAACAGGGGAACCCCAAGGCAGTTTTATGAAAGTTCTTGATAGTAATATGTTAATTCTGCTTGCAATATATTCACATAGTTTTTTTTAATAAAAAAGACTGAAAGAAACTGTGCAAATAATAGGAATTTAAATGTTTTAAAAACGGTCATTTTTGGAACAAGAATAGAAGCAAATTGTATAATAACTATGGGAACTGTAGACAGCCATAAGAAGAAAAAAATCCTGGTACAGTCCCTCAAAGACCTGACATACTTTTTTCAGCCTGCCACCAGACAAGGCTGTCTGGATTGGCCCACATTCACCGCTCACAATCTCAAACACCTACTCCATACTAAAGAAGGATAAAGCCATTTGCACCTGTTCAGATTTCCTCTGATTCTTTTCCATGTGACTTAAAAGTTATATGTAAATTCTCTTTGAGCTCCCGGAGGTCCTATGGATTAGAGATTCTGTTCAAACATTACTACGAGGGGATAAATGTAGGCAAAACGTCACAGAGAAGTCAGTATAGAGGCCAACTGTTGCTGCATAGTCTCATGGTCATAATGGTCCATCAACTAACCCACTTTTAAATCTGTCCACAAAATCTGTTCTTGTTTTTATACTCATCCCCTCATTGTATTGCCTGCTATTTTAAACAATAAACACAACAATGATAAAAAAAGCAGGTGTGTTAACTGTTAAGCTTACTGGGTAAAAAAGAGATTTTCTCCACCTAAATAATTTGAACAATTTGGTATTAGTGAGGAGTTATTAAATTCAAGTTTTTGCTAGAAAATTTTAGTTAATTAATATTAAATTATACCTAAACATAGGGTTCCATTTTCTTAGGTATTCTTCAGTTTAAGATATTTTACACCCCATTAATTATTTTAGCATTCCAGTATTAGTTGGACATATAAAAAGAGACATACATATATACTAGAAGCTGATTTTACTCTGATAACAATCTTGACATGCTTCCTGCTGCCATTATCATTACCTAGCTATAATTTTATGACAACTGGAAGCAGGTAGTTATATTAACGATAAGAAAAGGTACATGCCTACTTTTTACCCAATATCTAACTATATATCTAACTATAAACAAACAAAACAACTTTATGTTTTAGGCCTGTTATCATTAAATTTGAAAAATGAAAGATATGTTTTTCAGATTGTTCCTATTACGTTATCAAGATTCAGAAATTTCCCAAAATTATTACTACTACACCTTTAAACAATCTGGAAAAGCCAGAGGAGGAGGAGACATTTTCTGTGTCTCAGAGATTAACATATTATGGTTCGAAATGTGTATAACAACCCAAGAAAAAAAAGCAAAATACCTCATGAAGATAGTATCTTAAGCTGGTAAGATAGTGACATTATCTAGATGTAGACAGGCAAATCAGGGAACAAGAAACAAAATAAGCTGGATAATTTACAAAAGCACACAGCAAGAATGACAGTATTTTTGTGAAAAAGATTTCATTTTGAAGACCTGTCCTGTGAAATAAAATCTCAGTGTTGGTCATAATGATCAATGTGAATCAGAATGGTGACAGCATAATGCATTGGGGAGAGACTGATACACTTCATAAAACGTTTGGCATCATAAGCAAAGAACAACATGTGGAAATATTGAAGCACAATCTTAAAACATTAATAACAATGTTTAAACTTGTGGTTTCATCAGTGCAAATTGGCCAAAATGTGAGCAAACTATTACGAGAAAGGATTCCTATTTGTTGAAGGATTCCTAAAATGTTTGACCCCATTTAAACAGATTAAACGATCAGTCAAGCAAATAGACAAATGTATGTAGACCTCTATGTTTCAAGAAAGTTGAGATAAATTATTTAAATTCAAATCAGTCTTTATATAATAAAGCACTTTTTATGCCATTGGCAGCAAAAAGCCCTTTACGAGATAAAAACAATACACAAATCTAAATTCGATAAAATTAAAAACACAGTCATACACACAATAAGTGAACCTCCACCCCTCAACATACCCATCAACCCAAGGAAGATAAATATAGACTATGTTAAGATGCAGCTAATAGCCCATTCAAAACCGGAATACTAGCAATAACGCGGTCAGGCACGGCCATGTAAATACATATTTGGGTTTTTAAAAACCAGAATATGATCCTTGGGGTACCCATTTTCTACCAGGAATATTTGGTAATGTAAATGCATATCAGCATATCCCCATCAAAAGGAACATTGATTTGTGTTCTGCACATATTCTATTCGCAAGGAATCGTGGAGTACAGGAACTTCCTGTATGCGCCCTCTGGCATACAAACTCCATGTATACAGGAGTAACTCTCTCTGCTCTCTTTCTAACTCTCTCTGCTCTTGCATGTAAACAGGTTATTCCGAATTTTTCAGAAACCAAAATAGTGACCTTTTCCTGACCATCAGCCAAATATTGGCTGCATGTAAACGTAGTCATGGTCTCCACCCCTTGTTTCTGTCACAAAATTTTAAACAACAAAAACAAACATATAAACACATATAAATCAGGCTCAACAATGCTGTGAGGAAACAATATCTTGGGGATTATTCAGGCTTTAAGCCAACAAATTATTTTGATTATCCTAACTGAACTAAAACAAGAAACATTTAGACTGATTTTGTGTAAGTGAGAAAATTTGATTATCACTATTTTTACACAGTGTATGTACAATTTTAACTCTATAATTACAGGTAGAACTACTGTTCTGTCATATTACTCACTGACACTGTGGTCTGCAGTGGAGATACAAATGTTATTAAGCTTTTATCTAGAACATGCATATTTCAGAGCAGCATCACCATAAACTTCCAACAAAGACTAAATCCTGTTCTGTATTTGCTTTAAAAAAGGGCAGCCTTTCAGGGGTCAGATTGTGCAAAAACTCATCTTGTTTCTCAAAGTTCAAACTCTCCTCTTAGCGTTAATCTCCCTTTACATCACAATCAGTCTCTTCTGTTTCTTTGCGACACTGGCCCATCAATCCCTCATCCCAGCCCAACCTTCTTTTTTATGTTTCTCATTATTCAGTCCATCTGTTGCTTTTTCTATAGATGACAAATCATAACACAGAAGAAGAGCTACATATAGAAACGCAAAATATTTTATTTTCTCTGTGAGGCTTTTGTTAATGTCAACTTTTATAATAATTGTTGCTGTCTTTTTTCTTCTTTCTACTTTGAAAAATCCCTCATTGTCATATAAAATCAAAAGCAAAGATATTGCTACACTTTTTGTGATTACTTAGATTTTTCATTTTAATTGAAATAAACACATTGTCTTAACTACAAAACGTTATGTTTGTTCAGTTAAAACATGTTTGACCAGTTTGTCTAACTGACACAGGAGCGGTGAGAAGCACTTCTAACTGTAAACATCTAAATTCATGTTAAATTAATCATATTACCTCTTTGGATAAGGCAAGATCATCTGATATCTGTTGTGAATTATTAAAACCAGAATGTGAAACATGACAGAAAATATCTGACAGATTAAATGTGTTAAAAAGGATGTTAGAATACTTAACAGCTAAATAAGAACAGTTTCAAGTTTTCTAAATGTTCAGTTATATTAATACAGTATTTTAATTTACATGAGTATGTTTTTACCAGTTGCAAGGTACTTTAAGGCTATTTTAAAACATTTAGACAGGACAGCATGATGATTTCACGGCTCAATTTTAGACAAAAATTATTTATTTGTAGGGTAATTATTAATTATCCTCGGTGTCAGGAGCGACATGGGTTGAAAAAAAAGTCTCTGGCAGCAAATAAATATTAAATACAGTAATGTTCCTCAAAATGGTAAAATAAGATATAATTAGAACTGCATTTTAAAAGATAAAACCTACATTCTATTGCATAATTTAACCATACACAAAAAAAAACTGGAGCTCCTGCAACCACTTTAATAACTTTATATTGGAGGGTGGGTGTGGTGACAGGAAAAAACAGTAGCAGAATACCAGCCCTGCAGTGTGACATCACCTGGATCGTCCAATCATTTGATCAAGCTAAAATAAGCTCCAAAGCTAGCCCGCCGCGGAGCACGTCTGTGCAAGAGCATATGTTGCCATAGTGACTGAACGTGGCTTCAGGTAAGCTTGGTTCATGGAACTGAATCTAAAGGAATTGAGAAAGGATTGTCAAAGTAAGCCTGGCTTTTGGAACTAGCTTGCTTCGTGGAATAGCCCCTCTGTTTAGACCACTTTAAAGGGACTATATCATGCTATTTTACAGCTTTCAACTTCTGGGATAGACATATGTATGCTAAAATGTTACCATTGGTGTTTCACAGTAGGCTATTAATTTGTCCTAAAATTTTACTTGTATCCTGTAGTTGATGTTGGACCACGAAGTAAAACGGGTCGTTTCTCTATAATTCTGCCTCCTGCGAACCCCACACCCCCCACCCCGCGCTCCACTCGTCTTATGCAGAGACGCAGCAGCTCTGACTGAGAAACAGTGCTGAGCTTAATCTTAAACAGTTTTCTGACAGTGAATTTGAAAATCACACAATGAACCACAGTTATATCTAGGGCTCAGATGTTTGGCTTTTTATTTTCTTTTTTGTTGTTGTAAAAAACTTAGTCAGTAAAGCCTATTTCAGTTGCTAAATCTCCAGGCTTTAGACAGAGCCAAAAACAACTACCTGAGTCCATTACGTAGATCTTTCCAGCCAGGTGTATAAAAAGCTGTGGGTGTTATTTGCACCCATTTACTAAACATTCTGAGATGGTACAGCTCAATTAAATAACCACACAATGCTGTTATAAGATCACATAAGCAGCTTGATAAATGGCTAACACACATTAGCATTAGCATTTAGCCACTTTCTTCTCTGTCCATCAGGTGTCTTTGTTCTTTGATCCAGCTGCTGTTCTTTAGGAATGTAGAATAAAATCCTGTAATCCATGCAGCCAAACTGGCGTTTTACCAGAGAAAGTAAAAAATCTGGAAAAAAAAATGTTTTAACCCTCTAGGCGCTGGGGTTTTTTCCATAAAATATTCCATTTTGATATCACTAGTTCCAAATGTTGTAGCTTTAATATGGTTATAGATAAAGGTACACTGTACATTAGAAAAATCTTCAGTATGATCCAAAGTTTGTGTAACGAGCAAGATCATACATCTAATTTGCATATCATGACGTCATCAGGCGTTGGCACTATTGAATTGCATGACTTTTATATTTTTTTGCTTTTTTAAATTGTTTATGTTGATGCAGCCATGCTCATGTAAAGAGTTTCAGATGCCGGGTAGAGACGGAGGAAATACACTACACAGCTTTTCGTTTGGCGTACCTGCGAACTGATTTTTATGAATGAGCAGCAGCCATTTATTTAGATTGCACACCGGTGTGTAGCCCCACCCACACCCGAAAGTAGGTCAATCAGTTGGAATATACCAATTCAACAGTTTAAAACTTTTTTTTCATCAATAATAAAAAAAAAATTATTTTGGTTTTTCTATATATATATATATTATTTTCTACATCTATATGTTTCATTTTTTTGGCTTTTTTTCAAGAACAGGTGGATATGTCCTTTCTTATGTGGCGCTGTTACCAGGCGCCGATTAATGCACAGGCTAGATATGGCTTTAGCCTAGGGGCCACGTTCATTCTGGGGGCCCCCATTGGCCAGTTAAAAATTATATCATTTTGTTTACGTATTTAGTAAACAATTGTTGCTGCTGTAATTTTTTGTGATTGAAGTTATTACTACTACTACTACTACTACAACACACAAATAGGAAACAAACAAAAAACCACAAAAAAAAAAAATAAAAAAAAATTGGATGACGGAATTTAAGCCAAAAAGAGTTTAGGGTAAAACTGATCCATTTACAATGTAGGTTACAGACCTATTTGACCTAGTCTTATCTCAAAAGTTTTTTGAACGTAGGGAGCATCACACAGAACAAGCTATTTAACATTATAATAAATATCGGCAGATGAGACCAGAGAAGAAGTGCAAGGATGGAGAGGGTGCAGGGCCCACAGACAAGTGCAGCCTAGGGGCCCCTGTACACCTTAATCCTCCCCTGTCCGTTACTCTATTCACTATATAAAATCAAAAGAAAGTAAAAATTGGCCACAGAATTTTACAGATCCGTCCCAAAAATAATAACAGGCTCATCAAATTGTCTAATCCACTGGTGATTCTACTCTTCCTCATCTGTCAAGCAAACCTCGCCAAAATCATCATCATCATCATCATCATCATCCTCACTTGCAGCGGGACAGATAATTTTACTGCTGTTTACTCGCTTATAAGCGGCCTTTTTTCTCTCCTGTATTCGATCGCATCTGCTATTATTTCGACTGATTTTTACATCCCTCCCACCTCGGTCACAATTAGCGTTGTGATGACCACCTTGCTACCCGAACACATACCTTTCTCTCACCGGGACAACGTGAGGCAGAGCTGGAATGTTGCTGCTTTTGGAGCGTCATGGTGAAACGGGACTGGCTGTTGCTGCGGGACATTTTAGTTTCACTTTCTCCCGGGACAACTGAACAGATCGGAGGTAAATATTTCTCTTCAGAATCTGAATAAGCCAATACTTTCCGGCGGGAACTCCGACGTCTCGGCCTCATAAGTTTTATCTTTCTCAAAGTCCCTTTCTCTATACTGTGACCGCAGCAGCTGCAACCTCGCGTCCCCCGCTCGCGGTGCTGACTTAAAGTCCGATTTACTCCAAAAGTTTCCATGGTAACACATCCAAAAAGGTGTCCAAGATTAAAGGTACACATGTCCGCCATCTCCTGGTGTAAAGTAGTAATTAAATTAGTGGCCCTATCTCCAGCTGTGGCTCGTTAAAGTCAGCAATGTTGCTTGTCGCAATATTGTGACTTTGGCGCCTAGAGGCTTACGCTGCCAAAAACCAAAGCAGCCATGAGCTTTGAGAAGGAGCAGTGTGTTTGGAACTCTAGCAGATGTAAGCCGCTCTGCCTGCAGGGGTGGTGCAGACACCTCTAGCACTCCCTTGTTTTCAACTAGTGATGTCACTAGTTGAACACTCAGTCATTTTCTAGGAGAGGGAGTTGCAGCTGTTCAGAGAGCAGAATTCAGGAGGATTACTCAGACATGCGTAAAATATGCCAAAAACCACTCTAGTGGTTTTTTTTAATGATAAAATTGCATTACCAGATGGTTGAAAACTCCAAAAACTTGATTTTGCATGATATAGGCCCTTTGATTGAACTCATAATTTTGGATGTTCCGAAAGCAGGAAGCAGACTATGGTGCAGGGTATTCCAGTTAAATACAACCAAAAAAACAATGCAACAACACCTCTACTTCGTTCTTTGCTCATGTAAGGCCATTGCTGCAACAAATTTGTCCGGTACATTTGCCAAAGACAAAAGAACAGTTCTAAAACTGATAAAAACTGATGCCACTCCATGTTTATTTACATTTTACTAAACAGGAAGTGTCCCTGTGTTGAGTGCTTCTTGGTAAGGTGTCACCAGAGGCAATTAGGTAAACATGTTGCTCAAAAAGTGTGGTTCGTTTGACAAAGTGCAGTGTCAGGGAACTGCACCAGCTTAAAAAATGCAACTATGTTACAATGTTGGTGGTCACTAATTAAATCGAGTCTGCTGGACTATCAGTTTTGAAAACAACCTAAAGGATTAGCGTCCAAAGTCAAGCCTCAAAGGCCGGAGTCGTACATATTTATGATGTCACCTCTGGACATCTGAATCTTATTATTTGTTCATTATGAGACATCTGGAGAACCTCAAGGCATGTAGAGGAGGATATTCCTTTATATAAATCAGCTGTGTAAGAGGACACATCTAAAACATACAGGACACTGGCCCTTGAGGACTGGAGATGGACACCCCTGCAATAAGCAATGAGTTGCTTGGCCTTGGAAGCAACCCAGCATGTCCAAAACGTTGGGAGTTGGAGGTACTGATTTAACTTCTGTACAGTATCAGTACAAATTACCAGATATGCGTTGAAAATAAATATGATGTCAGAATCAGAATAAGCAAGACTGTGTGAACCAACAAGGAATTTGGTTTTCAAGAGTTCACAGCACACAGGCATTTAGTGCAAATATATGAACTTAAGAGGAAATAAAGTGAGGATATGTTTTTTTTTATTCTTAGAAAGGATTGTTGTGATAGCGTAAAACTGTTTATTTTGTTACAGAGTAGAGCTGACTACGCAAACTGTAAGGTGTTTACAGTCAGAATATTCCTTCTGTAAGAAATATCCTTGAAATTACTCCTTGGACTTAGCTAGAAGCACATGCAAAGTACAACCTTCCTTCAGCACTTCAGACAGAAAGTACTTGTAACATCTCTTGACTTTCGGGGAGTAGGAGAACTTTTTCAAGAAATTAGAATTGGCCCTTGATCAGCAACATCTCTCCACTGATTGATGGTGGTAATTTCTACGACTTCTATTAGTGGATCAGGTTTTACCCCAGACATTCATCAGAGCGTCATGGACAAGGATTCATTGATTAAAGTAATGAATGACTGAATCCTTGCCCTTTCGTTCATTTACTCATTCATTTAAGTAATGAATGATTGAATGAATGAATGAAAACAAGGCCTCATTTTCAAGATATATTTTTTTTCACTGCTGACCCAAAGTTTTATCATCTGAGTGGAAGGATGGTAGCTCCCTGCACCGCTAGTTTGTCCTGTCATATTCATAGATGTTGCTATGAGCACAGTCAAAATAAAAAATATTAGAGATTTTGCTCATCTGCTAAACCTATGAACTTGAGTGACATCCAACTCATAAACCCTGGGGTTTAATATGATTTTCCCCACCATTTACAACACCAGCAGCTTCAACTTTTCCTGGAAGGCCTTCCAGAAGGGTTATAGTGTGTTTCAGGTAATCTTCAAACATTTTTCAGAAGCACATTAGTGAGGTCTAACCATTATCTATTGTCTATCCTATGCAGCAATGCATGGGGGTGGCTGGTGCCTATCCCCTCCAATCATCAAGCGAAAGGTGGATTACACCCTGAACAGGTCACCAGTCCATCACAGGGCAACATTGAGACACACACATCAAACAACGATGCACAAACACACACCAAGCTTGCAAGTTATCTGACTTAAAAAGATGAGAGAGGCCCGTATTTTTTATCAAGCTATACCTTAACTATGAGAGAAAAAATGACCAAATAAAATGAAATAAAAAATATAGAAAATCACATGGTCTGATTTTTAAATAATTTATTAACAAATTATGGTGAAACATTTGTATTTGTTCAATAGCAAAAGTTAATTTCAATACTTAATATTGTTATACCTTTTTTGAGCTGGGATGTTTTGGGACTGTCACCTTTGGGTAACACAGACTTTCAATTTCCTCCAAAGATTTTCTCTGAGGTTGAAAGCTGGATACTAGCGAGGCCACTCCAGGACCTTGAAATAATTCTTACGAAGCCACCCCTTTGTTTCCTGGGTGGTGTGTTTGGAATTATTATCATGCATCTTCAACGCCCTTGCTGATGGCAAATGTCACGATACATATTCATTCTTTCTTTTACTGTACATTGATCAGTCGTACTGGTCCCTTTGCAGAAAAACAGCCCAAAAGTATGATGTTTCCACCCCCATGCTTCACAGTGTGGTGTTTCTTTTGAAAACAACTCAGCATTTGTTCTCCTCCAAAAAGGATAAGTAGTGATTTTACAAAAAGTTATATTTTGGTTTCATATGACATTCTCCCAGTGCTATTCTGGGATCATCCAAATGCTCTATAGCAAACTTTTGATAGGCCTGGACATGTACTAGGCTAAGCAGGGGAAAACCTCTGGTACTACAGGATTTGAGTCCCTGGTGGCGTAGAGTGTTACTGATGGTAGCTTTTGTTACTTTGGTCCCAGCTCTCTCCCGGTCATTCATTAGGTCCTCCGATGTAGTCATGAGATTTTTTCTCACCATCCTTGTGATCATTTGGACCCCACGGGATGTGATCTTGTATGTCTTCGATATCCAAATAATTGCTCCCACAGTTGATTTCTTCACACCAAGCTACTTACCTATTAATCTAGTCTTCCCAGCCAAGTGCAGATGGGAGTGTGACTGTTTGAGGTTGTGGAAAGGTGTCTTGTACACTGAGAACAAGTTCAAACAGGTGCAGGTAATCAGTGGAGGACAGAGCAGCATTTTACAGGTGAGGTTACAGGTCTGTGAGAACCAGAAATACTTATTTTCTACCATAATTTGCAAATAAATTCTTTAAAAATCAGACAATGTTATTTTCTGGATTTTTTCTCATTTTGTCTCTCATAGTTAAGGTACTGTATATGCATATGATCAAAAATGATAACCTTTTTAAGTGGGAGAACTTGCACAAACGGTGGCTGACTAAATACTTTTTTGCCTCAGTGTACTTTCTGTCGGCCATTGCTACTTAAGGGGTAATGAGTTTGCAAGCCGAAGAAGTAGACAAATTCCAGTTGACCTGACAAATATCTGCATTGGTAGGCACACCCTTCAGAAACACTCAGCACCCAATACTTTCCTGGTGGGGAATTGCTTTGCAACACAGGCACACCAACAGATGAGAATAAAAAGAAAACAACTACGTCAATACATCTGTGTCTGGGTGCAAACTTGTTGAGAAGTATAAACTAGGCTTTAGAGCCAGGGAGGAAGTTGGAACACCTGAAGTCAATTATTTGGATTGGTAAATAAATATTCTTGTCAATATAGTATATTTAATTACTTTGGAACAAGAAGTCGAACTTTATTTAGATGGGTGGGTGCATACCTTCTTAATGTCAGCAGGTGCATTATTCACACACAATTTCTTTTGTAAAATACTAGGAATACATTTTTGTAGTGAAACACATTAAACAGTTTGAGGTAAACTCGAAGTCATTAAAAATATGTTAAAGAAAAACACAAAAGAAGGGCACTAAGAAGGGCACTTGCAGCAACCAAGAGAGGACTTCATTTGGTTGAAAAGAGGGGTAACTAGGAAAGCCTTTGTTTTGTTATAAGTGTGTGAATCAATTCAAGTATGGCAGAAAGTGCACCAGCTTGGTCAAAGCAGAGTTATACAAAAACCTTTGATTAAAAATTCAGACTTGTCTTAAAGTCGAGAGGGGGCATGTGTAGTGGACAGAAAAAAAATGTGTTTTGGTTGATTTAGCTGGATTGAAGATATATTTAGTGTCGGAAAACGTATATAGTTATGCAAAAAAGGGTGTGCAAAGCAGGCAGTATTTCTATCTGTATTTGTATTTGTTGAGGAGGAAAACATATTTGTATTTGTGTAAAATTCTAAATAGGCACAAAAACATATATTTTTTCGCGTTACACTTCTAATTTACATTAGGCTATCTTTAATTATTAATTAAAATAATTATAGATATGCAATATTGATTGATGTTTTTCCATAAATCAAGCAATGACATGTAACAGCTGTAGAACAGCCAATCCCAGTATTAGCTAGTGCGGAGCCAGTTAGGACAGGACTCCTTAGCCGTCCTCCAACAGCTACTGTGCAGCTGGGACCTCAGGCGAGCTGGGTGACTGTTCGTAGGAAGCTTAGTGCCCCAGCGCGCAGCCAACCTCCAGCCCCTTTCTGTGAACAATAGGTTCGCCCCGCTCAGCGATGCACCTGCACCTGAGCAGGAGAGGCCGATTCTTGTAATTGGCAGCTCCATACTTAGGAACGTGGCTCCAGAGACACGAAAGACCACTGTCAAATGCCTTCCAGAGGCCAGAGCTGTGAACATTAGGTCCCATCTGAAGCTTTTGGCCAAGGACAAACGGCGGTATAGCAGGATCATTATCCATGCTGGTGGCAATGACACCCGGTTACGGCAATTGGAGGTCACTAACACAGCTTCGGTGTGTAGGGCTGCCAAAAATATGTCTGACTCTGTCATTTTTTCTGGTCCCCTGCCTGATCGTACTAGCAATGACACGTACAGCCGTATGCTGTTGTTTCACCTTTGGTTGTCAAGGTGGTGTCCAAAACATTGATAACTGGGAGACCTTCTGGGGAAAAGCTGGACTGTTACATAGAGACGGCATCCATCCCACCGCGGACGGTGTTAGGAAGCCCACATTGTCCTTGGTTCAGAACTCTTATTATTCTCTTTTTTTTCATTAGAAACTGGGATATCGTAGATTCGTGAATGCAACACAGATTTCTAACGCCGTTTGAACGCATCACAGGTGCTCCAGCGCAACTTAGAACGGCGTCTGCCTTTTTTTCCCTTTCCTTCATTGCAGGAGTTGAGAGAGGGGTTTTTCCTCCGTTTCATACTGGTTATTGTTGTGTGTAGATGCCAGCAGGTGTGTTTTTCTGTACTTTTGTATAGTTTGAATTACGGTCGAAATTATTTGTAGAAGTTTAACCGTGTTAAAATTCGGTTCAAATTGCTACTTTGACTCTCATTAGTTCAGAGTAGTATACAGTGACTATTTGACTTGTCAGGACATGTGTATAACTGGGAGTAATTCTCTGATATAATAGTTAAGTTCTATATCTTTGGTGCTGTGTAGTGGTTGTTTTACTGATTTCTAATGGTCTAATGGTCTAATGGTCTAATTTTTGCTGTTTATGTTGTATCTGTTTCAGACCACAATGATAAGCACAACTATAGGCACAGTTTAATAAAGGATTCAAATTGTAAACTGCTCACCGTTCTTTAACTTGAACGCACCCTCCATATTTTGCTGCTCTAAAACGAAACCTTCGAGGAGACAATTCAACCCTCTCCTTTTTAGACGGCGCTGCCCTTCTTTCCAGGAACATTGATAAGGTTATCTCTAGCTCCCCAATGCCGTGACAACCCAGAGTCCAGCTCAGGGAACAGGGACTGCCACCCACCCACTACCCTATAGAGAAAGTTTCCCGTCCACTACCCAAAATTAATTAATTAAAAGTTAATGCTACTAGAGCAATGTATAAAAATATCATAAAGATAAATACAACTCCGATTGAACAGAAAAATAAATCAATTAAATGTGGTTTACTAAACATAAGATCTATCTCCTCAAAAACACTCTTGGTAAATGACTTAATTTGTGATAATAATATTGATCTGTTTTGTCTTGCAGAGACATGGTTGCAGTAGGAGGACCATGTCACAATAAATGAGTCAACTCCCCCTAGCAACTTAAACTTTAGTGTCCTTCGAAGTACTGGCCAAGGAGGTGGAGTAGCCACCATCTTTCATTCAGATTTACTAATTAATCCCCCAAAAATAATAGTTACAGTTCCTTTAAGCATTTAATCTTTAGCCTTCCTCATACACATAACAAAGCAGTAAAGCAACTTTTATTTGTGGTCTTATATCGTCCACCAGGCCCTTATTCTCAATTTTTCGATCAGATATCAGATTTTCTATCTGACTTAATTTTAAACACTGATAAAGTTATTATAGTTGGAGACTTCAATATTCATGTTGATAGTGAAAGTGATAGTCTAAATACAGATTTTAACATTATCTTAGACTCAATAGGCTTTACTCAAAATGTGCAGGGACCAACCCATTCTTGTCACCACACTTTAGATCTTGTGCTGATTTATGGCATTGACTGTGAAGAAATAACAGTCTTTCCACATAACCCTCTTCTGTCTGATCATTTTTTGATTACTTTTAAATTCACTCTAACTGACCATTTCAAACCTGAAAGAAAACTTTATTATACTAGAACGTTATCAGACAATGCTGTAGCAAGTTTTGAAGAAGCTCTTCCAACTTTAATTTCCTCAGTATATAAAAATACAACAGAAAATAGTGATTTAACTCCTGACCCTTCACAACTTGACATTTTAATTCATAGCGTTAATTCCTCCCTGCGTCTAGCAATAGACAAAGTTGCCCCCTTAAAAAGGAAGGAAGCTAGCCATAGAAGATTACCTCCCTGGTTTAATTTAGAGCTACGTACCCTAAAGCAGAATGTTCAAAAACTAGAGAGAAAATGGCGCTCCACGCATTTACAGGATTCTTGTTTAGTGTGGAAAAATAGTCTATTGCTATATAAAAAGAGCCTTCGAACAGCCAGAACAGCATATTTTTCATCTTTAATTGAGGAGAATAAAAATAATCCTAGGTTTCTTTTTAATACAGTTGCCAAACTCACACAGGATCATAGCTCTGTCGAGTCAACCATTCCCCCAGCTCTTAGTAGTGACGACTTCATGACATTTTTTATAAATAAAATAGGCTCTATAAAAAATAAGATAAATGGGAACCTTCCCAATATGCTTGCTTCTTCCTTAGTGAATGAGGCAACATCAAAAATGATTTGACCTAATATATGCTTGAACTGCTTTAATGCAGCTGAACTTTCAGATCTACTAAAATTATTAGCTTCATCAAAACCTTCACCTTGCATGTTAGACCCAGTCCCAACTAAACTTTTAAAAGAGGTTTTCCCTTTGATTGCTGCTCTAATTTTAGATATAATGAATCTATCCATAGTAAATGGATATGTACCACAGGAGTTTAAGATTGCTGTAATTAAACCTCTACTTAAGAAACCATCTCTTGATCAAAACGACTTAATGAACTATAGAACGATATCTAATCTTCCCTTCTTATCTAAAATTCTTGAGAAAATAGTTGCACATCAGATGTGTGAGCATTTAAACAATAATGAGCTGTTTGAGAAGTTTCAGTCAGGCTTTAGAGCTCATCACAGCACTGAAACAGCTCTGGTGAAGGTTACCAAATATATTCTCATAGCCTCAGACAATGGACTGGTGACCATTCTGGTCCTGTTAGATCTCAGGGTTGCTTTTGACACTGTTGATCACAATATTCTCATAGAAAGGCTTCAAAGTGTCGGTATAAAAGGAACAGCACTAGGCTGGTTTAAATCTTATTTGTCCAACAGATTTCAGTTTGTTCAGGTAAACAATAGATCTTCCTCGGCCTCAATGGTTACTTGCGGAGTGCCACAGGGTTCAGTGCTGAAATCTGAATCCAATCAGTTAGGTAGACTACAGGCATGTCTGGAAGATATAAAAACTTAGATGACTCTAAACTTATTGCTTCTGAATTCTGATAAAACAGAAGTTGTCATCTTTGGACCAGAAGCTCTGAAAAAGAAACTACTTAGTCAACCCCTTCACCTGGATGGCATTAAATTAACCTCCAGTAATAAACCAAAGAACCTCGGTGTGATTTTTGACCAAGATATGTCATTTAGATCTCACATTAAAGAAGTCTCTAGGATTTCCTTTTTTCACCTTAGGAATATTGCAAAAATTAGAACCATCCTGTCCAGGAGTGATGCTGAAAAACTAATCCATGCCTTTGTTACTTCAAGGCTGGATTACTGTAACTCTTTATTATCAGGTAGTCCACAGAATACAATTAAAAGTCTTCAGTTTGTCCAAAATGCTGCTGCAAGGGTTCTAATGAATAAAAAAAGAAGAATAGATCACATTTCCCCTGTTTTAGCTTCTCTTCACTGGCTCCCAGTAAAATCTAGAATAGAATTCAAGATCCTCCTTCTGACGTATAAAGCTCTTAATAATCTAGCTCCATCATACATAAGAGACCTGAATGTTTCATATGTTCCTAACAGAGCCCTTCGCTCTCAGACTGCAGGTCTACTGGTAGTTCCTAGGAGTTCTAAAAGTAGAATGGGTGGCAGATCTTTCAGCTATCAGGCTCCCCTCCTATGGAACCAGCTCCCAGGGTTGGTTTGTGAAGCAGACAACTTGTCTATCTTTAAAACTAGGCTTAAAACGTTCCTCTTTGTAAAAGCTTACAGTTAGAGATATGTTAATAGGTAGTTAGAGACAGGTTAGACAGGTAGCTAGGAAGAGATAGGTTAATGTTAGTAGTCAGGTCGAGTGTCAAAAGCTAGGAAGAGATAGGAAGATGTAGAGTAGCTAGATAGAGATAGATTAATGTAAGCCAGGTAGAGAGTGTTAGTAGCTAGGTCTCCTAGTAGCTAGGAGACAGGTTAATGTTAGTAGCTATGCTGCTTTAGGCTAGGCTGTTGGAGGACATTATTAGAGTCAGTTCCTACTTTCTCTCCTACTTCTCTCCAACCTCATGATGTGCTGTCAATTCAAGCGCTAACCTGTTTCCTCTTAGTCTCTTCCTACAGTAGGTGCTCCTGACCCGCCCTACTTGACAACCCTGACTAAGATGGCATTCCAGTGGAGGAATGTTCTCCACGTGCTGCTACCAACTTCTGCTTCTACATCAGTTCTGTTGCTCTTTCTGTGTCTCTGCTGCCTTCTCCAAACCCCAGAATGTCTCGGCAGATGACCGCTTATGCTGAGCATGGTTCTGCTGGAGGTTACTTTCTATTAAAAGGGAGTTTTTCCTCTCTGCTGTCGCTTCATGCTCGCTCAGTGTGAGGGATTGCTGAGAAGTCCCGACGCAATCTTCTGTGGTTCTCTAATTACTAGATTAAACATTGTATTGTAATAACTTTTCCAGTAAAGTGCCTTGAGATGGCATTTGTTGTGAAATGGCGCTATATAAATAAATTGAATTGAATTGAATGTCAGTGAAAATAAATCAACAGGGGCAGAACATTGCTGTGATGGCCTGGCCACAACCTGTTTAGGCTCCTCCCCTCAGGCAGGTGTTAGCACTGTACGCCATAACCACCCGGCACAAGAACAGTTTTTTCCCCCAGGCTGTTGCTCTGATTAACTCTGTGTAGTCACAGAGTGTGAGTCCATTCACATGAACATTAATCTATAACTCTGCACTGCTGTATATACTCACTGTACAAATTCCTTGTATGTGTCATACTTGGCCATTAAAGCTGATTCTGATTCTGATAATATTGGTATTGGTGGGAGGATTGTTGCGCGTGTTTGTGTGTGTGTGTTTGTGGTTTTTCTACCCTACTTAGGGCCGATTTAGGGATATTCACTAACCTTCTTAGGACCGATGGTCCTTGTTAGCACTAAAGCCCGGTCTTAATACGGCAGACTTAAAGGTTAATTTTAGAGGTATGGAGTGAATTAAGTTTTAGTTAGGCTTAGGGCTAGGAGTAGACTGGTAATTTTTAGGTTTAGGGGTAGAGTCGGTACCAGGGGGAATGCTTTAAGTGCTTGTGATTATGCATAGCAGATGTTGACAGATTGCTCCCGAATACAAATGTTTCTTCAAGTATTTGTTCGTAAAAAGTATTTGTAAAAAAACACGTTATTTGTCCCTTTTTTTAATACCATATTCGGGTTCGGCTCCACCCCTAATAGTTGCAGAGAACACACATAGAAACTGTTTTGTAATCTGTCCTACAGCAAGAGACTGTGGGTGTGGAAGCTGATTATACAAGTTCTGTGGGCAAAAGATAAAGACGGACATTCTACAAAACTGGGTGAAGGTATAAAAGACATGATGTGAGCCTCTGAAGGGCAGAATGTATACGAGCTGATTTAAGATTGAATAATTCTCCTTGCTGCAAGTAAAACTTCTAAAGATCAGACCTGTATCTCGACTCTTCCTAGGTAACATTGTTAAAAGAACAACACAGTGTGACGTGTTTAAGACTTAAGTAAATACAACAGTAAGTCGACCAATGGGTCTGTGATGTGATGGTGAGGCTGTATACAACTGCCATCCATGTGGCAAATCTGTGTGTCGCCTTAAGATTTTTTAAAATTCTGATAGAACAGAACCAGGTAAAATTCATATGGCCTTAATCAGTAACTTTTTGAAGAGCCCTCTTAACACTTGATGAGATTGCAAAAGCAATGCAAGCCATCTCTGTGTTTTGACATTTCCTGTAGCCTTTTGACCTATTACATGCATTTCCTGTTTTGCAAGCTGAAGCCCCAGTGCTTTTCAGCTGATAAAAACATAAAACGTACATAGTAGTTACCATCTCAGCTAGAAACAAATATGGCAACTATGATGGGAATATTTCATGGTAATGTTAATCAATTGATTAATTACACATTAGTAAATGCATCTAGAGAATAAGCCATCAATTGACAGTCATTAATAAACTTTATCAGCAAAAAAAGTTGATTTGGGGATGAGTCGCAATTCAAGTATGGAGGACTCTGGGTTATTACAACAACATCGTGCTGTCAATCGTCTTATACATTGGGTGGATGCTTTGGCTGAAAAAGTCCTTGACATATGTTAACAATATCATTCTGAAGGTGGCCAATTATGCCTATAGTTAGTTATGGATTTTTGAGATAAAGAAACCAGATTAGTGGCTGTGATTGCATGACCAAAGAGAGAAACCTTCACCCATCAACAGAAAATGGGGGGGGGGGGGGGGGAGCATGTCCAGGAACATTGAGAGGGTAACTGAAGAATCCAGTTATGAAAAATCCAGAATCTTAAAAACTAAGGAGTCTGATTACTAACAAGATGCAGATGGTGAATTATAAAACATGTTGAGGCTGGGAAACAAAGAGGAAACATGATAAATATACCATAGAAGTAACTTAACTGTGATGGAAAGGATCTAGAACTAAAAGAGCAAAAGACTTAACAATTTAAGAGAAATAAGTACAAATACAGAAGAAATAGAATACAAAAATAAACTAAGAAACTAAACGTAAAGGGATAAAAATGTACCGCAACCCCTTATAAGGAATAATAATAATGAGCCAAATGTAGCAAGATCCGTTAGGTAATTGTTAGGTACACAAACGAGAACAAAACAAGCAACTCCAGCCCCACAAAAGTAATCTACCTCTGTAAACACAAATGCATGGCTACTAGGTTTATACCTTTTTGGAAGGAACAACATAGTGAATTGCAAGAAAAATAGCAGAGTACATGACAGGTACAGATGATGGCTCAAACCATGGAGTAAAAACTCTGTGCAGATCATACATTTTTGTTTATAGAAGTAGGTGGTTTTTTAGAGTGCTGCATCATGTCCTTGTGCCTTTCAACAGAAGTTTACAGCAAATTTGGTTGTAATGTCGTCCCAAGTGTAAATCGGCTCCTGTAATGTTGTCATGTTGCTTATTGTTGTAATTTACAATTGATATGATTATTGAGGTCACCAGGAAAAATCCATCACTTTTGCAAACAAAATGTTAGCTTTTTCCATTCAATTACATTGTTGGTTCTAAGTAAAACCAAAGGACCGTTGCCAGATTATTGGAATGACAGGGCTGGTTAGAAAATGCTTTTTTTGTTGTTTTTACTTATGAAACTCTGGTAAAGAAGGCAGCAGATTAAATTTCACTTTGTAGTGGACTATCCACCACTTTGTGGGGGAATAAGAAACTACACTGACCCCTGAAAAGTGCACAACTTAAAACTTTTCTTTTTTAGTATTTGAAATGGATAATTATTTGAAATGATTTAGTTCAAAATTGCACTGTCTCTTAAATGTTTATAATTTACTATAAATATTATAATTAAACACACGTCAATAAAGGAAAACTATATTTCTAAGTAAGTAAAATGCTATTTGTTGAGCACCTTCAAGATATGAAAATCTTAAAGAAATTCACCAAAATCCACAAATGTTTAAGAAAACACAATACACAAAGGCAATATAAAAGGCAATTTTATACAGCTATGTGTTTAACTGGCCTTTAAAATACACCATGTAGGCCACCAATCTTGAGTCTACAGGCAAAGAATTCTGAAGTCCTGGAGAGTTTGAGCACAAAGCTTTTTCCACCTTTGTCTTCATTTTTGTGTAAGAATTCTTAGCAGACTTTGGTCACAGGACCTTGGGGACTTGCTATAGTAACACATGGATGGAGATGCCCTCAAATAAAGTCTGAGCCTTATCCATGAAAAGCTTTATATGTCTATAGGAAATATTAAATTACACTTTGAAATAGACCAGAAGCCAGTGTAATGTAATCAGGATTGGAGTTGCAGGTGCAAATTTGAAGAGTCAAAGCCTTTTGAACAACTTGCAATCATACAAGGAAGGTTTTACTAAAAACTAGTAGAAGAGCATTAAAATGATCCAATCTTGAAAAACAAAGGCCTGAATGATTATTACAAGTTAAAAAAGAAAGACAACAGATCTTAGTTTACCTATATTTTGCAAATGCTAAAACATGAACGAACCAAGGTAAAGCGAAATTGATGTTTATGCCAAGGTTTGTAACGGAGGACTTTGTCACAAGCTCCTATGTAGAGTGTATTTTTAGATATGACATATAAACATTTAGCTATTACCTGATTAATTGAAAGCGACGCATGCCTGAAAGGGGCTTATGCCAGCCAAGCAATGTGAACAACTGTACATCAACTTAGAAGTCACCAGATTTTGCATTTTATAGACCTACCTGTCCAAATACAGAAGCAACGATAGGACGGAGCTTCCTCTTGTCTCCTTCTGGCAGCCAGAGATCTTCATGGTCTCCATCAGGGGAGGACAGACTCAGGGTCTTGGCTTTGGGTTTTGGGGGCCTCTTTATGCTAGCTGAACTCCATCGTCGGAAGGACTCAATCTTCTTCTTAATGGAACCCTTCAGAATAGTTTCAGCGGTGTCAATCAAGCAAAACAACAATAAAAAGACTCACAAAGAAAGACAGAAAGAAAACAGAAAATGATGCATTGGTGCAGATGCTTATTAAATAAAATCTCATGAAATTAAAAGTTTATTTTCTTCATTTTAATAATACAACAGACATTATATCCACATCTGTGACAGAATTGTGCATGTTACAGCCATACATTGACATCTGTATCCACTGACCTTCTTTATTAGCGTTCCCTCCTGCACATCTATAGACTTTTCTCCTTTCATCTCAGTCATCTTTGCAGACCAGCTGAACCAAACTTTATTTTTTTTTCTCCCTGCACCTCAGTCTTTCGTCCAATCCTCCTCTTTATCTGTCACTACAACATCTGACACCAAATCATAATCTGAGGTATATCCCCCAGCTGTATTCGCTCCTCCTCTCATCCCTCACACTCTCCATGTTTTACCCCTCCCTCTTTTATTTTCATTCATCACTCACTTTATGTTTTACTGGATTTTATTTATTCTCCAGTTTAGGAAGATATTTATTCACAATCAAGCACATCAATAAGAAATGTTCTTTAGTACTTTCATACAACTCACCCTATGTAGAAAATAGTTAGAAACACTCAGAGTTTAATATATTTAACAGAGCTGATTCAGTGGCACTCCTCATGTGATGTCTGATATAAGTATGGCAGTATTTTCCGCCCATGTATGTGACATCTCTGATAATCCTGTATTTATTTCCTCACTCACCCTTCTGCGCTGATGCTAATGTTGGCTTATCCTCAATCCTCTGCAATTTATAGTGCTTCCCATTGTTCATCATGTGGGGTGGTGCTTCAAATGTATGCACTAAAACATTCAACCACACAAATACCAAAGAAATATTTAGACGGCAAGACTCTCCTCAATCTTAGCTGCATTCACTATACTAATACAAATTAACACTGTGAAAAATGTTCACTGAAAATATGTTGTATTTTTTCGGTTACCATTTTTTCCTTTGCTGTGATTTCTTAAACCCTTATTAAAAAACTGCCACTGTATAAAAGTCATCTGACTTTATAGTGATTACAGTTTGTTTCAGAGTGTAACCTTTATGATGCTCAGAAGTACAAAGTGGCAAAAGGATGTCAATCACCTGTTTAAAAATTACTTGCTGTCTTCCTTGTTCTTTCAGTAAAAAATTAAGTCAGAGCTTTCTGTGGTTTGCCCACTAGCTTACCTGCCATTGATGCAATTCTCAGAGGTGTCTTTTAGTCTGTAGCTCAGTTGACCATACCAGGTAGGAAGGTGGAAGCTTAATCCCTCTTTAACATTTGCTTTCCTTTCTGCAGGAACTACTTGGCTACAGGTAAATCGTACAGATAACGTTGACGAAATATTAACCTTAAAACCTCCTCTAGGGTTTTTTCTATTTCAAATTGGAGGCTTTGCAGTGTTGGAATCTAAACTGTAGCAACTTTAAAATGCGGTCTACGCTCCCATGGTTCCCACTTGAAGTTGAAAGAAATTAACCCTGATCATATATAAAACTGTGGTTTTCAGTATTTGTTATAATTTTTATCTTTCGATAAGGTCTGATTTGGGAGTAAAGCCTCACAAACTTAAAAACCAAAAATTCTGAACAAACACATGCATATTAATATATGAACTCTCTAAAACACACCCAAACCATGTTTTACATTGTGCAGTCAAAGGGCACCCCCCCAAATTTTATATATATATATATACAGAATATGCTGTATCACCCCCCCCCCCCCCCCCCTCAGGCAGTGGTTCGCTGATAAACATGTTTATGTTGAGTCCCTCAAGTATCTGTAGCAGACAAAGAAATCTCTCTTCAAGATCTATGACCGTTTTTTGCACTACCTATCCGTAGATCCACTGTGGATAATAATCTTTTCCAGTTTCAGGTATTGATTTTATTTGTGTCAGGATTTTTTCTGTAATTTGTTTTACATTATTATGGAAGCAAGTGATAACACTAGTGTTGCATTAATGTTTCATTCCATTTATTGAACCATCATGAATTAATAAAACCTTTGCTGGGGGAGTTCTTTCTTTTGCGTCCGCTTCATATGGCGATATTTCTCCAGGCAAAGTTTGCTGCTTCCGTGGGTTGCAATATCTTTCGTGGACCTGAGGGCTGCATACCTGTTTTTCAGTTTGATTCTAAGCTAAGTATTTTGTTTTGATTGGTTGGAATTTCTTTTGTTTTCTCTTCCATGGCAGTGTCAATGTTCTGGTGCATATTAAAGCAGACCAGTTTTCATTAAACTGTGAATTTGAATGAGGTGTCCTTTCAGTTAGGCGCCTTGTTTTGGCTGTCGATGTAGTGCTTTCCCGTGGCTTCTGTCCAAGACTGTTGGACAGAGTAGAAATAGACATAGGACAGTCGGGTTGTTTCTCCCTGCATCCAATCATTGGTAAAGTCGTCTCATTTCCAATGTTTACTTCAAAATTCACTTAGAGGCAACGAATCTTCATCTCCACTGCATCAATTTTCTGGAGCAGTTTATCAAAGTCCTCAGCTGAGTAAAACACCTTTATGTTATTCCACAGTCCTTCAAATAATAATAATACAAATATATAATATATAATAATACAATAATAATAAAAAGCAATACGTAAGAAAAGAAAAAGAAAGAAAAGAAAAAAATAAGAGAAAAGAGAATATGGTGAGAGATCAGTAGCACAGTTGTTGGCCTGTGACAGAAATTGTGGGTTTGATTCCTGCTTCTGTCTGATGCATTCCAGTGTGTCCTTGGGCAAGACACTTCACCTAACTTGCTTTTTGGCCAGAGAGGCCAATGATACAATATGTCTGTCTGCTTGCCGATGGGCAGCTGTGGCTACAAATGTAACTTGCTTCCACCAGTAGTGAGAGTGAATGAATAATGGAATTGGAAAATGTTTAAATTGGAATTGGAAAATGTCCATTATAATTAATACAGAAGTTTAGAAAACCACTTTTGAAAAGCTTACGCTATTTTCACACACTTCTGTTGCTCTGATAGATTTAAGGTTTATCCAACTGAATGTAGAGGCATTTTTTCCTGGTTTGGTTAAAACACACCCCACAATCACAGCCCAATGGAGGAGTATCAGACTCACATTCTGATTTGAATTGAGTATGGCTATGTCAGGCTACAAGAACGGAGGAGTAGCTTTTATACCTGCCATGCTTCAAAATAAAAATAAAAACACTGGGGTGGACCACATTTATGAGTACAGTTCTGACTTCTGTCCAGTTTTAGTGTGTTTTATCAATAAGTTTGAATTATTTATCCATTTGATCTTAAATGTTATACAGTACCCCTCCCTGGCTGCCACCTTATCGCGGTGGAGGGGTTTGAGTGTCCCAATGATCCTGGGAGCTATGTTGTCTGGGGCTTTATGCCCCTGGTAGGGTCACCCATGGCAAACTGGTCCTAGGTGAGGGATCAGACAAAGCGCAGCCCGACGACCCCTATGATGAACAAAATAAATGGATCTAGTGTTCCCTCGCCCGGACGCGGGTCACCGGGGCCCCACTCTGGAGCCAGGCCTGGAGGTGGGGCACGTTGGCGAGCGCCTGGTGGCCGGGCCTTTTTCCATGGGGCCCGGCCGGGCTTAGCCCGAAGAGGAAACATGGGCCCCCCTTCCCATGAGCTCACCACCTGTGGGAGGGGCCATAGGGGTCGGGTGCCGTGCAAGACGGGCGGTGGCCGAAGGCGGGGACCTTGGCGGTCCGATCCTCGGCTGCAGAAGCTGGCTCTTGGGACGTGGAACGTCACCTCTCTGGTGGGGAAGGAGCCGGAGCTGGTGTGCGAGGCTGAGAGGTTCCGACTGGACATCGTCGGCCTTGCCTCGACGCATGGCTCTGGCTCTGGAACCCGTCTCCTCGAGAGGGGTTGGACTCTCTTCCACTCTGGAGTTGCTCCCGGTGAGAGGCGCCGAGCTGGGGTGGGCATACTTGTTGCCCCCCATCTCGGCGCCTGTACGTTGGGGTTTACCCCGGTGAGTGAGAGGGTAGCCTCCCTCCGCCTACGGGTGGGGGGACGGGTGCTGACTATTGTTTGTGCTTATGCACCGAACAGTAGATCAGACTACCCACCCTTCTTGGAGTCCTTGGAGGGGGTGCTGGAGAGTGCTCCTTCTGGAGACTCCCTCATTCTCCTGGGAGACTTCAACGCTCACGTTGGCAATGACAGTGAGACCTGGAGAGGCGTGGTTGGGCGGTATGGCCCCCCCGATCTGAACCCGAGCGGTGTTTTGTTGTTGGACTTCTGTGCTCGTCATGGATTGTCCATAACGAACACCATGTTCAAGCATAAGGGTGTTCATGTGTGCACTTGGCACCAGGACACCCTAGGCCGCGGCTCGATGATCGACCTGGTTGTCGTTTCATCTGACCTGCGGCCGCATGTTTTGGACACTCGGGTGAAGAGAGGGGCGGAGCTATCCACCGACCACTACCTGGTGGTGAGTTGGCTCCGGTGGTGGGGGAAGACGCCGGACAGACCTGGTAGGCCCAAACGTGTTGTGAGGGTCTGCTGGGAACGTCTGGCGGAGTCTCCTGTCAGAAGGGGTTTCAACTCTCACCTCCGACAGGACTTCAAACACGTCCCGGGGGAGGCGGGGGACATTGAGTCCGAATGGGCCATGTTCCGTGCCTCCATTGTCGAAGCGGCTGACCGTAGTTGTGGCCGCAAGGTAGTTGGTGCCTGTCGTGGCGGCAACCCTCGAACCCGCTGGTGGACACCGGCGGTGAGGGATGCTGTCAAGCTGAAGAAGGAGTCCTATCGGGCCTTCTTGGCCTGTGGGACTCCGGAAGCAGCTGATAGGTACCGGCAGGCCAAGCGGAGTGCGGCTCGGATGGTCGCTGAGGCAAAAACTCGGGCGTGGGAGGAGTTTGGAGAGACCATGGAGAACGACTTCCGTATGGCTTCGAAGCGATTCTGGTCCACCATCCGGCGTCTCAGGGGGGGGAAGCGGTCTGCCGCCAACACTGTTTACAGTGGGGGCGGTGTGCTGCTGACCTCAACGCGGGACGTTTTGGGTCGGTGGATGGAATACTTCGAAGACCTCCTCAATCCCACCGACACGCCTTCCTGTTTGGAAGCAGAGTCTGGGGACTCTGGGACGGACTCTCCAATCTCTGGGGCTGAAGTCGCCGAGGTTGTTAAAAAGCTCCTCGGTGGTAAGGCTCCGGGGGTGGATGAGATTCGGCCGGAGTTCCTCAAGGCTCTGGATGTTGTAGGGCTGTGTTGGTTGACGCGGCTCTGCAATATTGCGTGGACATCGGGGGCAGTTCCCTTGGATTGGCAGACCGGGGTGGTGGTCCCACTCTTTAAAAAGGGGGACCACAGAGTGTGTTCCAACTACAGGGGGATCACACTTCTGAGCCTCCCTGGTAAGGTCTATTCAGGGGTTCTGGAGAGGAGGGTACGACGGATAGTCGAACCTCGGATCCAGGAGGAACAATGCGGTTTTCGTCCTGGCCGTGGAACACTGGACCAGCTCTACACCCTCGGCAGGGTCCTGGAGGGTGCGTGGGAGTTCGCCCAACCAGTCTACATGTGCTTTGTGGACTTGGAGAAGGCGTTCGACCGTGTCCCTCGGGGTGTCCTGTGGGGGGTACTCCGGGAGTATGGGGTACCAGGCCCTCTGATACGGGCTGTTAGGTCCCTATATGACCGGTGTCAGAGTCTGGTTCGCATTGCCGGCAGTAAGTCGGACTCGTTTCCAGTGAGAGTTGGACTCCGCCAAGGTTGCCCTTTATCACCGATCCTGTTCATAACGTTTATGGACAGGATTTCTAGGTGCAGCCAAGGTGTTGAGGGGATCCGTTTTGGTGACCTCAGGATCGGGTCTCTGCTTTTCGCAGATGATGTGGTCTTGTTGGCTTCGTCTGAACGTGATCTACAGCTCTCGTTGGAGCGGTTCGCAGCCGAGTGTGAAGCGGCTGGGATGAGGATCAGCACCTCCAAATCCGAGACCATGGTCTTGAGTCGGAAAAGGGTAGGGTGCTCTCTTCGGGTTGGGGATGAGGTCCTTCCTCAAGTGGAGGAGTTTAGGTATCTGGGGGTCTTGTTCACGAATGAGGGAAAAATGGAGCGGGAGATCGATGGACGGATTGGTAGGGCGTCTGCAGTCATGCGGGCGCTGTACCGGTCTGTCGTGGTGAAGAGAGAGCTGAGTCGAAAGGCGAAGCTCTCGATTTACCGGTCGATCTACGTTCCTACCCTCATCTATGGTCACGAACGCTGGGTGGTGACCGAAAGAACGAGATCGCGGATACAGGCGGCTGAAATGAGTTTCCTCCGTAGGGTGGCTGGGCTCTCCCTTAGAGATAGGGTGAGAAGCTCGGTCATCCGGAGGGAGCTCAGAGTAGAGCCGCTGCTCCTCCACATCGAGAGGAGCCAGTTGAGGTGGCTCGGGCATCTAGTCAGGATGCCTCCTGGACGCCTCCCTGGTGAGGTGTTCCGGGCATGTCCCACCGGGAGGAGACCCAGGGGAAGACCCAGGACCCGTTGGAGAGATTATGTCTCCCAGCTGGCCTGGGAACGCCTCGGGATTCCTCCCGAGGAGCTGGCCCAAGTGGCCGGGGAGAGGCAAGTCTGGGTCTCCTTGCTTAGGCTACTGCCCCCGCGACCCGACCCCGGATAAGCGGAGGAAGATGGATGGATGGATGGATGTTATACAGTACTATACCATAGAGCTATCTTACTTACGAAATACAAGATATGATGTACAGATTTCTAATAAATGTTAGATTTCTCATATGAAGCATGATTGGTTGGATGTTTGAATACATTGTGTTTTCATATACTGTATGTCAGTTCATCTTAAAACCTGAATGATATTTACATTTTACTGTCAGATTATGGACATACGCTAATGCCATAACTTTAAATGTTTAGTTTATAAAGTAAAAAAGGAATATCAAGAATAGCAAGAGAATAACGCGAGAAATCAAGACAGACCAGATGAGTACAGGATCATCCATCTTCATACTTTTTGTCAGAATGAAAGAAATAAAAGAGGGATATATCTCTTAGGAGGTAAATATTCAGATTTATATTATATAGTCTATTTTTTGTATCATTTAAATTGACATGAAATTCTAAAGCAAGCAACCCACTTTAGAAAACTGAGCAAGTCACAACAAGAAGGATTTTCTTCATGCTGCTGCTTGTGTAACACAGAAGTTTAGAAAACCACTTTTGAAAAGCAATGGTATTTTTCCCTTTTTTAGAATTCAACAAAGAGGAAGCACAAGAAGGAGGAGCTTTTATACCTGTCACGCTTCAAAATTCAATCTTTCATTTTATGTTACAGTTACTTGAGAAGAAAGGGAGATCGTAACTCTGCGATGGACCACATTTGTGAGTAAAATTCTGACTTTTGTCCAGTTTTAGTCTGTTTTATCAAAAAGATTTAATTATTTATTTAAATTACTTAAATAAATTATGAATATACAGGTAGGCCTAAAATTATTCATACTCCTGTCAGACATTGATTTTACATAATTGCTGCCAGTGATAGTTTAGACTTAAGCCATGATTAAATTATGCTGTGAATATCTACAGTTTTTTTCTTTTTTTTTAAACAAATTTGTAATATGGTTCAGGAATTCAGAATTGAGGACAAACCATCTGATCTTAAATGTTATACTATGCCATAGATTGATCTTTTTTTACAAAATACAACTTATGAGATATGATATATAGATTTCTAATAAATTTTAGCTTCCTCATATGAAACATGATTGGTTGGATGTTTGGTTAAAATTGTGTTTTCTAATATGTTAGTTCCTTTTAAAACCTAAATGAAATTTACACTTCACTGTCAGATTCTGGACACATGCTATACTTTAGCACAGGGAGAATAAATAAAATGTCACTGTTATTGAGTTAAAAAATGCAACCCTTTCACAATATAAACTAAATGAGGAAATATTGAACTGGTTTCTGCAACAGGAACTCTGCAGCAGGAAATAGGAAAGTTAACAGTAGCAAATTTAATAAGTGTGGTCAAAATTTCTCTCTACTGCAAAAATTTTAACAATTAGGAAAAGTCTGTAACCTGTAATATTTTATGATAAATAGTCTTTTAACCACAAAAAATGTAGGGTTTTGTGTAAGCCAATGTTCTGTTGATGACTAGATAGTTCTTTCTGCACTAAATTCAGTAGTAAAGAAAATAGTCCTATTAGTTAGTTAATATGTGAGCGATGCAGGATGTGCTGTGGTAGAGCCACTGCCAGGCTTGGGTCGTGTTTACTCCTGCAGATAGGCTATCTGGGTGAAGAAGCTGTTCACTGCTCTCTTCTCGGCGGAGCGGTGCATTTGCAGCCACAACTGTTCTTTTAAGAGCCACCCACAAACCTCTTAAGAGTTTTCCTGTCTAAATAGTTTTACCCCTTTATACTGTTTATTTTTTATTGATGTCTCTGCATATAAAACAGCTTGTATCATGTAGCTTGGGGTGATTAGCTATGGTGTTTTTCAGTATTTCCTCCATGTCTTGCTGATGCTGTGACTCCACTTAGTACTGTAGCATCTTCAGCGCACCTGACTTTTTTTTTTTTTATCAAGAAGGCATTGCATAATTGGGAAAAATAACTAGGCATACACTCATTCCACAGATGATAGCTGATTTCTGTTGAGGACGTTCTGCTCGGGGAGCGGGGGAGGGAATGCTGTGGAGAGACGTAGGCGGTAATCAAAATGTAGGAGCGTTGCTGGGAGGTGAGGGCGCAGCTAGGAGGAATCAGGAATTCAGCGCTCAATATGGCGGCAATAGGTTTTAAAAGATTACTCAAACATACATAAATTAACCAAATAAACTTTTTAGGTATGCTTTAAATGATGAATTAACATAACAATGTGATGAAAATCTTAAAAAAGTGGATTTTACATGCTACCCCCCTTTAAATTTGTTCCTGTATTATCCTAAGTTCTTGTTACTCCATACCCTATTTACTTTATATTTTTTGTTTCATATTACTATTTTTTCTGCCATTTAATTATCTGTTTTTTTACTTCCAGTCAGTCTTGTGTCATACATTTGTTTCCAAAGGTTAAAGTGCAGAGAAAAAATACTCACAAAAATGTTAATATTCAGGTATAGAAGCATTCGTTTTCAATGAGTGTGTCAGAGCCTTCCTATCAGCATTTTAATTCACAGACGCCTTCCAAGAATGCCTGCTCTCTCCTTTGAACATGTCTTTGCAAGAGCGTATTCTAAATAGCGACCGTGTAACTTAGTTCTAAAACAGATGTTTGCATCAGTCAGCTATAAGAACGGTATTCGAGGGCTAAACCCTTTTAAAGCAACTCTCCTCCTCCCTAACCTCTCTTTCCTTCCATTCCATTTGGTAGGATTAATTTGGATGTAAAACTATGAATCAAATGTTCATTTATAGAGTACCATTTCTCAGTTTGTGGCACCCCTAGAAAAAATGTGAAAAAGGCTTAAAAATGCATCAGATTTTACTGCAGTATTATGGTTTTACCATTAGCATTTTTTGAAAATACCAGCATTTTATTTTGAGCATATTTGCCAAAGATGATTATGATTATAAGTTTTCTGCTAAAGACCACTGAATTTCTATATAAAATATCCTGTACTGCTAAAACTTCATTGTGCCATGTACTCTAACAAGGTTCCTATATTTTTGGATGAAAAACAGGCCCACAGCATTATAGATACCTCACCATACTAAACAGCTCATATAAATTCATTCTTAGTTTGACTCAAGACCCAGTTGGAATATTTGTTATTGAAAACAATTGTGTTAGTTAAAAAAAGAGACTTTATTTTTGAATTCTTTTTTTACAACTGGCTACCTAAATAACCTGTGAGAATGTACAGTTCGTTGCATTTAAAGGCTGCTTTGAGGCCACTTCAAAGGTTTTAACATCCTAGTCACTGCGGTGGCAAAGTAAAATGTACAGTTCCTGTAGTTTTACATTTTTTTTAAGATTTTTACTTTTAATTCTTGCAAAGAAAAGTCTGGCTGGGTGTATTTTACTTATAACCCAATCATGGATTTCAAGGTTTAATTTTTTTTTAACAACTTTGAAAGTGCTTCGGTTACATTTATTTGAATGGCCTTTCAAATTAAATATTTAATGCTAATGGATTAAAAGATGCCTTACTTAACCCCTTTTTATGCTTATTTATCTGGAGAATCAGCAAATGTGGACGTTGCCTAACACACTTGTGTATTATTTTTCTAAATGTTCCTTCACTTAGCTATAAATTGAGACAGACAAGCTTAGCCTTATCAAAATAAACAAAAAAAGAGAAGGATATTGTAAAAATTGTTTTTTTTTTAAATCATTTGATCAATAGTGACCAGATGGACATTAGAACCACTTAACTGTCATGATGAGCCCAAAAAATAACAACATGAACATAGAGTAGGACTGATGAATGCTGAGGGAAAGAGGAGCAACCGTTTGTTGAAAAAGGAATGGCTCATGAGAATGTAAAAGCTGACCCAGGTTTAATCCTGGTTTGTGTTGATTCTCTCAATCTTCACTCTCTAATATTCTATCTAAATTAGAACTACCTCTGTGATAATCCCACGCTGCTGTGGCCTACATTATACAAAAACCTTTGTGTTTGTTTGTGTGTGGGTGCGTGTGTGTGTGTGTGTGGGTGTGTGTGTGTGGTGTGTGTGTGTTTGTCCACAGAGTGTGAAAGAGCGACACAACTGCAGTGGTGGTGATGAGATGGTTAATCAAGATTTATATCAGGTAAAGTGGAATCCAATCTCCCAGAGCAAGTCAGATGTTCAGCAACTCAGATTTGAGGGGATCCTGAAAACAGGTCCTGGAAAGCATAATCCTATCATTTCACTGCTATTCATGACATCAGCACTATTCTGCCCTCTGGTGGATAGAAGTAACAGTGGTGAACACTGCTGCCTTGCATCAAGTATTGCAATCCTGGGCCCTCATTTATCAACCGTTCGTAGAAATGTTCCTATATTCTATCCTACAAAGGAAATTTAGGATGTGCTTAGTACACGTCAAAGTGTGATTTATGAAACATGTGGTGGCCACTCGTACGCACGCTCCTCCGCAATCAGCTGTTGATAAATCCCACTTGTGCGTACTCAGGTGCTCCTGCCCGTTCACAGTCATTTGCATACAGAAACGCCCTCAATTAACCATATTTTGGTAACACCACATCATCTGTCACATGCATTGAGTCTTCACGTTCTTCCTTAAAATAATTTCCAAGAGAGCGAAAAAAGGAACTTCAGTAACACAGAGACCGAGGTGAAACATGGGTAGGGCAATAAAAAAGTATTCATGATTAACAGGCCTAAAAAAAAGAGAAATAGAAATTCGTTTAACCACCGATACTTTCTGTTATCAGTGCTTTCTCTGCTTCATTCAGCCGCATGCAGTCGTTATATTTCTGCTGCAGAGCAGACGTAAAAAATGTGGTGAATAATTTAATTTGCTAATATTAACTTTTGTGGAAATCGTTAACCTCTTTGAACATATTAAATAATTTAATAATGAACATTACTGTCTGATTCTATCAGCATAGGGGGAACTAATAATAAAAGATAACTGCGCCTGGGACAAAGATAACGGGCAGTAAATGCGGACGGGATAGTGGAGATGTTCCTGTTGGAAATTAGGGGAAAAACGGTTCTGTATTAAACTAAATACAGTAAAACATCTCTCAGTACACAGCTGGAGCAGATCTAATACAGAAAGTGTTAAGATCATCATGTTTGACTCTTTTGTGGCTGTGCGTAATTGGAGACACGACTTCTGCTGCCATCAATACGCAAGGAAAAAAGGACTATCTGCTTTGCTGATAAAAATCTCATTAAGCTGAAGCGCTTGGTGTAATAAATAGACAGATAAACGCACGACATACGCACGGATCTGTGCGTAAGTATGCTTGATAGATGAGGCCCCTGGGCTAATTTTAGATTAAATTTGCATGTTCTCCCCAAGCACTCGTGGGTTTTCTCTGAGTACTCTTGTCACAGTCTAAAAAAAAATAGGTTCAATTCAGTTTAGAATTCAGAGTTTTCAGATTCACAACAGATGTCATCTCAAGGCACTTTCAAAAGTCATTTCAATACAATCAAACATTCCAATCAGTAAAAACAAAAATTCAATTAATCAATCAAATTGCCTTGAGTCACTGACTGGCGTTCTACCCCGTACATGCAGACTCCAACCACAGTAATCCTGTCATACTGAGCAAGCATGTATGACAGAATATATATATATATATATATATATATATATATATATATATATATATATATAGATATGTATTGTCATTGTTTTTATTTGTATTATTTGTTTAAAATCCTCCGTTGGCATTAAAATACAAATATCAACTACATAAAAATATAACAAGGTTAAAAAAAACACCTATGCAAAAAATAGAAACAACAAAATGAAACATAACTTGTTAAATCTAATTGCTTATTATGGTTTTTATGTACTATCTAAACATACAGTTGTGATGCTGTTTTTAATTTTCATTATTTTAATTATAAAAGATCGCTGCTTACATTTTCTGTTTTCTACAAAAAACATTCGTCTATTATATATAGTTTCAATAAAATACATTGCTGCTGATGGTTGTAACATGACAAAATATATAAAGGTTCTACTATTATTAACAAATTTTTCAGGCATGACATCCTGAATCTAAACTAGTTATCAGATGGTTGAACTACTAAGAATGAAATGAAGTAGAATTGTCATTTTCTGTGAAAACTTGGTCAGTGATAATGTGCATTCATGAAACATTTGACATCAGGTTATTTATAGTTAGTTTATTTATTTATTTAAAAAAAAAACAGATAAGATACAAAAACCAGAAAGAATAAAAATGTGTCATCCAGCTGACTTCGCATATTTTGTAGTGTCTTTTAGTTTAAAGTTCTGTTTATTTCACATGCTTACTCTTACTGTCTTGTGAGTTGTAGATACAAATTTTACAGTTGATCCCACTCTATTAATGTTTCAGCTTTCTCAGATTCACTTTTCTGCAGATTTTTTTCTGTGGAATTTTACTCTAAATTATTCATGGAAAATGTGTTTATTTGCTGGGTTTCTGTGTAGAGCACATGTAAAATAATCAAAAGAAAATAAAGCTTGGGAAGATGAAATACCTAAGTGTAATGTTACCTCAAGATTCCCATTTAATGCCATTGCACAGTTGACTATTGACTGGTCTTTGCCAAGCAGCCAATCCAGGGGCACAATTTATTTCCCCTCACACTGACTGGCTGTACCCCCAAGAGTAGGATTTCATAAGAGAGTTAATAAGAGACCTTGTCTCAATTATTCATAGATTTCAGCTCATCACAGGTCGTAACATTTGCCTACATTTGTAAAATTGACTAAAGCAGTTTTAAACATTCATTATCACTAAACACTGAGGTAATCTGACAATACAGAAAAGTAGCATTAGCGTTTTTTTGTTTGACACTTTGTACTTTAACCAGAAATTATATAATGTTTTGTTATCTGAAGGTTGTCTTCTTGAGAAGAATGGAAACACAGATCAGAGAAAATACATTTGTATGCATCAAACAGCACATGTTAACCACCAGAGGACTATTGTCACAAATTTGTTTCAAACCATCACCCAACAGCTTTGTATGCCACTTGTGCTTGTTGATGCATTTTGGATACCTACCAATAATTATACTTGAATCACTTTTCCACAATTTAGTGGCTGTGGTAATGCCCAGCTGTGCCTAATTTAACTGTTCTGCATTTACATTTTCAATATTTAGATGTAATATTGTGGTAACAAACAAAACAAAAATCTTTTTAGACAGCAAATATCCAGTCTAAAATCCAGCAAAAAATAAAAACAAAATGTTTTTATACAGTAGTAAAATGAAGGGAGTAAGAGGAGGAGAGTTATGATTACACAATATTAAATCTAAAATATTTTAATTTAAATATCTTTATGCTTACTTACAGTAGGACAACTCTATATTGCCGAGCTCATCACTTAAAAAAACCTTTTATCATAGAGATTTGTTAAAACATGTCAGCACACACAAACCCTTTGCAGATAAGGGCTAAAATGGAATTTAAGTATCACAATCAGCCTAATATGGTTATATTTATGAATTAAAACTCAATTGCATAGAATTAATTTATCTTTTAGCTATCAACCATCCCATATTCCTATTCTTGTCCTGTTTGACTTTCTCTACGGTCTTTAGAGAGCAGATGCAATGGCAGAGGGGGTTGTACGTTAGGAGACTGGCTGAATGAAGATGAAGACTTTGGTGACCCTGGTGGTGCAAAGCTCACATCTCGACTACTCCTCCGCCTAATATGAGCTTGCAGGCTCTTGGCTGGAGCCATCAGCAAACCCCCGCCCTCCTCCACAAGCCCGTCAAACACAGCTCCCAGACTCTGTTGTATTCTCATGCAGAAGTGGGGGCAGCTAAAGACGTACAGAACAGGGTTCAAAACTGGATTCAAAAATGCAAATGTTGCAGCCAGTGGGAGGCCCACTTCCACTAACTTGAGAATCTTTTCATTATTTAGGGCTTTTAGTTCCAGGATGCAGAAGATGTGATAAGGAGCCCAACAAAGCGCAAATGCTGCAATCACAGATGTCACCATTTTGGTGAAGCTCTGAGAAAACAAGCTCTGATATGATGGACTGGGGATGACAGGGGACAGGTTGTTTAATTTGATCTTAAATGAGGAACCAGAAGTCAAAGACTTGACTCCATTTGTTTTACACATTCCTGAATGTCCATCACAGCCTGGCAGAATCAGCGTATCAGCCTGTCTGCAGGTACTCTGCTTCCTCCGTCTATTTCTTTTTCTCAGGCTGAGGGCAATTTTGATGTAACTCCCTGCAATGATCATTAGAGGGAACAGGAATGCTAAGAGCAATTTGGAGATGGCTGTAGTCCCCTGCCTTACATTGCAGATTGTTGTCAGTGAATCCTTAGTGGATAAATACAAAGCAAAATCATGATAGCATAATGTTCTCCCATCAGTCTTCTTAATCGCTGATCGAAACACAGAGTAAGGTAGAGTATTTAATGCTGCCCAAAGCCAGCCCAGTGCACACACCTTCCAAGCTCCTGCCACCGACCTGTGATTCTGACTCCACACTGGCTTGACCACCAGGAGCAGACGGTCCAGTGAAATGGCTGCCAGCAAGTAGGCTGAAACAAACATGTTGAAGAAAAATATGGAAGCTTGTGCTATGCATACTGGTAGTCCGAGTTCCCAGCTGTGGGAAGAGTAAAGGTAGAAGGTGAAAAGCGGGAGAGTCAGGGTGGCTAGGAAGTCAGATATAGCCAGGTTGAGCATCCAGATGGAGGCCACAGTACGATGCCTCAGGCGAAAACCCAAAACCCAAATGATCAGGGCATTTTCCAAAATTCCCAGGAATGAGAAGATGCCATGGATGCAAACCACAACCAGATTGGCCTGTGTGTTGTTGTTGGAGTTGTCTTCTCTCATCCGCTGGAGCAGTGGGCAGAGAAACTGATCCTCCGAAACACTGGAGTTTAAGACCATGTTGAAAATCCGACGGCTGAAAGAAGAAAAAGTAGTCAGATGCTAAGACTTATGAATCCTAGTGAAATACTTGTTAATTATGAAATTAAAGCAATATCTTGCATACATTCCTTAAATCTTACAAACAAGTAATCAATATCGTTCTGGATCACTGCTCACTTCGCTCTTCTGATGAAGCAAACCTTTTAACTACTGGTTTTGGTCATTTGTAACAGTGGTAGGCAAAACTATTTACAATCTTTAAATATTTTCATGTTTTGTCTTATTAGAATGACAAGGTTTGATGTATTTAAATAGTATTTCATCTAACAGATCAGTAATCAAACCCCCATAATTGCTGACCAGCTTTTTGGATGTTCCCAAATGTATTTTGGTTATTTATCTGTAGGCATGAGCTTTGATGTTGGATTGCCATTTCAAAATATTATGGTGGGGCTTTTTCTCTGAAAAAGAACTGGTTCCGTGCTGGTCCAAGAGCCAGTGCTTAGTCAGTTCGTAGCTGGTTCTTTCAAAGAACTGTTTGATTTTCCACTGACACACAGCCTAATTGGTGCTGCATCACAACTCATCATTTAAAGCATTGCAACAGAACTGTGTGCCTCCATGTGGAGACAAAAGCAGGTAACTCAGACACCGGTTTTAACAACAGAGTAGTTTATTGTGTTGCAAGTGCTGCTTTTGTGCTCCAACTATTTGCTGGATTTACAAAGATATGTCCATAACATTTTTTTTTTTGGTGTACCGTCAATATCTGATTATAATCAACAGAGAACGGTGAATAATTTGCAGAAAAAGGCTCCAACAATAAAAGCTTGGTAAACTTAAAAGATAATTAGAAAAACTAAATCTGCTAGGAGTATGAATAATTTAGGAATTATCTCCAAGTTCTTGCTCACACCACTTGCTTTACATCTGTTTTTCTTTCTGGATTCCAAATATTACCACTACTTACACTATGAGTTGTCAGTAGTGGTAGTGTCAGTAATTTATTTTATAAATGAATACAGATTTTCCTAAGAGGATCTGAAATCCTATTAAGTTGATGAAGTAGGCCAATTTTCAATTTGAAACACTTTACAACAACGGGTTAGAGCTATGAAAATAGGTTTCTTAATCCCATCTTCAACATTTTCCTGTAATTTTTTGTAATTGGTAAGTTCTCCAAAAAACATTGCATTTAAATTCACATAAATCATACACTGTTACTGCTTTTCCCTTTGTATTTTTTATAATTTTTTTAGGCATCTCTTGAATCACAGACCAAAGAAATAAATAAAGGAATAAATAAATAAATAAATAAAATAACTTTTGGCAACCACCAAAATGTGGTTCCAGATTTTATATCCTTTTATTATAATTGAGCAGTAGATTAAAGGCTGCATATACCGCATCTGCTGTGGTTAACTTCAGGATGGTAGTGCTACATTTGAGAGCTTCTAAGTTATCTAGATATTACAGCTGCATGCTAGGTGGATGAAGTAGCACTTTTTACTGGTCATTCATCCCCTCAGCTGTTGGACACTACAACCAAACTTTCTCCGAACAAACTCAACAATGTTCACACCTCTGCTATAATTTGCACTGTTAATTCAATTAACATTTCTGCTGCTGTTATTTGCACATCTGTTTTTCTCAGTTTAATATTGTACTTTTTAATTCACAACTACACATTAGTACATATGTTAAACTCAGTTATGTTTCTATACGATTTATACTCTTTTTTAATCTTAAATGCTTTAATCATTGTCACTTTGCTGCTGTTACACTTGAATTTCCCCCTTTTTAAGACAATAAAGGATTATTCTATTATATTATATTAGTGCCTGGGTAATTTAAGGGTAAAGATTAAAATAGATTTGTTTTTACATAATTGCAAAAGTGTAGTAGAAGCTCAACAGACAACATTTTTATTTTGCTTCTTACCAGTTAAATAATATTGGGTGAATTTTGATTCAATAAACTTTTTATTCTGTTCTTTATATAGTACCAATTCACAACACATAATCTCAAGATACCATAAAAAAAAGTTAATTAAATCAAATCATACAGAAAAGTGCATAAGTTCCAGTTGATCCTAGTTTTATCCGTCTTCAGTTTGCTGAATTAAGATTCTGCTTTGATTTACCTTCTTTATTTTGGTTCACACAATGCAAAATCCCTTAGTTAGGTTTTCTCAAAAAAAGCTCTGCAGCTGGTTGCCTTACTTTTTAAAGTTCAGTCAACTTTTCTGTTTTTCGAGTGTGGATTGGTAAATCCTAAATGCTTGTTCCAGGGTTATTTGGAGCATGATGATGTAATACAGTACCAGGAAAATTGTTTGATGGTTTAGCATCTGACACCCTGTTAGCTTGATGTTTTTCCTGTTTTGGGTAGCAAGTTTGTAAAACTGTCAGTACACTTCTTTAGATGCGCTCCATTTGTTTTTACGACAGTGATGTTACACCCAAAGCCTTTAGCGGGTAACAGAGGGCAAATACCGTCAAAGTTACGGTGTGTCTTTAAAAGGAAGAAACTTCTAGCACAGGGTTCTGAGCCCTGTGGCTCCAGACCTGCAAGTAGCTCTTTAGACCCTTCACAATGGCCCTCAAGAACTTTGGCTAAAAATAATAATAAATCAAATAATGTGTTTTTTCTTACCAATAACAAATTCAGGTTTTAAGAGGTGTTTTTTTCATTTCATTGAATAATTGCTTTGAATTTCCTGGATTGAATAACACTAAAAGTAACAATATTTTTTAGATACATTTTTCTGGTCATTAGGTTTGAAACTATGTGCATTTTTACCTAATTTGCCACAAATATCAAACAGTCATAGAAGAGATCGCCATTTTTCTAAAGTGTTATTTTTTTCAACTTAAAAACAGAAATAAAATGGTGTTCTTTTTTATGAATGACAGCAGATTTTACTCCAGATAAATTTTATGTTAAGTGTGGCAAGGTACACAGCGAGGGCCCGGGCGGGATTTCCATCCCTGTGGCCAAGCAGCCAGGGCACATGATCAATCAGAGCCATAGTGATAGAACCTCCACATTGTCAAATCTTTCACAAGCACGTCCTCGAGCTCCCATGCAGGGAGCCACCAATTTCAAATCCATGGACTACCAGTATCACATGGATCCTGCCAGCAATGGCAAATGTGGCAAGGTACACAACAAGGGCCCAGGCGGGATTCAATCCCATGACTCGCGGGTGAGAGTCATGTGTGCTAACCGTTACGTTTTTCTAAAGATCATGTAACATTTGCGGCTCTACATGATTTTTATTTAGCTGGATTGAGTGCAAAACGTTTCTTTGGATGGCAAGGGTTGCAGACCCCTCTTCTAGCAAAACCCCACTCTGTGAAAGGGCATCTAAATTTTCCAACAAGGGTTTTTAAAAGACAGAGCATACACAATGAAAAAAAACACAGAGCACTTGAGCAAGGGTACTTTCTATGTCAAAGAAAAAAAACAAAAAGCTAATGACAGTAGTAGCTCCTTTAGTGGCCTAATCTAAGAGAAACGGTTTAGCGTTAAAGCTCTGTGCCAGTTTTCAAGTCTGCAGGATGACCAAGAAGATATATTATTACTCTCAGAGAACTGTCATCAAAAGCTTTGTCTTCAAGAGGAAGTGCCATATGTATAATAAATTGAATGAGAAGATTATGTTTTTGACAGCAGTAGCTTAGCCAATGTTTCTTTCCAAGAAAGTGTCACAGCTAAACAAAACACCACACCAAATGTATCTTCTATGAAGAGAAAAAAAAGAGAAAACATGACATTTAAATGACAGCAAATAAAGCAAAACTGGAGAGCCTTAGGAGAATTCAGACGAATGAGGAAAATAGATAGTTAAAGCCTATGCTAGTATACTCATAGCCTATAGCAGTATAACTACAGATATAACTTTAGATAGCCTAAGCCCCTTATAAACTTAAGGAATAAGGAATTTTTTTTCCTGGTCAAGCAAAGCCCTTATGTGTATTATCTTTTAAAAGTATTCTGATTCCTTGAATCTTTTCTGATTTTGTCCAGAAGAGCTTCGAAAAATATATCAGGATTTTTTTATTTGATTAAAACCAACGCAAAGTGGCACAGAACTGAAATTGCGTGGCTGGAAGGTGAACATCCACCTCTGTGTCAAGTATTTCGACACCTCTAACAGATTCTCTGTCTAGACCAATTTCCATCTCTGTTCCCACCAGTTCTGACAGTTGTCATACTCTAAGTGTTCAGCTACACTTAATGTGGTACTTGTCAGCCAAAAAGTCTTTATTGTGTTTTTTTTAATCCCATCTGACCAGAGCATCTTCTCCACATGTTAGCTTGGGGTAAGATGTGGATCTCTGTATTCCTGGCCTCCTGGCTGTGTCCCAGATTATTGCTCTCCTTGCACAGATTGTCAGTTTGGGTTGATGGCCATGTTTGCAATTTAGCCACTTTGTTTCCATTTTGCAAAGATAGATTGAACAAAGCTCCTATGAATATTTTAGCAACACTACTTCAGATATCTTTATGCAAATTTGTTGTAGAACTGTCAGATGTTTTAGGATTGATGTCATCAGAAAGAGCTGATTAGATGCAGGATTGTATACGTGTAAAAGATAAGAAGCTTTTTGAAAAGTCAACTTACTAGCTTTTTGTTGTTTTTTTCAAGCTTTGCTACATCACTGTTTATGCTTTTTGAAGACAAATTAAAACCCTGGTGCCCTGTCAATAAAACGCTTAATGGAAATTACTACAGGAAATGAACTTTCCACTAATAGATCTAAAATAAACAATAGAAGAGATACTGAGGATGATGAAAGCTTTTCAACAGTATTCTTGGAAGCAGAAACCTTCAGTGTTGTGCTCTGACTTGTTTTCATCAACGATCTCTGGGGGTTAGATTACCATGTGGGCAGAAACTAAATTATTTTAATAGCTGCATGGTTTCTAATTATTAATATGTTCTTTGGTAAGTAATCAACTCTCCAGGTTAAATATTTTCCGGTTTAGTAAATCTTAATGCAAGTTTCCTGGTCATCACTGGAACACTTTATTTTAAGTTTTGTTTTTATGTTTTTCCTTACTTAGTTGAGTACGTAGTTTTATTTTTATCCTTCTGCCTCATCTCTGTATTTGAGTCCGTATCTTTACTGATTTGTGACACAAATCTAGCGAAAACTATTTGAAACTAGTTGCAACTCAACAGGAAAGGAGTAAAAAATATCTGTAAAATCTTAAGAAACTGTTCATGGGTTATCATTTCTTAAGAGTTACCGAAGCAAAACAAGAGGAAAGGGTTGTGCTTTAAAAAATTTCAGCGTGTTTAAGCTTGTAATGTTGTTGTGCCACATTCCAGCTATTGAGCAATTAGATTTACAATACTTGGACAGAGGGGAAAACACCCGAGATTTGCTAACATAATATTTTCAAACCCTAAGTACTCTATCTGTCATGCTTGTCTAGGGTCAAAAGAGTATTCTGTACAGGAGAATTTAAAATAATCACTAAAATATAATTCCTTGACGATTAAAGATGCACATGTGGTGGAAGACTTTTTTTTTTTAAAGCCACCAAAAACAAAGTAAAGAAGGATGAGTCGGGATGATGACTCCATCAGCACTTTACCAAGTAAGTTAGTAAGAACGGACATTATGCTTTAATTAACAGTAACATTTCAAACTGCTTTCTGGTTTCACATTTGAAAACGTTTTGTGTTACTAATCCATATAGTTATTTTATAAATTTTCAAGATTTTGTTTAGTTTAGTTTTGTAAAATGTCAGCTGGTTTATCTGTTGCGGAACACACCTTTTTATGCATGATTTAGCAACTCCTGGTTGTTACCTAACCCAACTGGATCAACTGTCTGCTTGTCCTAAACACTCACAGTGGTAAATTGTTTTCTTGCTTTAACATTTTAGAAACTCATGTTGGAAACAAACAGTTCTGATATGAAAATAAATTCCTTTTACATCCACTCATCTGGTTTAATTAGATGACTGACTCTGACTGTTCAAAATACCCGTGGAAACATGGAAAAAGCTGCTCAGGAATGATACGAAGTGTTTGATTGCTTTAATGCCAGATATATTTTTCCATAGATTATTGAGAAGGGTATAAATAATAAATAAGGGGTACAAATTATTTTTAGCAGTCAGTTTTCAATAACATGTACTGTTTGTTTCTTAATTGTTACTCCTTTGCATTGTTTTTATTTCCTGTTTGAAACTTAAATGAATTAAAATACCATTGAATTTGCATCTCCCAGGGAAGTGAATAACATTGAACCAAGAATAGGCTCAACATGACACTGACTTACTCATCTATCATGAAACCTTTCTAATTAAAGATACAACATGAAAATTTTAGTGTTTTACGTTTTCATTATTCCTAACAACCATCCCAACACAGTCACATCCTCTTATGCTGCCTACATAAAAACAGCTCCAAATGTACACATGAAGAGACTTGAGTAATTATTTATCAGTGATTCGATGGTAAAAGATGCGACTAATCAAGTTTACATTTTTTGTCTGGAGAAAAATAAAGATTTTTCTGATAATGTTAAAGTCTTAAAAGTGCGCCAGCTAAAATGGAAAAAGTCAGAAGAATGCATAGCACAAAAAAATTATATTAGTAACTTTGCACAAAGCCACAGCTTGAGATCCAGTGATGCAATTAATGGTCTCCTACCCCATTCCTTGATTTATAAGACAAAACATGAACAAATACCTATTAACTATGTTTTTGAAAATATTTTGTGCTCCTCACTGTCCCCTTGTTACATGCAATACAACCCCTACAGTAACTGTAAAAAAAATGTGCCTACTAAAATGAAGCCATGGTAATGAAAGGTGATTGTTTCAGTCTAATTTAATCAACACACTGTAAGACCAGTAAAAGGATTAAGGCTGAGAGATTTGTTTTGCAAATTTATATCTAAGGAATGATTATCTTTCTATGTATGGAAAATTATGAAAGCCTGTAGCTCACAGGATAAAGTTTTATGTATTAAAGAAAACAACAATGGGATATGATGCTGATATAATTTAAAAGTAATGTTTATCTCAAGTGTACATTTTTTAACAAATATATTCTTACCATAATAGATCAGGCCGCATGACACAAAATGTACTAGAAGTCTTTATCAAGAGTAAGTAATGGCATTATTACATACAGTAAATTACTATTATTAGCCCATATTATAGTAACAGCTTTGTGTAAAGTAGCAGACTACCATTCTACAAGATAAATTCATCTTTATAAGCTTGACACTCACCAAGCTACATTTGCATGCGGCAGGGAAACATCAAACTCAACATTAAATTATCTCTCAAGATTCTTCTCTTTCTTTTCATCCTACACACGCTCATCTCTCCAGTTCTGTCTCTTTCTGCTGCCCTCCAGTGCCTCAGACACCCACTGATTCACACACAGACGCGCCTACCTCATCTGGCTCCTCCCAACAGCAGCTGATCAATTTAATCAAGACCAAGAATTAACAGAGATGCAAAGTAGACTGAAATTTCAATGAAGTCAGCAGCTGGTGAAGAGAGATGCAAACAGAGCAAAGAGCTCATGCAAACCTGTGTTAAAAAACAGGGAAGAGAGAAATATATCTGCCCTGCGTCATACAGTCTCCCAACAAGGCAAGGCTTGTGTGAACTTGACTCAACATTCGGTTGTATTTTTGTTGTGACAAAACTGTTCCAGCAATGTACAGCCAACACAATGACGTGTGTTAATTGAATGACAAATTAATTCTAATTTTCTAGAATAAAACCATTGTTGTGAGAGTGAGAGTGTTTGTGCTGTTTTAATGGTGTAAGTATACCACCAGAAGGATTCAATAAATTTTCAAACTTAAAGACAGATTTTGTCTGTAAGCTGTTCCATCAAATAGTGCAATGAAAAACTATATGCCCTCTCATAGACATATTCATTTTTTTATCTATCTATTTATTCATCCCACTTAAATGTCCCAAAATTTGTATACTGCACAAAGACAACCTATAGATACAAAAAGCTGTTTTTTTTATTAGATATTAGAAAACTAACAAAACCAACTTATTTGCAACCCTATTTGCAAATGTGTTTACCCCCTTGCTAAACCATGAATTGTGTGTTACTGCCCATGTTTTTGGATAGCTGTGTTCCATTTAACCACCCAAATAAATCATGTTAAAAAAAAAAAAGCCTAATAACATGACGCAAGCAAAAACATTTCGACCAGCAATACAATAGGATCTGACACTAAGGAATAAAGAACATATGAGAAATTAAGTCCTTCTCATCTATCAGTCTGGAAATTTTCATGAGGCCATTTGTAAGGCTTTGGGACCAATCTACAGTGAGAGTATTATCTAAACAAATACATGAGGAACCTTCCCAGCAGTAGGTAGTCTAACAAAATTATTCAAAAAGTGCATCAGTAACTTATTCAGAGAGAAAAGACAAAAATAAGAGCATGCCTGACTTACGTCATTTTATGGCATTCATGGGAAAATTTCAGGATGAAAACCATTGTAACCAAAATGAAGACAAAGGCCTGCCTCACATCTGCCCACAAAAAAATTCATCTTGAAAAAAAATGATTAATCAAGACTTAAGAAAAAATGTTGTGGACTTGAAATTAAAAAGTAAACGTTTCTGAGAGGCGTGTGACCCATTACCTTAGTGTACAACTAACAGGGTTTCAAGGGTCAAGGTCAAGATGACTTTATTCATATCCAACTGTAAATTTTCTTTGAGGAAATATATTGCAAAACATACACACCCACTGAGCCAGAACAACACATATTGGTAATTAGACAATTGATAAAAACTTTATAAATAAGAGGAGGAAAAATCACATTAAATGTTTTGGTGACTTTAGAGACAGCAATAGAAATATAGCTGTTTCTTTTACGCTTTGCCCTTCATCTTGGGACTAAAAACCACTCTCCATACAAACGAAGCTGAAATTCAACATTTAGAATACATGGTGGGAATTATTGGTAAGGACTGACAAAGAATAAAAAGTTCAGACAGCCAAACATGGTGGTGGTTAGATGTTCTGGGGCTGCTTTGCTACAGCAGCAATGCTGTTTAAGGACATGAAAAAATACATGAAACAATTAACTCTGATCTGTACCAGAACAATTTGAAAAAGAATAACCAGACATCAGTTTATTATTTGATCTTCAGCAAATTTGCATTATGTAGCAGAAAAAATATCCAAAGCCCAACAGAAAATGTGCCTAAACGCCTCTAAAAAAGGACAAGAAAAATAACTCCTGCCACCTAAATAATAGTGCAGGTAAATCCTACTTTATTCTGTCAGTATAAATAGGCAAAATCTGGGCAAAGTGTTTTTTAAACACACTTTGTATAAATAAAAAACTCAGGAGATCGGTAATTGTGCAGTGTCTTGCTTTGTAATCTAATTGAAAAGGTGATATCAACAGGATAGTTTAGCAAAAAACATAAAGTACCACAGAATACACAGTAGATGTCAGCAAGTATCTCCTCTCAGTAATCCAGAGCAGAAGGAAGGATCAGTTTGATTTTATGAAAACCGCCACCAGCATTGTAACAAATCTTCTGTTTGATTCCTTTATGCACATACTAGTCAGGCACAACACCAGGAGTGCTGCTTATCGCTTCATCACTGCACATGTCAATGCCTAAATATGATAAACAGTGTTAGGCAGAAAGTCCTAAAAGCTGCTATTTTAGAAGCAGAAAATATAGAAAAGAATGGAGATATGAGAAATTTTGTCAAGGGTAAAATTGTGATGGCTAGACAACTCCATCGCAGTATCTCCACGACTGCAGATCTTGTAGGGTGGTAGCCCTAGTCGTTATCTAACAATAGCAGTCCATGGAATAGGCAGCAGGGCCATGATTATTGATTACCTCTCAATAATGCTGTTTCTGATAGAGAAGTGTCATAGTACACAGTGAACATAGTAACTTGTGGTTGAGGCAGCAAAGATGAGGACAAGTCAGGGTGCAACAAAACTAAACCATGGAGCTATAGAAGGAGGAGGTCTGGTCTCATCAGTCACGTTTTCTTTTTGGAAATGGCTGCTGTGTGAATGTGTTCCTCATTGAGGGAACAAATGGCAGGCACCAGGATGTGCCCAAGGAAGGAGGAAAAATGGGATGTGCTGTAAGAAACAAATCTGATCCATGCAGGCCCCACCTCAGAACTTAAAGAACAGAACAGGACTTACAGGATCTGCTGCTGTCATGTTGGCTCCTGATGCCGTAGCACACCTTTAAGACTATAAATGCAGTGTATAAGTAGAAAGACCGAGCCTATTTTTGTGACAAGAAAGACCCCAACACTCTAGGCAGGCGACCACAATGTTACGCCTCCTTGGTTGAAGTTGTTTATCTAACTGAAAGTACAGAGATGCTATCTTTTTGTTCTAACCGTTGAGTACCTTTGAACGCTTAAGTTAAATCCAGCTATATTGAATTAAACTGACTGGAAGGCTTCAGGAAAGCTTAGAGCTATTCATGCAGTATTTCAAAAAAATATTTTTTATGATCTAGGAAAAAGATAAGAAAGGAAATCTAGAGAATTGCTATCTTTTCTACATTTTTTTAAGGTTTTAGTACCTTATTTAGAACAACAGAGTTCTAACGGCTGATGAGAATTTCTGTAATAAAAAAACTATAAAAGGACACAAAGACAGCCAGCCATTCTAAATACTTTGTTTGCACACTTTGCTGCCTTGGCAATGTATGACATTGAGAGCTTTGTGCAAAACCGTTATATTCTCATACAAAAAACATATTAAATGTTTAATTCATTGGTTAATTAGCTAGAGACCATCTTTTGTTTTAGCACAAAATTAGCAGCCAATGCTGTCTAATTCTAAGCATATCCAATGGCTACATCCAAAAGAAAGCATGGGGTTGTCATTGCATTGAAATAGACTTATGCTGCATTCAGACCGCATCCGTTGGATACGTCGAGCAACGCATCCAACAGATGAAGTTTGACGTATGTACTTTTTGGCTTCCATAGCCTGCTTCTGAGAAAAAAAACAACGCATGGGCGGGGCTTCCTCTGTTGCCGTACATTCTGAACTATGGTGGACCGTATCGAGAGAGCGGCTTGGCTTTATTAGATAAAGCTAGACAACGTTGATATCGGGTGCATCGGCGCCCATTATTCAGATGCGTTCTGAGTTTGGGGAGTTTAACCATTTGCTCCAGGAGCTGCTTATGGATGAGGTTCACTTTCAGTGCTACTTCCGTCTGTCCCGCACCTAATTTTACAACCTCCTCGGCCGCATCGGAGCTTAAATCTCCCACCAGGACACCAACTACAGGTTTTCTGTTCCTCTTTAGGAGCGCCTGTCCATCTGACTTCGGTAAGTGTTATTAATGATTTTTTAAATCTGCGTTTGTTGAAAATGTTTTTACTGGACCTGCGCTTCATTCAAGATAGTGTATAGTGACATAACTACAGTGATACACTCTGATTGGTTGCCGCACTGCGTTAACTGTGTTGGGTCCGTCAAAAGCTCAGCTTGATGAACTTCTGTGACGCATGCTGTTAGGGTAAAAAATAGTGGTTTAACCTAGAAAGAATCACACACAGGGGTCGGAGAGAAATTGAAGTTAAATGAGCTCTGCAGTGGGAGATAGAATAAAATTCTGCAGAGGGAGACCAGGAAGATACTCTGGTTGACAGTGTGTCTTTTCTCCTCTCAGCTTCTCAGACAGTCTCTCAGCTCTGTCTCCTGGTCTCAAAAGGCCCTCCCACTGCAGTCTCTCTTTATTTGGTCAAACTTCATTAGCATCTTAAAAGATTAGGGTGAATTCAAAAGTATGGTTGAAACCAAATGACATTTAAAAAGTACATTTTGAACTATGTGATAAAGGAAAGACATCCTAAGAAAATAATAATACAACATTGTTATTTTACCCTAACACATGCGTTGGTACGTTGCCGTATGAAACGCAAGCGTCGTTGACGGAGCCAACGTACTCAACGCAACGCAGAGCCCTTGACGGACCTCTGATGTACTCCACCATAGACTTTACATGTAATCTTGCTGCAACTGACGCTGACGCATGGGCTTGGTCTGAATGCAGCAGTATAATGTTGCAGTGGCATTTCCTCTGATGAATCCTTCTTTTGATTGTTTGAAACATAAAAAATCAAAAAACCTAGTGAGGACCATTGGTCAGCGCTCAAAAACGAGCTCAATGAGCAAAACAAATTAGAATTTTGGTCAACTTCAAACACTGATATGACAAGATAACGGCACTCAGTCATGGTTTGGCCTTGAAATTGACATCCAGTACCCTAGAGAGAATTGCAAAAGTTCTGAATAAGGACATACAATATTATGTAATTATAATATAAAGTATTATATTTTGATGTAAAAAAAAAAGAATCATTATCAAAATTTTAGGCACCATTGCACGCTCCGATTAAGCAGATGAAGATGTAGGCCTGTGGTTTCCCAAACAGCAGTTAAAGAACATGTTATGATTAGATAACAACTAAGCTCTGTTGCAAAAAACCCAATAATCATTCTCTAGCCAACATCATATGTCTCCTTGCCTCAGTCTGACCTCATAAAGAGGTCACAAAGAACACAAGAGCAAGGATTGTGGCAATAGTTCCCTCTCAAAAACTGAAATGACCCAGTTATACTTGGTTTACTGGCAAGGTCCTCAGAGACAGTAAATCAGAAAAAATCTTTGAACAGATGTCTAAAGTTCAACGGGAATTGTAAAGTTAGGCAGCTGAAAAAACAGCACCATGAACTCAGATACAAATGCCCAAAAATTGGTTCCAACAGAGCCACAAAATGCGTGTAGTGGTAGTTTTTCATATAGCCGACATATGGTGCACTGCCTCAGAGACGGGGTCGCTGACATGAGAAATACAGACACCAACAGAGAACTATAAAAGGAGAACGTCTTTGTTAATATGTGTGCGTGTAGATGTTAACTTCCTGACAGAGGAACATAAATTAGGCTTAATCCAGACGAGTTTTTGTGAAGTCTGTATTGAGCATTGTGTTGTTTCATGTAACCCTTGATTTACATTAAGTAACTTTGATCTCCATCTAGAGAGAATCCAGTCCAGCCTTGTGATTGGCAAGCCACACCAAATGCCTAGCCTGCAAATAATAAGGATATTGCATACAGCTAAATAAAATCTATATGTCTATTTATTCTCACAGTATTAACTTATTATGCTTTTCTTCTTTCTTATTACCTTAGTAATACATTAAGTGCAGGTTGCAGTCCTTCTTAAACCATAATTTAGATAAATATATTAGGAACAGTTTCTTATCTTTTTTTTACTGATACATACATTATATTCGCTTTTAGAGTCGTTTTTGTGAGAATGCCAGACCGGAAGTGACATGGCCAAAGGGATTCCTGTTAGCTCGATCAATAGAAAACTATGAATTTTAATAACGATTTTGAACAGGAATACATTTGAAAAATGTTCAACTTCACATATGATGGACCACAATTATACAGCTATGAGCCTACTGCATGCTCCATATAACACAGAGAGATGAGGAGGAGAACAAGGGGAGCATTAAAGCCCAATTCACACCAATGACAGGAACTGCTAGTGCTATTAACCTCAATGCTACAAGTTAGCTTTACTGTTTCTTATACAATACTCACAGAAAATGCTGAAGTGTAAATGCATTATAACTAGACATCCCAAGTCGCAAAGTTACAGAAGTCTCTTGCATTTATATAGCAGCTCCCTGATACCCACAAGTCAGACCAAATCTACTGAAATCAAGAGCAAGGGGTCAAGAGCACACACAGAAACACATGCAGGTGAGGTAGATTTTTACCGAACAGAAATGGTTAAAGCTTCATATAGCTGCAGACTTAAAATAAAAGATTATAAATCAACATGCCTTGAAATTGTTCTTATAGGGCCTCATTTATAATTTTAAGCTTCAGATAACACGCCTATTTGACCGGAGTTTCAAACATTTGTCCAGTAAATTGAAAAACTGCCAGTCACGTTGTCCAGTGCCATTTTTTTCTAGCGGAATCCCTGGTGTGTAACTTTTGAATTATGTCTGGCTGTAATCGGTTGACACTTTAATAAACTGTCAATCAGATTATGCTCTTCGGTCTTGGGTTGAATTCTCTCGGGTCGGGTCCGGCACAACATTTAAGGCCCGAGTGTAGCTCTAAGGAGAGGCGTCAAAAATGACGGATCTCTCATATCGTTCAGTCTCTGTGGCCTTATAATCTCAGTGTGGCCCAATCCGGATCAGAGGTATAAATTTCTTTAGCTGGTTTTCATTGTAACGATCAAAATTGTCATCCCATAAAAGAAGTGTATCAGAAGTTGTATTGCGTTTCAGTGCATTAGGCTACCAGTGATAGCCTATGTATGTTTTTGTTTGCATGTCGTAGTTGAAGGAAAGAAATCTATAAAAAAATGTATACAATCTCTAATTTACCACGATGAAAATGCAGAGAACACACTCTCATTGATCTGGAAGATAATATTTCTCCGCCTTACTGCTGAGGTCCAAGCGAGCCGATGACACTTATTATTATTCTGTTATTTTGGAAAATCGGTGGTAATGCCTCCAAGCAGCAAAATGTAACAAGTGAGCCCATTTTCCAACTTTTTCCCTGGCGATCATGAGTTGCACTGTTGCACCCCAAAATCACAGCAAACATTTATCATGGTTGAGTAATAAAAATAGTAGATCGAAGGAATAATTTGATTGAGGATTAAATTAAGCCGCAAGACAGTGAGTGAATAGGTCTGTATACAACGCGTTGTTATTGTAAGGACGCTACCAAAATGGGACCACCTCAGGTGATGATGACATTAGTGCCCTGCATGGGCCTATTAACTGGGCCTGAGCCCGGCCCGACAGGTTTTCAGAATTCTCAGGCCCGAACCTGAATCAAGCCCGACTTTTTTTTTAAACCTCCCACAACAATGTTTCGCGTGATAGAACGCTACATTCATTGGGTGCGTTTGTAAATTGAATCTGCCGCTCTGAAAATGCCACCGCTCTGCAGTTAGAAAAAAGCAGCATTCTAATTTTCTGTGAATAAACAAATGGTTTCTGACAGATCAAAGTGGACATAAAATAGCAGGTTAAAATAGGGGCACCGATGGATCCGCCACATGACCGTTCAAAATGTCTCTGGAGATATGATGAACCTGTTTTTAGGCTGTCATATGTAAGCTTTGCATACAACACACTGAACCGACCCGGTTGGCTCAACTTGAAGGGTTTTAATAAGATTAAACTTACTTTAGAACGGAGCTTTTCCCTTGATGTTGTTCACGCTCTTCAATTTGCAATTTTTAATCTTTTTCTTTACGTCCTCCATTTTTGTGGTGGCAGTCAGGAAGTCACGCAAATTGGATGTGTAAGTGACATAGGCGTAAAAAAGGGAGGTGTTGGTGCGGGACAGAGCAGCTGTTGCTGCATTCAAGTGTTTCCATTTAAACACAACACAGTTCTTTAATTAGCAGGTTTAAAAAAAATTGAAAAATAAAAGTGCCTGAGCTGGCCCGCGTACGAGGTAATCATACGTTCGTCCGCGCGAAGCCCTTGGCCTTCGGGACCCTAGGGCCCAGGGCTCTAGTGCAGGGCTCTAGATGATTCCAAGCTGTATGTTGGATAATGGTCCTGCAACGCAGCGGATTAGCTGCATGCCTTGAAAAATGGATACATTAAATTTCATAGGCTTTACCTGAAGTGTCATTAATGTGGGCAGATTGCAGATTACAAAATTCAGTCTGAATTTATACATATTATTTACATATGCGCTGATAGCGGAGCATTCAATGCCGCAAACGAGAGTGATTTTGCTTCATCTGGAGTTGCTATTCAGTGCTAGAGAACCCAGTTAGAACAAAGGTCTATGCATGATATTTTGTTCCTTAGTTATAAATATTGATGGGGACATGTCCGCGACATCCCGGCTATTGACTCCTCAAAATATTGAATAATTCATCATTGTGTATGAGAGTAATTACAATTGAATGGCTAGATTTTGGAAAGATGCACTACACATCTGTATGGTGTAAAAAGTATTGTTTACTGATAAGAATGTGTGTATGTGTGAGAATGATATGCCAAAAATGTAAATTTAATTTTTAAATTTTTACCAAGTCATAAAAAAGCAAATTAAAACTTTTAAATTTTTTGTTAAAAATGAAAGACGAACACCCATTCCTCTGCATTTTAAATAATATATATACTGTGTTTGGGCTCATTTATTGCTGTTGTAAAAGCATCACCCAGCCTTCCTGTGTCTGTTCAGTTTACACAGCAGGTTTGACAAATGTTTTACCTCTTACAACACATTCATGTAAATAATACATTAAAAGTCTTTCTTCATCGTCAATATTTTCTGTAAATTAATAAAGACACACATCAAAAAGTGATATACAGTTGGTGCCCCTGATTACAATCCAATATGTTCTATAACATTGGACTTGGTGCTATAGAATTTGCTGGATACAATTTTGTATTTATAAAACTTAGATGATATTGTTTCAGTTTTATCTGATGAAGCAGCAAAATAACACAAACTATGACCGACAAACCCATTTTGGTAGTAATGGAGATACGCCATAATCCTCGCTGTCCCAATACTGCTATTATTTGCACATTTGTTTATCACGCACTTGAACCCTTGTGTGCACTTCTGCCAAGTGCACTTCCTAGAGGACCGTAGGCTGCAGATGTGGAATTGGAACATAGCCATAGTAATCATCAGTATCAATAAAGTCAAAATACAACACAGCAGAACCGTTGTTCTTTTTTTGGTTCTAATAATACCTGACTGAAGACTGGAGTATAAATTCACACTGGAAAAACTTTCATTTTTAAGTACAAATAAATAAATGTTGTCCCTCATGACCATTCACACAATATCAGCTCTTGTTAGTTTCCACTTTTTCTTTTCCACCAGCAGACATTGTATCACAAGGACAGAGTAGGATAATATTCTGATCATTTTCAGAATGTATTGCCATCATAAACATCCTTAATTTATTTATTCAGTTAAAAGTTTCACATGCCATTATAATATTATAATCATTGTGCTCGTTTGACTTATTTTTGATGGTGCCATAGAGTAAATGTGTCACCACAGTGCCTAGAATCATGACTCGACCATTGGAATCTAAAGCTTCAGTGCATCATTAGGCTTCATCTCGCCATCACTAAATGCTCTCTTTCCTTCAGTGCATCTCACGCCTACAGCGCCCTGGAAGGCTCACTCTGCTGCAGCACCACCAGAGGGACAGGTCAGAACGTTGAACTCTACCCACATCTGAACATAGTGACACTACTTGAGTGTACAACATTATGAGTATATGGAGAGGATTCCAGTCCCAAACAAATGGTGGACTGATTTAAAAATAGTATCCTACTTCCATGATTCTTTCCAAGTTTAACTTCTGTACATGGAAAATACAGTGGAAAATATAGGCTTTATTCTTAATTAAGGAGAATAGTTTTCTTACTATGCTATGACTTACATAGTTTCTTGCACATATTTTTTGATCTTACAATCCATCAGTCACTTATCAGCATGCTCCACTCCCTTTTTACTGTGTAGTAGTTCTTTTCACACATTGTACTTTGGACCACTAAGTCATGAGGAGCAACTTTGATCCACCTAAATTCCTTGTTATCTTGTTGTCCAAAGAACATTGGATCAGGGCAAAGAAGGTTTACTTTTCCCAGAAAGTTATAAAACTGTAAAGATAATGCGAATTTTGCAACCAAACAAGATGAATAAAAGCCATCACTGATGAACAGAACTGGATGGCTATAGTAAAAATAACACAAAGTTGGTTGCTGTTAGTGTTGAAAGGGCAGAGGACAAATAAATGGAGACAAGGAGAGGAAAAGACTGATGAACAGAAAACCTGAATGATTGCTATAAAGTTGGGCCAAAAATGTTAATCAGTAAAAAGAAGGATATTGATGCTGTCTATATAAAACCAAAGGATCAAATGCAGTGCTGTGGCAGAAAAAGAATATTAATAAATTATACTAACCCTATACAAAATTATACTCAAACTAGATAGTTAAAAATAACATTTAAGAATGTTTCAATTAAATCAAATAAAAGCGCTTAAAAATCTTTTTCAAAATCTTTTCAGTTATTTAAGGTATGACAGACACAGTAGTGCATTACAATAAAAAGTTGATGTGAATATCAAATAATAAAACATTTAGTTTTATTTTAAATTTGAGTAATAACAGCAAAATATGTTCAAAATTAATTAACAATTCAGATTTCTGCATGCCTAAAAAGTCATTATATATAAACATGCTCCACCTTTGTTTGAGGCCTTACATATTTTCACACAGCACAAGCCATTTTAATGAATCAAGAGATTTTTTTTTATTGTTTCACAGTGAACTAAAGATATTGCGTAATTTGTAACAGATGATAAATATATATTTTTTTTATCTTGGGAAACCCCACCAGTTAAGTCACTACAGTCATCTAGGTGTGCTCCAATCTCCGCCCCTGTCATAGTAAAGTTCTGTATATATAAAGATGTGAAAAAAGGAACTTTGCTTTACTGTTTGTGGGGAAAGAAACTGGAGTCATCATTTTTGGAAACTCCTCTGGTATGAGTAGAAATTTATTGATTCTGTAAACAGTTTCTGTGTGTGTCTCTTGCTTTTCTCAATAGTACAAAAGTTCTTTAACAATTAAAATGCTGATGTGATATTTAAGTCATCAGCCTAAAGACGGTAAACTGTATATAATTTACTCAGAGTTTCATAACGTTTTTAGAAAATAAAATAAATTCACTCAATCATAATCATTTTTAACATTTTTGTTCTGCCCATCTATCTTTAACAGTGAGAGTGGTTTTGATCTCTTTGCCTGTGTCAATTTTTTACTTAGAATTTTATTCAAAGTTGTTTATTGTTTATTAAGGAAAGTTGTGAAAGTGCTAATACAAGATAAAAACAAAATATTGTCCTTAGGTTGGCTGTGAGGAAGCAGTAATGCAATATGCAACTATTGTCTAATGTTAACCATTTTTTTTCTTAGATCTGTGAGCTAAACAGTTTTCAGTAGTGTGGAATTAAATATACAACATTTAAGTTTATAGATCTATGATCTTGATTATGTATCGTGTCATAATCCAACAATCTGTGACAGTGTAGAGGTCCTGTCACTATGGCTCCATTTCATGATGTGCCCTGGCTGCTTGGCCATGGAGATATCCCTTGGCTGACTGGTTAGCGCGCATGACTCTAACCTGGGAGTCGTGGGATTGAATCCTGCCGGGGCCCTTGTTGTGTACCTTGCCACAAATCCATCCATAATTTATGCTGCTTATCCTTGAAGGGTCTCCATCCTTTATCGGGTGAAAGGTTGACGCTCTGGACAGCTCGCTAGTCCATTACAGATCCTGTCATAACTTCCTGCAAAATTGTTATTGAGGCGCTTTAATTACTCTTCTGATGTTACTTTCTCTAGATGCAACGTGAAGAAATACTAATCAGACTTACAGAATACATCACATTAATCTCCCATTTGTTTGTTTTTATTTATCTCACCAGACATCATGACATCATTTCGTAGCACAGCCTTGCTGGTTTTGACTCTGATTGTCCCCGCTGTGGCCTTTGTTCCAATCGGGGGAGGAGCATCCACTCATGTCAGTATTACCGGGACGGCCCTGCTGCAAAAGGTTACAGAGACGTGTCGAGCGGTGGCAGAGGCAGCTGGTCATGAGTTCAAACCCACGGTAGGAAAGAACAAAAAGTATGTGTAAATTGTGGAATAAGACCAGAACTGTTGTACAACACACAGAAACTGAGGACAAGGCCAACATTAATGTAGGAGATTTTAGTTAATCCCTGTTCCATCTTATGGGCTATAAAAATAAGAAAACGAAAAATCCTCCATATCTATATACAGTAGAGCAAAAACATATGTGGCAGCCACCATTTGTGCAAGTTGTCCTACTTAAAAACATGAGACTTCTGTAATTTTCATCATAGGTAAACTACAACTGTGAGAGAGAACGTAAAAAAAAAAAATTAGGAAATCACTTTGCATGATTTTAAATAATTTAAATAAGGAAATAAGTTTTTGTTCAATAACAAAAGTTAACATTAATGCTTTCTAATTTGATCTTGGTTGGCATTGGCAGAGGTCAAACATTTCCTTTAGTTCTTCACCAGGTTTGAACACACTGTATTTGGTATTTTGGCCCATTCTTCATTGCAGATCTTCTCTTGAGCTGTGATGTTTGGGGCTGTCGTTGGGCAACACAGACTTTTGACTACCTCCATTCTCTATTCGGCTGAGGTCTGGAGTCTGGCTAGACTTTAAGATGCTTTTTACAGAACCACTCCTTCATTGATAAAGTGGTGTGTTTTGGGTCATTATCATGCTGGCAGATCCAGCCACATTTCATCTTCTCTTCTCTCACTGATGGAAGGAGGTATTTGGAAAAAATCTTGCCGTACATGGCCCCATTCATCCTGTCCCCTTTGCAGAAAAGCATCCCCAACATTACATTTTTTCAACCCCACGCTTCACAGTGGGTATGGTGTTCTTGGGATGCAACTCAGGACTTTTACCCTTCCAAATATGGCGAGTTGCATTTATGCCAAAAAGTTCTATTCTGGTCTCATCTGACCACATGACATTCTGTTCCAGATAATCGTTGGTAAATTTTAGACGGGCCTGGAAATGTGCTGACTTAAACAGGGGAGCCTTTTGAGAATTGCAGGATTAAAATCCTTGACAACATAGTGATAATAATAGTAACCTTTGTTACTGTGCTCCCAGCTCTCCTCAGGTCATTGACCAGTTTTTTCCCCCGTGTAGTTCTGGTCTGTTTCCTCACTGTTCTAAAGATCATGTGTACCCCACGAGATGAGAGCTTGATTGGAGCCCCAGGTCATGGGAGATGGTCAGCGATGTTGTAGTTATTACATTTTCTAATAATTGCTCCAAATTGCCATTTGTAGATAGGCTCATCCCAGTCTTATGCAAGTGTACAAGTAGTAACAGGTTTGAGAAGGAATTCTTGCTTGTTTGTAGGCACTAAATACCTAAATTCTGTACCATTCTACAAATAGATTATTTCTAAGTCACGAAATGGGATTTCATTGATTTTTTTACATTCTGTCTCACAGTTGAAGTTTACCTATAATGAAAATAACAAACCTCTATCATATTTTTAAATGGGACAATCAGCACAGTAGATGGCTTCTAAGTACTTTCTTTTTGCCCCACTGAATGTGAACAATATCTGTATCTAAAGAAAAAAGAAAAAAAGAGACATTAAGATTGTGTTTATTCTTTAGCTCATGTGCACACGTGACATGAAATGTACGTTACAAAAATAAAAACAGCAAGATAGAAATGTCTTGCTAATGTAATTTCACGAATAGCATTTTAACAGCTTCCCGGAAATGTTGATTTTAAAAATGTGCGTATGAAAACAGTAAATACAGCAAGAAAACAGCAAGTCTCAATAAATTAGCATACTACTTTTAAAAAAATGTACTTCAGTTATATTATTTAAACATTTCAAAAAAAACTTGACATATACTAGCCTACTCTGAAAAGATTCCTAAAATCTTACTGGGCATTTAGGAGGATGGAAAGAACATTTGTGTCTGACTTGACGAAGATGAAATAGAAAGACTCTGTCCCTGTTTTAAACTAGCCCCCTCTAAACTGTCGTGTTAATAAACCACCCCCAGTTCAGGAGTACTTTCTAAACACATGAATGATTAACATAATTTCAAAGAGGTGATAAAATCCCACATTCCCTCAAGGATTCATGTAAACGTTTAATTGTCTAATATTTGTTCAGAAACCTCCTTTTCTTTATAATAGCCACAAGCAAATATGTAAAGTGCTATAAAAAGAAAAATGACAAGCTAAGAGAAATCTGATTCATATCATGACTAATAGCAATGCAAACAACATATGACCAAATTTATGGTCAGTACCACATACCCTGTAAAAGATTGTTGCGTTTTCTTCCCCATAGTTTGAGTTTAAAATGTCCAAACTAAAAGTTTTCAATATAAAGGGCAAAATTACCATCTTTATTCCTCTAACTTCTTGTGTTGTTTTCATCCACTCTCTGATTTATTATCTTTTCTAATTCTGAATGTTAGGGTCCTTCTCCAGGGGAGTTGGTCCAAGCCTGTCTGGGACCCACGGCACCAGGAGAGGTGTCCGGTGCAAAATTCCACTCAGCTCTTCAAGAGATCTACACCCAAAACGGTTTGGTGGACCGTGACTTTGTAAACAGGTAAAACAGGAAGAAAGACACAGTGAAGAGCAATTGACCTAAAAAGGTATTCATCCAATAATATTTGTTGATTTACTAAATTCTGCAAACTCCAGTGCTCCACATCACTTCAACTCTGAAGCTTTCTTAGAAGGACGTGGGATAATCACTGAGGGCATGGTGGCCATCAAGGCCAATATTCGCAAGGAAAACTTCAAGGCTGCCAGAGAAACACTGGGCAGAGTCCTGCACACAATACAGGTGACGTACTACGGGTATAATTAAGCTATCAGAAATGAAGATTTCAACTGAAAATAAATTGAAGGAAAGGTTAGGTTAGGTAACATCAAAAAAACAAAAACTATTGAGTTAGTCACACAAAACCAAATGTATATACAGTACAAAAACCAAAGACAAAAACCAAAAGTGTCAAAATAAAAAAATAATAATTTGATAATACATACATACATACATACATACATACATACATACATACATTGAATGAACAAATACATTTGGCAGTGGATAATTTTTGACAAAATGTGGCCATAATTTATTCAATAACCATTCAAAGCTAAACTATTCAAGCATATATTTTTTTTATATTTACTTTGTGTATTTATTCCTTTGTCCTGTGCTGCAGCAATTCATTACTCTTCTTTGATCTGTCAGCCCCACCCAAACAAGTCAGTGGGTGAGACAAACACAGGTCGACAACCAAGTTATTGTGCATGTTAACTGATCCCATGTTATTATTTAACAAACTTCGGAGACCGTTTCAGCTATTTCCTGGTGGAGAATTGTGTAAAATATATCAAACAATTAAATAAATAGTGACTAAAAATACATGATTGATGATACCAAATAAGTTGTGATTTTGATAAAATTCTTGACATCGAACATTTTCTTTGAGTACTTCTATCATGGTCTGACTTGAATAATTATATATGTATATGTTATGTATCTAATGTTTATATTACAATTTTTTTATTCAGTCAGACATTTGTTGAGATTGTTGCACTTTTTGCTCTAGATATGTAACCTATAAATGTGTTACCCTGTAATCGGAAGAGAAACAATATTTTAATGCTTTACAGACAGTAAAAATGACTTTACAAGCCTGTAAACAAAATGCTTGGGCAGCCAACACCCATTTTTATTAGCTGAATGATTTTAGTTGACATGTATTTTTCCATTGATTCTCAGGATTTCTACAGCCACAGTAACTGGGTGGAATTGGGATATAAAGACCCATATATCAACCTCATAAGACCAGATCTGCCTCTGGAAAACTTGGCAGGTAAAAGTGTTGAAACATGGCTTTCCATGAGGAAGTACAACATATTCTGTGGGTTTGGTTAGGTCTCATAAAGAGAACAATATTTGTTATTCTATCCTATATAATATTAAGGTAGCAATTATTGTTTACTTGTGGATCAGGTGGTCTTCTTAACAATTTACTCATATTTATTCTGATTTTTCTTTGCAGATGTCAACACTCCCACCTGCAGTGATTGCTCCAGTGGAACATGTCCAAATCAGATTCTCTCCAACATCCTGAATGAGAAAAAACTCACATCAGGCTACATGGGAATATTTTCTTCTCAAAAGCCTAAAGGTATATTTCACATTTACAACAAACCTAAAACATCTTAATCATCCTGTCTCAGTAAATGTAAACAACTTTTATCTACAGAATACATAGAGGTACACCTAAATCCCTGCACATTAAAACAGTGTATTGACATTAACCTTGTTGATAAAAATGACTCAAAAACTTATTTACTTTGCAGAAATTCTCTTTGTATTTATTGAAAGGAATGATATAAAGGGAAGTAGATAGTATATTAAGCATTTCCATCTCTGTGGTTTAAAAAAGGCTTTTCAGAAGATGGTAAATATTTGATATTTCTAAAAGTCAGAGTTACATTAAAAGGCAAATCTTAAATTACATTACTTTCTCAAAAAAAAAATTCTACAGTGGTCTTTTTGCTCTAAGATATTTATTTTGCTTACTGCAGTAGCATGATATCCATTTATGTCTTACATTGTTGTACAGTAAACTCATTGGGGAACATTTTTAATGTTAAGAAATAGTAGTTTTGTTTTTTGTAATCACAAGTCCCAACACTTATGGGCAGTTATCATAATACCATTAATATCAATGCACCCAATACCTTTTGATGATAGATAAGTTAATGAGAACACCTACATTTTAATAATTTAGCCATTTCTGTATGATGAGACAGAGAGGCCCATTTTTCAAAGCTACTCTTTTAAGGCAGGCAAGTACTAGGAGATATATGTTGAACTTTTTAAGCCAAAAAAATGTAAAAGAAGGAAGCTACTTTCCCGAACACCCCTGTAGCCACAGTTAGTCCAATAGTTAAAAGTCATAGCTGGAATTGTGACAAATAAGGCTGGATGAGGATCTAAGTTTAAATTGCTGCTGCACACAGTCAGGAGGATAGTAAGGGAGTTCATTAAAAAAACATATCCAGAGCTTACTGTTAAATATTTGCAACTGCAGCTCTTGTCCACTGTTAAGTACTGTTAGGACTTTCGACAGGGCAATCCTTCGCCAGAATGGCATTCCCATTCCCTAAACCTTTAATAAAGTTGTTCAGTGAGCTAAAGAGAAAACAACAACCTCTGGATAATTCAAAATTAAATAATAATGGCCCCTCTGTCTCAATGTTGTAACCTTGAAAATTTTTGTAGTAGAAAAATACGTCCTTTTGCCAAATAAGAGTTTTAAAAAGCAATAATAGGAGCCAGGGCTACCAATAAATTTTTTGTGATTTTGTTAAAAACGGTTAAAAGTTTTGTCCTAATTCGGGATGTCTTCCACTCTGAATATTGGACTCAAAGGATAATTTTTTTTCTACATTTTCAGTGTTAAATTTACCCCCCACAAAAGAAAAAAGAAGAATTTATTTAAGACATCTAGTGAGCAGCACTGTATTTTATCTGTATTATTTCTCTTAAAATACTTTCTGTTGCTTCACATAAAAATTGAGAGTTCATTATTTACACCAAGGTAAGTCAAGTGGAAGTCAAGTGTTTTTTTATGACTCAGTTGATCATTTTCCTCCTGTCCTGTGCCAGGTAAGTGTAGCCATGGAGGTGCATCTGATCTCACCAGTACAACAGTTCCCCGAGGAGGCATCAGCAAAGATGAGCGTCGCTCAGACAACACGGTCTTTCACAATGCTGCTGTAAATGCAGCAACAGCTGCCAGTCTCCAACTATTAGAAGATATTCGCTTGGCTGCAGGCGACCAGGACTTTTTGCGGTACGTCAGGATTTTTACAAATTAATTTATACACTGAACAGGCATAACATTGTAACCACTGTCAAGCAAAGTGAATAACAATACAGACTTCATGATGATTGTCGATATTAGTCAATGAGGTTTGTCAGGAACCAAGGCAAGGAAAATGATCTGAGTCAATCTGGTGTTGGCCAATCCCAATGTGCCTGAGTCTTTTGGTTAACCTGGTTCGCCATTGTGGTCCTTTATGGTACGGTAATCAGACCTCAGCTTTTTTAATTTCCCTTGGTACTGCTCTCTTGAAGAGAAGGCTGGAAGTCATGAGAAGCCATAAGCTCTGACATTTTCTTGAACACCTTCTCGTTTCGAGGTGCTCCATCCAGTTCCTTCTGAATGTTCTCTGTGGCCAACAAGGACAGGTAGGCCCGTACCTCTCAAATAGGCCTGGAGCATGGCAGTGATTTCGATGCTGCCAATCTGGTCAAATTCAACACACCTCAAATCACTGCTGTAAACGTTTTGTAAAGGGCGGTCTGACTTTTGTAATTTGAGTCTGTCATGATACGAGACCATTGTCTACACCCTCTTAGCAATCAGTGACTGACGTCTCTTTTTAGTCCCTCCTTGGCCCTGATGTAACCACACCGAAGTTGCTATTAAACTATTGAACTGAGCTGAATAGGTACTAATGATTGAAGGTGGCAGTACCTCAGTGGTGGAGTTGTTGGCCTGTGATGTGGAAATTGTGGGCTCGGTTCCTGCTTCTGTATGCCGTTGTGTCCTTTGGCAAAACATTTCACCGACCATGCATACTTGTGTTGGCCAGAGGGGCAAATGATTCAAAACGGCAGCCTTGCTTCTGTCAGCCTGTAGCTATGATTGTAGCTTTCTTCTATTAGTTTGAGAATGTGAGAGGGAATGAATGAAGGAATGTAAAGTGCCTTGAGGGTCTTGAAATGCACTGTATAAAGTAATCCATTATTATCAGTGGGAAGGGGGCCACATATGTACCCTTTCATGAAAACAATATTCCATGTATGCTTTACTCTTCCTCGAAGCAAAACAAATGCTCATTAATAACTTGAGAAATTTGAATGCTGACTTCCTATTTATCCAATTCAGGACTATCAAACACATGTGAGTTTTGCTTTTCAAATAATTGTGATCCATGGAGGCTTCAGTTTCAGACTTAAGCCTAGCTTATACCTCTCCGTTTTGATATAGACGGATTGATGCAGCACCATTATCCGTTGACGCAAGGGTTCTCCGTCACCTACGCAACGATGGAGTCAAGCCCCATTTTCTAACTATCTGTCTCGTTCAACGTAGAGTGTACGCCTTTGATTGGTCAGTTCAGCAACAGCCAGAGATCATTTCACCAAAACGGGGCCCTATGGTCGCTGTGATCAGTAGTTAATGCAGTGTTTGGGCACTACATACTTTCTATTGAAAGGACAATTTATCTAATATGATATTTTGGTGATTTTAAAGACAAGGAGGTGTAGTGACAACAAAACAGGCGGATCTGTTTCTTCACATGTGTTTTTATGGTATTTTATGAGTTGCACTTCTAGTAAAAAGCTTTTCAGCTTAATCAAAATGTACTTTCAGTTGTCCATTGCTCCTTGAGGGGGGGGGGATGTTCATAAACGGAAGAAAAAAAAAACACAAATTAACCAGAACAATAGGCAGACCCCTTGTGAAAAGCTAGCACTGCCTGCTGTCCTATTTGGCAATTGCTTTGCAACACAGAAAAAAACAATGAAGAACAGATAGACAGAAACGGAGTACTATAAACAAAAAATGTCTTTGTCAATACATCTGGGTCTGGGTGCAAAGTTGCTGTTGGAGAAGTATAAATTAAGTTTTAGAAAACTTAAATAACTCGCTGAATCTGGATGCCTGACACTATAACTCTCCTTCAAGCATCTAGTGGTGTCCAGACTCTGAAATGTCAGACCTGTTATGGCAGCAAAAGACAAACATTAAGCATGTTATGGAGATGAGTGTAGAACGCTGCTAGAAAGTATGTTTTTGAAATTAAGATATTGTCCTTTTTCATAGAATGATGGGGATTGCTCGCTCATCTGTGGTGTGCTTCGTCATTGACACTACCGGCAGTATGTCAGATGATATAGAAGAAGCTAGGTCTGTTGTTTATAAAATCATTGAAGGCAAAAAAGGAACACAAGATGAACCATCTGAATATATCCTGGTGCCCTTCAATGACCCAGGTAAGAGCAACTTTACCTCAGGAACCTAAACTGAGTCATTTTATACATTAGTCATACAGATTATTGGTTAGTCTCTGTGCTTAACTCAGTTTTGTGTATATTTGCAGACTTTGGACCTATGATCAGGACAACTGATGCTGACAAAATGAAAACAGAAATATCCAAGCTCAAAGCTACAGGTGGTGGCGATACGCCGGAGATGTGCCTGTCAGGACTTCAGGTACAGTAACTAACTGTGATTTTATTACATTTCAACTGGAAACCTTGAAGGGAGCAGTCACTGAATCATCACACTGGACTCTTCATTCTTTCAGCTGGCTCTCACTGGAGCCCCTTCCTCCTCCAACATCTATGTTTTTACTGATGCTATAGCCAAAGATATAGCCCTCAAAGACACAATTATTGCTCTCATGAGGACCACCAAGTCAACGGTAAACATTAAAAAGCACTAAATGATGACAACAGACAAGAAAAACAAGTTGAAGTCTACATAATTAGGGAGATTGAGGGTCTAATCTCTAAATGAACTCTTTTCCATAGGTCTCATTCTTTATGACAGGGGGAAGCAGAAGGCGGCGACGTTCTGTAGCAGCTGCCACTTTTAAAGACTATATAGACCTTGCTGTGGCATCTGGAGGCCAGGCTATCAGTGTGTCCAAGTCGCAACTTCCCCAGGCTACAGATATCATCCTTGACACCTCAACTTCTGCCCTGGTAGGATGACCCCTTCTTTCCACCGGACGCGTTAGCATGTTACAGCAGCAGCACGTCATACGCGGCTGTTAGCCACAGCTGTAATCAATATAATCCTTTCCACCGGAGGTGAAAGCAGCACGAGTTTGCCCCATCACAGGAGCATCATGTTGCAGCACTTTTCTAAATATACACGGCAGTCCTATTTTCTAGGCGCTATGCTTGTGAAACGTGTAAATTTCGACATTTTGGATAGAGGATGACAGGAAATCAGACGGCTCGGCATCCGGAAATTTTCAAAATAAAATAAAAATGCTTCTTTTCGGTAGCTTTACTTTACTACCTGTGCGGCCCCGTGAGAAGTCAGTAGGTCGCGGGAGGGTCTACACTACTTCGGATCGCCACTAACATTATTCCTTTGCACTTCAAGGGATTGTGTATATTCCCTGACATAACATAAACTTATTGGTGAATATAAAACGGACAGAACATAACCTTTTGGAGCCATGTTGTAGTCTTTTTACTGCTTGTTGTTGCGGTTACTGACGAAACCACACGTGATTTTGCTGATCTCGCATGATTTCGGGCTCTCTCGGTGACAGCTGCTTCCCTGCTTTTACGTGCTGCTGACGCCCCCGGCGGATAGGGCCAAGCAGCAGACTACGTGAGTAAAACGTGCTGCTCCTGTAACGTGCTGCTGACCAACCATTGGAAAGCCCCGGTAATTTACATGCGTTTGGCTGGAGAGGAATGAACTTGCTTAAAGAAAAATGAGATGGGTTATATACCAGGATCTTTCCACACAGGTAACAGTTCTTCAGAGAGCTATGACTGCTGGAGCACAAGAGACTTTCCCATTTCTGTTGGATGAATCCCTGAAAAACATTACTATCTATATCACAGGAACATCCATAACTTTCACATTGACCAATCCTGCTGGTAACTCATATATTTAAGGAGTATTGCTAATGATATTTTAAAAAATTCCTGTCTCTTCTCTGTGAGTGATCATGCTGACTGATGTTGCATGTTTCACATTTCCAGGTCTTACCCAAAGTAACACCGAATCCACCGGTGAACTTGGAACAATTCAGACAGTGGGCAACCTCATGAGAATCCGTCTGAATACTAACAAGCAGCCAGGAACTTGGAAGCTCAACATCAAATCCAGTAATCCATTCACACTCAAAGTCACAGGTCAGAGACCCTTTGCTTGTTCATCTTTTTTTTAGTCCTGAATGAAGTCATCTCACGAAACCCAACAGTTCTGTCGCTATAAGTTTTGTTTGTTTTGTTTCTTCCAGGCCAGAGCACAATTACCTTTATCTATGACTTTGTTGAAAAGTTCACAGGACCTCATTCAGGTTATGCAGTACTCAATGGACGTCCACAAGCAGGTATACAGCAGTTTTAAACACTTTTTTTCCATACTGTATAAAATTTAAATGGAAATATAATTTAATAAGGTACAAATAAAAAAGTAATTTTCTGTTATTAAAGTAAAGTTTTGAATCATGAAAAATTAAACCTAAAACAAATTTCTTCTCAATCAAAAAACAGGCCAGGCTGTCACCCTAATGCTATCAGTAATAGGGAGAAAAGGTCCAGCTTCAATTACTGTCGAAGAGGTTGGCTTGGTAATAACGTCTGGTCCAGAAGCAATTACAAATGGCACAATGACTGATATGGGCAACGGAGACATCTTGGTCACGGTTGATGCGGTTCCTGAGGGGGAGTTTGTGCTCATTGTGAAAGGAACAGACAAAGAGTCAAACAGCAAATTTCAGAGACAGTCAACCACCCAGATGTCAGTCTCCAAAGTTAATATTCAGGTTTGTCCTTCCCGTATCTCTTCAATTCAATTTCAATTCAGTTTATTTATATAGCGCTTATTCATAACAGCTGTTATCTCAAGGCACTTGACAAGAAAAGTTATTTCAATACAATTATACAAACATTCCAATCAGCTAAAAGTTTTCTGTGTGGCAAGGCACACAAAGAGGGCCCTTGTGGGATTAATGCTGCATTCCAGTTAACCTTTCAGAGTCGGAAAGTCTGTAATCTCACAGTTGTCTCGCGTCATTTCACCAAGACACACCCCCATTAGGTCGGACATTTTGAGTTCCAACTCAGATCGCTGGATAGTAGACTGAGTAGAGCGGGCAGCTCGGAGAACAAAGATGGCTGCGCCCATAGTAGAGATGTATTTTATTTGTATTGTACTATGTTAGTCATTTCAATGTCGTTTTTAAATGCTCTTACACACTTGACTACATTTCTGCTTTAATCCAGTCACCAATTTATACATTGCATGGCCTTGCTGTGCGTGCAATACAATGTACAGCTTTGTTTTTCATGCTGGTCGGCTGTAGATGCTATATCGCTAACAATAACAATGACTTTTTTTGTTGTTGCAATTTTAAGTACGACAACAATTGAAAACAATCGAAATAACATATTACACAAATAACTCCAAAGTCTGTGAGCTTGTCATAACCTTGAGATTTGTAGTCACTTATATCAGCCAAACATAAGGAAACATTCAAAAATGGATGAAGTTGAACAAAAGAAAAAGACAGATGTGTATAATTCAAACAGATTCACAAGGGGAGTTTGATTGAGAACAAAAACCGTCCACATTATATAAACAACCTAGGGGGATTATACATTTGTATTCTTTATGAAATCATGTAGTTTTATTGCATTTTTTTTAGACATTTTATTTAAAAATCTCAACCGCAATTTCATTTCATTTTTTGGATTACTCCAGGTAGGAGGAGTTTTGGTGCATCGACATTTATGTATAAAAAAACGTTTTTAATTATTACAAAATAGTTAATTATGAATTCAGCTTTTTTATATTTTAGTATTAGTTTTATTAGTTAAGCCACTCTTGAAGGGATTTCCAAAGATCCATAATTTTACCACATTCACAGTAACATTTTTCAAAATTGATACTGAATCTAGTTTGAATAAAGTGCTTGAAATAGTAAATATCATTTAAAGTTTTGAAATGGATTTCCTGCCTACTTGGATCAGAGCCCGTGGAATATTTCTAATCACCTTATTAAATTCAATAGAATAACAATGACTAGCCTGCCCCTCTACAGCTGCTGCCCTCAAAGTGTCCATGTTCTTTCCGACTCGGAGTGTAGTGAGACAAACTGGAACGCTTTAAGCGGGGAATTACGTCACGTTCTCGTGTACAGCGACTCGAACGCCCAAGTATCTGAGACAAATGGAATGTAGCATATACCACAGGACTCCCGGGTGAGAGTCATGCGTGGTAACCATTCAGCCAAAGGGATATCCTTGTGGCCAAGCAGCCAGGCCACATCATCAATTGGAGATATAGTGACAGGAACCTCACACTGTCACATCTCTACCCTTCTTATCACAAGCACATCCTTGTGCTCCACGCAGGGTGCCACCGATCCATAGACTTATACCAGTATCACATGAACCCTGCCAGCATGCAAAATGTGGCAAGGCACACAATGAGGGCCCAGTCGGGATTTAATACCATGACTCCCGGGTAAGAGTCGAAATTAAAAACAATCAGATCTCTGATGTATGATGGAGCTTGATGATTAAGGGCTTAATATGTAAGGAGGAGGATCTTATTTATCTATTTAACCATATGCTATCATTTTTCCCGCTCAAGGCTACAGTGGAAAGCAGTGTTGAGCCAGGAGAAATTTTTGAACTTCCCTTCAGACTGATGACTCAGGGTGCTGGAGGTACATACACCATCGATGCCCGAAATGACAGAGACTTTCCCATGTCCTACCCAAAAAGGTGGGAAGAAGCTGTTTAAAAAGGGTTTATCTCCAAATGTTGCAGTACAATGCTGAGATAATAGGTTTGGGGTGCAAGGATAACATTTCCAATTTGACGTCTGGCATCTATGGATTTATGAGCAATAAAACTTTAAGAGAAAAATCCAAAATAAAATCAAAGAAATACAAAAATATACACTTATTTAAAAAAAAAAACATTTTTGCTGTTCACTGTATTTTATAAACAATGCTATGTAGCTTTTTAGCTGGATTACCTGTATGCTAAAATGAAGCTAGCATCTTTCATTGAACTTTACAAATATTTTTAGGGTGATATTAAAAACTACTCCCTATTTCATACAGCCTCAGTTTGTCAACTGGACAATACGCTAACGCTACGCTGAATATCACAGCATCTGCTGCCACAGAGTCTGGAACGGATGTCACTCTGACTATTGAAGCCAAATCATCAAGTGGTGTTGACTCCAATTATGCTGTTTTGAGATTGTCTGTTATAACTAAGGTAAGATATTCTCATCTGGATATCCAGTACAGTGTAATAATACTCAGCAGGAATGTATTATTTTAGAATGTTTGCATAAATAATACTGATCTAAAACTTTAATACAATTTGAAAGTGTTCTGAAAGTAAAAGATGTAAAGACTTACTCATTAGAGACATCAATAGATGTCTAAATTAGGCTGGAAAGTGTTTTGAGTTGATGAAAGCAAACATAACTTTCAAGGTTAAAGGTTAGACCAAATTTGGACAGAACTTGAGAGTCAAGAAAGTCTAAAATTACATCAAACAGGTTACCAAAGGCACAAAATATTTGCATTAGCATTGGAAATAGCCTTTGAAATGTGTATTTTGTCCAGATTACAGATTTTACTCCACCCAAGTGTGAATTGACGGGGATCTTAGCAGATAATTGCCCTAAAGATGTGTCGCAGTGTGGACCTTTCCATTGGGAGCTCTCGGCCAACATAACCGATGGAAACAGCACTGGGATTGAGAGCATTTCTTTGAATCAGGGCAATGGGACCTTTACACACACTGCTCTGGATGCTTCCATCATCCAGGTGCACTACAACGCCTCCTGCTGTTCGCAGATTGTGGAGATTGTAGCTGTGGATAAGGTTGGCAACGTAGGCAAATGCTACCACTCAATCATTCGTTCAGCCGGCTTACCTGCTACAACCCTGTCGTTGCCACTGTGGCTTTGTCTTTTTGCCGCAATTTTTGTGGTAAGGGCTTAAAGAAGTTCCCAAACATAAATGTTAAGTAGCCCATGTTTTTAATAATACTGTTGCTTGAACATAAAAAAAAAAAGTTTGCTCAGGTTCTGTGCTTGTCATAAAATATTTAAAGAACTTTAACTTAATACATTGTGCCTTTGATTGTTGATGTTTTTTACACGTCTTTTACACCTTCCTTCCTGGGGACATAACTAAGAAACAATTACCTCCATGTTGGATTAGTTAGATCATTGCTCAAAACCAGAATTATATACAGATATGTATCTGGAGTAATACAAAATATTACCACTACAGCAAATGAATCAAGTTAAACATGAAGTTTAAACCTTCCCCATAGGAAGCTGAACATGTATTGAAATTCACATACACCAAGGGTTATAAGGCATCAAATAACTGATGCATTTACAAAATGAAATGGACCATTTTCTGAGTGCATTTGATAATTACGGAATTAGTATAAAACATAAGACATCTGACCTTGTTCTTGTAATACTCTGAAACATGATCTTTTCGTTTTCTGTTTTTTTTTTCATGCTAAGCTTTCCAGCGGGTGGACATAGTTTTCCATGGAGTGATCTAAATAACAGTTTTAGAAAAAAGTGGTTAGCCCTCACAAATGAAAGGAAAGCAATATCTGGTAGTGGTGAATCATAAAATCCTGTAACAGGAATAATCATTTTATGTGTACAAAAAACGTAACCAAATTCTGCTCTTTCAATAATTGTAGGTATTGCAAGTAAAGTTCTTGCTCATATTTAACTGAAATGACCATGAAAATAAATCATTTTCAGCACAAAATATTTGTAATGTGTTATTTGTAAGAGTTTACAAATATGTTTGAAATGGGTAACATTCACAAGAAATAGACGCTTGCAGCTATTTTTTGGGGAGGTGTTTTTAGAGGTTTAAAAATAGCACCTTAGATCATTTTTAAATCCACTTCCCAGTTTTTCATAAAATGTAGATTTTTACAAAACATTCAAAAGTATTAACTTCATATTTACATCTTTTTAAACTTAAGATTATTCAAAGTCTGAGAAGAGGTAAACAGAACTAGGTGCGAGTCCAAAACATTCGTCTCAACCAGCAAAGTGACCGAAGACTCCAGGTAGGAGTCAGTCTGAGACAGCTTTAGATTTCTCTCTTGTTAGTGTGAAAAGTCCTAACCAACCAGTGTAGTCATTTCACAAACTGACGTTTTATATCAGTTAGTAGCATGAATTTAAATCTACAACATAAAACGATAAGTATTGAAAAAAAAAAGATTTTTGCAAGTTTTATTCTTTTTTTCAAACAAAATATCAATCTTCCATATGAAATTGACAAATCAATACATTTACAATATATACAAATGACTTGCCAATCATATTTTTATATCTTGTTTCATGGAGGAAAAACAATCTTAGGTAATTAGTAAAGTATCACAACTTTTGCAATGTAACAACAGTTCAAGCATTAAATTTAACTGAACATTTTTCTACTCGGTTCTTTAATCAAATCAGTGGAAACTGAAGCAGCGCCAAAGTGCTTTTTATCCTTTTCACACAAAAGCTCTAAAGTTTATCAAGGCATAAAGTTAACTCAAATTTTAAATCATATGAAAAATCACGCACTTCAATATCAACACAAAAGCAGACCTTTTTTGCTTTAACTGTTCAATTACAAGGTTTTTCTTTCGACTCTGGCCTTAAGCAGAGTCAAACGCAGCTCAAAAAAGATTCACAGCTCTTCTTATGTTGATGCAATAAAAGCATACATACATATATTAAATTATTGCAAAAGCAATACATGTCAACTGTCAAACAACATTAAGCCTAACAAAGCTACATAAAACAATTGCAATATAAAACAATTCTCTCAAATACAAAGAAAAAAATAAATAAAATGTTCATTGCTGGTTTAAATCACAATGTCATGTTATCGATTTCTCTTAAATATTTTCCTTTTTTGAGGTTATGGAGAAATGAGTTAAATACTTGTTTCACTGAATAAAACAAAAGTGTCTAAGAGCTACAACATGCAAATTCTGGGAAATACACAGAGCAATCAGTCTGTGCAAGTCATTTTGCTGTCCTATGACAATCTTTAAAAGATTATTAAAAATGCAGGTTACCACAAATCTGGTAACTGTTATTCTTGAATCAGGTAGAAAGTTCGAAGAACCAATTTTCCACCCTTAAAATAATTATTTAAAAGTCAAAACAGTTTTGCATAATAGTCTTACATTTCCAGATTATTTTACACAGCAAATAGTTTAAGAATGCTTCTTCCGTCTATATAAAAGCGGAGTGACTATAAAAAGCACACTGTGCCATTGTATAATAGTTTCAAAACAATAAGGAACCAACCTATTTAAATTAAATGTATTTTGTGCAAATGCTATTGAAACTTTAGGGCTCATCAATGCACCTATATTCACATTATACACTTTGCAACTTGGATCTTGCTAGTTAGTTTGAACCAGCCATTTTTGTTTATTTTTGATAAAATCTTACGTGCATTTACAAGATACTACCTTTATCTTCTATTTGGAAGAAAAATAAAACTGTTCTCTAAAGCTGTAAACTTTGTACACATCCTTGTTGTATGAGGTCTTCAATAAAACCAGAATGGTATCGGAAGAAGAAAAAAATTATGATAAACAGAAAATTAGCATATTTTTATTTCCTATGATAAAACACCCACTGTAACATGTGGAACAAGGTGGTACCCTGTTTTTCAATGTATTACAATTTTATTTTTTATGCACATTTCGCACATGCTTTTTCAGATGACCGGTCTGAGTGAAGTTCTTCGGGCAGTAGGGGCAGGAATATGGTTTCTCCCCAGTGTGAATATATCTGTGTCTTTTCAGGTTATTGTAATCTAAAAATCCTTTCCCACAATATTGACACCAATGTCTTTTTTCTCCATTGTGCCACCGCAAATGCACATTCAGCTCGACTTTCCTTGTAAACCTCCGTTCACAGATGTGGCATTGGAAAGGTTTCTCTCCGGTGTGGATCCGTATATGGATTTCTACATCCCGTTTTGTGTAGAAGCCATTGCCACAAACCTGGCAGATAAAAGGTCTTATCCTGCCATGGACCATCTGGATGTGTTTACTAAGACCGAAACGGTAAACAAAGCCCTTTCCGCAATGTTGGCAGACGTGGATCCTGCCGTTACGATGTACCCGATCATGACGTTTAAAAGTCTTTGCGTCTGGGAAGTACTTCCCACAGAGTTTGCAGGAGAAAGGCCGGTATATTTTATGGAGACTGACATGGCTCTCCAGTGCATTGCTATTGGTAAAAACACGACCACATTCCCCACATTGGTTCCTCAGCAGATGCCTGCCGATGACCGCCAACGGTTGTAAAGGTGATACAATAGGTGGTGCTCTGACGGGTATATTAGGAACTCTGTATTCTACCTTCTGAGGTGGCGCCCTTATTATATCGGTTATAGGCTTTTCATTGGGTGGTAGAGTAGGAGGATACCACACTTTAGCTTGACATTTCCCCACAACCCCTGAGGGAACTATGGGTAACTCCAGCTTCTTTTTCTTATAGCTACCCCTTTTCTTCCCAACTCTCCGCCTACCCCTACTTTTAGCCGCTTTGGCTAATTTCCTGGCATTTATAACTTTCTGGCTGGTTTTCCGACCACGACGACCTTTGAGTTGTCTGGGTTTCTTACGACTGAATTCTCCAGCCTTTTGAAGACTGGATGCATCTCTTGCCATTTTTAGACTCTTGGGACTGGGGGATTCAGGTTCACTCTTAGTTGTTTCAATAATGGAATGGTCTGCAGTCACGATATACCTCCTAGGACTCAAGGAACTGGAATCTCTTTTCATTGATTTTGTCTTGGGGTTGGATTTAGGTGGAATAGAGTAACTTGGGCTGCCAGACATCTCATGGCTTAAGTTGTTTTCAACTTCACTACATTTTGTCTTGTCAGGACTAGAAGCTACTTTGGTTAACCTCTTAGGACTCTGTGTGATGGATTTTGTACTTTTAGAGGTAGATTCGTTTGCGATTATTTTACAACCTTCATGGGCGTGACTTTTGGAACTGACAGAAGTGGACTTTTTAACTCCATCTGAGGGGGACCTCTTCGGGCTCACAGAAGTAGATTTAGTTATTTTCAGGCTTGTGCGTCCTTTCGGAGAACTGGATTTCTTTGAACTCTCAGGTGAAGACACATTATTTGAGCTAACACTATGTCTACCTGGACTAGTCTTCTTAAACCCTACATTAGATGATTCTTTTGTAGATATAGACATTCTAGAAACGTCATTTTGTTCACCATTATCCTTGCACAGTCCCAAACTCTGCGTACCAGAGATCTTATTCAAAGAGACAGTACAAGCAGTTCGACCTGGTTCGGCAGTTGAGTCTTGAATATTTAACCGGGGTTTCTTGAAGCTCTTGTTCTCCATTTCATTTTCTGCAACCTGTTCCAAACTTCTCTTTGCTTTTAAATGAGCCTGCAGATGACTTCGCAGACGGGATACAATGGATTGGGCTCCATTTGAAGGTTTATTAATGCTGGACTGTTAAAAGAAGATATAAATTTAGTACATTATTCACAAAGAAAAACAACAAACTTTTGACTGTATTTTTGCATTTGAGTAGTTTACCTCATTTTCCAAGGGTGATACACAGAGCTTGGCCAGAAACTGAGTTTTAGTCATCTGAACATGAGGATCCGATGTGTCTTCCTGTGATACGGCTGTATCATCATAATCATCTGCTTCTTCGTACTCCACATCACTGTATACAATGTCCTGCTCCAATTTAGAAGTTAGTTGATCTGACTCCTCTGAGACATTAGCACAACATGATGACTTCCCTTGGATGATGCCTTTTGATAACAACGTTGAGATTAAGACAGATTCTTTGGTGGAAATTGACAGCGGGAGACGGGTGAGCTTGACCACTGGAGTGTGTTTGTACTCAGCAGCTCGGGATAATGCTGAGGACACTGATGGTTCTTCTATGTCAACAACGCATTCTAAAGCTGAATGTTCTTGTCTGGGAGCATTCGTACTTTCAGCAATAGATCTAATCTGTTCAGGAGAGTTGAGGTCCTCAGTTGTATCGTTTATTTTTTCAGGTGATATTACTTGACCTGAATATGAATCGTTTGACTCAGACGCCAACTGTTTTGGTGATTCTGGAGGTACAGGAACTTCTAATTCTTCGTTTTTTGGCTTTGCTTCCGGAGCAATAGACTCAGGTTCTCTTGTTACCCCAGATGGTCTTGCTTTTGAAACAATAGTTATTGTTTGGGGTGCCACATACCCATGATCTGTTGAGATGGTGCTCGACAGTAAAGCCATGACAGGGTCCTGTTTCCTGTAGACAACTTTAATCATTTTGGGGGGAACTGGGGAAGGGGCAGGAGATTCACAAGGTAAAGCTGCTGGTTTAGATGGAGGAGGTAGATTGCTTTTGCTCAAAGTTGTTGGGATTATCAAAGAATTTGGGGCATGAGACCCTACTTTTTCGGATGTAAGAGTAGGTCTTGGGAGAATAATTATTTTCCGAGGCCCTTTATTGGGTGTTTTATTGATCAGAGGAAGCGGAAGTGACTGTAGAACAGTCTGAGTTGCAGAAGTTGATGACAAAGAGGGTGACGCAGTACGCCTCGGAGGGGGAGGTAAATATAATGGTTGCAGCTTGGTGTGTTGAAGGTCCACAACTTTAGGTGATGCAGGGTCAGGTAAAATGGCAGACACAGGAGACGTTTCAGCTGACGGGACCTGGGTTTCAACAGGAGCCGTCTGTTGCACTGTTGGGGCCTCAACTACTGTTTTGATGGAACCCACAGGGGAAGCAGAACCGGACGCCATCTCCGACTGCGGTGGTACTTTAAAGGGGGGAATGCTACTTTCCATAGTCGTCTGATTCATGGCTTCAACAAGCAGCAAGGCATCCTGAAGGCTAACAGAGGTCTTGCAAGCTTTGAGTAAACCTGAAGAAGCTGGTGGTGGAACATCCAATGAGGCATTTGACGTTTTATCTGCAGTTGCATCCGTTTTCACTTCTGGGGAATGATCTTGTAATTTAAGGGCGGGCTGCTCTCCAGGGGGAAAGCTGCAATTCAAAGATTCAACGTCTATGTACTCGTCTTCCAAAGAAGCGCTTGTGCTCTCATTGATTGATGAATTGATGACAGCTGAAGTCACCAAGGGAGTTGATGGATCTGCCAACTCCTTTCCTGCTGAGGAAGTCTTTAAGTCCACCTGGTGCTTTGGATCTTTATCAGCTGAAGTAGGAAGAGCTTGTTTTTGCCTCCTTTTCTTTGGTGGACGTCCTCTTCTGCGACCTGATGAAGTATTGGGCTTGGAATTAGATTCACATTCCGGGACCTTTTTGTTCAATTCCTCTTCTGCCGTTTCTGTTCTGACCGACGAAAACTCTAAAGGATTTTGCTCATTATGTGTTGTTGCACTGTTCATTTCACATGCTTGAGGAGCCATTTGTTTGTCTTCAGAGGTTGCAAGTTCTTGTTTGGACACTTCTACCATTTCAGCTTCTTCCTTAATATCGTCCCTCATTGCATCTTTAAGTGAAATTACCAGGGAACTTTGCATCTCAGTGGAGTGGTCCTGGGCTACCTGGGAATTTTCGCTGTCTGAACAAGGTAACTGTAAAACCACCGGGGTTATGTTTCTTGGAGGTACTGTTGAAGAATCGTTTATATTTGTTCCTCCAATCTGAGCTTCACCAGCAGAAGTCCCAAATGAACCTGGTTAATAGAATAATGATAAAATGGGAAAAAAGGTTAAAAATATATAATTGTTAAAAATTATGGAATACAGAATTAAAATTAGCTGGCTGTATTCCCCAGTGCTCACCTGAATCAAATGCCTTACCTATTTTATTAGCCAAGACCTGTCCACACGCAACACTGGGGTCCTCATCTTCTTGTTTCAGCTGGGACTGTAAAGAAAAACTACCGTAAGATTCCTGCAGCAGGGTAACTAATAACACATTTGCAAAAAGAACAAAAACATGGGAATTATTTAAAGCACCAAAATTTAAGACGCACCTCTGTCTTGACAACTACAAGCTCCATCTGATGAGCTCTGTCTTGGTAGCGGACATAGTCGTGCTCCTGTAAATTGTTCCACTCATAGTCATATTGCTGACTCTTCTTTTCCAGTTCTGTGTGAATTAATGGTTCGCATTCCTCCACCAGAATGGTTCGGCATGGAACAAGATCTGTAAAGATTACCAAAACAACATGTCAATGCGAACTAATTATGCTTTAGATCAATTTGATTAACAGAGTTAATGCACATTGCTGTCTTTAAACATTTTTTTTTTTGCAGAACCGAGCGATGTGATACATACCCCAAAACCTGTTTATATTTTCTTGTTACAAAGGTGAACGGTAAACCTTTCGGAGCTTTTATGACCAAAATGTTGCATGTGGTTCCAAAGTTTTAAAAGGATCATTTATTTATTAACACAAAAAAGATATACTAATCACCCTGGCTCTATGTAATTGGCCCCTTAACCTTGAAGGTAATCGTGCCACCACTAGGTGGTGCCAACTATCAAACATTTCCAAAAACGGACTCCTCTACATCACTGTAGAAATCCTGGCCCAATGTTCTTCACAGACGTACTTTAATTCAGCCAAATAGAAGGCTGTTTATACAGTACAGATCAAAAGTTTGGACCCACCTTCTCATTCAATGAGTTTCCTTTCTTTTCATGACTATTTACATTGTAGCTTCTCACTGAAGAATTCAAAAGTATGAATGAACACATATGGAATATGTAGTACTTTTACAAAAAATTGTGAAATAATCTGGCCTCCAAAGTCACCGGACCTGAACCCAATTGAGATGATTTGGGGTGAGCTAAACTGCAGAGTGAAGGCAAAAGGTCCAACAAGTACTAAGCATCTCTGAGAACTCCTTCAAGACTGTTGGAAAACCATTTGGGGTGACTTCCTCTTGAAGCTCAAGAGAATGCAAAGCAGTAATCAGAGCAAAGGGAGGCTACTTTGAGGAATCTAAAATAAAACATATATTCAGTTATTTCACCCTTTTTTGTTTAAGTACATACAGTACTTCCATACATCATGTGTTCATTCATTGTTTTGATGCCCTTAATTGAAAATCTACAATGCAGCCATGAAAATAAAGAAAACACATTGAATGAGGTGTGTCCAAACTTTTGGTCTATACTGTACATGACCGTGACAGGATGTTAATCAGATTAAGTCCAGATTCTTAGTAGTGCACTCCAAATATTTTTCTCCCATTCACAGATAGACTTGCTGAAGAGCTTTGCTCAGTTCATACTGGAATCATCCTTTTGCAACTGCAGCAAAACACAGGAAACTAATTCTTCAGCTGTTATTTTTTATTGACACAGTCTACTAATCTTATTAGTCATAAGGTTACAACAATAAGATACAGAAGAAACCACCACTGGTTTTGAATAGTTTGTTTTGCGACATTTTGGTTACTCCTTGGGGAAAAGTTTGTTACACTCATAGAAATATTCATTGAATTTATTAGAGTTTATTAAAGACCAAACAATAAGCTGAACAAAATACTATCACAGCAGTTACCTAAACCCTCCAAAAAAAAAAAATGAAATAAAATACGGTGACCCATGCAAGTACTCTTAAAATCAGAAGACGGGTGTTTAAATCAGTCATTTAACTTCTAGTAAAGTTCCCACCACTATTAAATAATAGCATTAAACTGCAACACAGACTGGTCAAATTCAGAAATAACAAACTCTACAAAACTGTTTGGGATTTTATTTCCCTTTTCAAATTTTTTTTATTTCCCAAAATCATTGTTGAAATCTCTATTCAGTATTTAGCAAAATCTTACTATTGAGCTGACTGTATTGTTATACCTATAGTAAACAAAAAGCGCTGCCTACTTTTCATTGAATTTAGCAACAGCCAAATTGCGTTTCCAGTTTTAATATTGTTCCCGTTTAAGTACTTTCTAATTTAACTCATAAAAAATATCCTACTCTAGATCTAATAATTTCTTCCCGTTTCTGTTCCTAGGCGAGTTTCCACATTGAGCGCTGTATTGAGTGACGCACAGTGGAGTTGCACAAGCACATTGAAGTAAACAGACATGTATAAACATGCCAATGTTTATATGCGTCTATGGAAGTAAATGCATAAGCAGCATCATGGCAACAGTGAAACAGAAGCCAGAGCTTGAAGACCCTCCCACCTCACTCCTCTTTCTTGTTTAGGAACACTTTGGTTTCCCTGTTAAAATTCATAACTGGGATAGACAAGTGGATAAATCCAAAGTTGTATGCAGACATTGTTCAACGGAGATCAGGTATGAGGCAAGCAACACCTTGAACATGTTAATACACTTCAAATGGCACCATGCGATTTATTAAAATCACTTCTACTAAGAAGAAAAGCATCCTTGAGGAACTACCGCTAATGTCAGCGATTAAACCACCCATATCTAGTAGTTCGGATCAGGGGAAAGGTTCATCTTTTTAGGAAAAGACCTTCAACTTGAATACTTGCTGTTGCTGCTTAACTACGAGTTACTCCTTGATAATTTATTCTCCTCTGCTTGGCAGTATGCTTAAATTCAGCGAGTTTTCTTGTCTGATATGAGCTAAAAAATAAGTTAGGAACAAGCGCCACCTCTTTTCTTTATGCAACTGATTCAGGGATTGGAGTTGGTATAAAATTTTCATATGCAGCTTGCTTTCAGAACAAGACTGATTTTAACGAAAGAAAACTCCAAAATGGGTAGCTTTTCAAAAATATCAGGGTTCCTACAAGTTTCTTCAAGTTAAATTCAAGACTTTTCAAGACATTTTTAAGACCATTTATATAAAAATGTAATACCTATGTCCCGGCCCTATAAAGCAAAGAAAACCAAAATCCTTGAGCTTGTGTTGAAAAAATACCTCTGAATAAAAAACAGCTGAGCAGAAGCGCTTGTCGACCACCCCACAGAAATAATCTGGTGTGAACTAGGGGTGGGCAGTATGGCAAAATTTTCATATCACGGTATTTTTTAAAACCGGTATTACGGTATTTAATGGTTGTTGGTTTTTTTGCCATACAGGACTGTTCATACCCACATTATCTTATTAGAATGAAGAATATAAAAATGTGCAATAAATAGCCCATTTTACTGCCATATGGACTGCATCATGTTGTTTTTAAAGACACAGGTGAATGATTATGATTCTACTAGACATTCTTGATGTTCTAAGGCTGAATGTATAATTTTTTTTAAAACCTCACGTTGGCACACGCAACAAATTGCATCTTCTAATTGCTGTAGTACTGAAGAATCCCGCGAGGGGGCAGAGTACAGACTCAGACCGGATTTTGCCAAAGAAGAAGTAAAATAAACATGGCAACCGTAGGTGGTTAATTAGCTGGTTGATATTCAGATAACAGAAAAAAGACAGCAGAAATATCGTAAATGGTATGTAAAACATATTTACCGCTATTTTTGATTTCTTTCCTGCTGGTTTTATCCACCGTTGACCGCGTTTACCCAAAGACGGTCAAATAGTGCTCAACATTCCCCCCTACTGGTTACTCTCAATAGAGTTTGTTAAAGGTATGCCATTCGGTTCTCGTCTGACATTTTAAAGCCGATAAACTTTTTAAACTATAGACGAGGCTCCTCTTTTTTTGAATTACTTCATCAGAATTGTGTTATTCGCTCCTGCCAGCAGCTGTACTTAGTTAAAAACTGTATTTTCTACACTGTGGTGAAGAGCGCGTAGCAGTGAAATCAGTCCTGGCTGAAACACTTGCCCACATGAAACGTTCCGGAAGTTATTCACCAGTATAGAGTGATATATGTGTGGTATATTAAAAATTCATATAATGAAAATAAACACCGGTTTTCGGTATGAACCCATATACCTGGCCGTCAGCAGAGCTGGGGCAAGAGTGCAGCTGGCGGTGGATTATGAACTATTGGTCTCTGAGCTGACGAAGGACAGAGTGGATTACGCGCTCTGCCTGGCCTCCGGTAGAGCTGGGACTGCTGCACTGGGGGTTTGGTTGAGCTACTGATACAGTCTAGCTACGGCGGAGGGATCCATAAACAGCAGCGAGCCTCTCATAAACACCGGCTCCTCAGGAACACCAACTACATTTCTGAGCAGCTGTCCATCTGTCTGCGGTTCGTAAAAGTTTACAGTATTTGAGCAGCGTGGGATGTGGTGCGGGAGCTACTACCAGGAAACCAGGTGAGGAGGCTCATGGCTCACTTCTAGGCCGAGACGTGCTTTTACAGCAACAACGACTCTTTTAAGAGCCACCCACAAACCTCTTAAGAGCATTCCTGTCTAAATAGTTTATTTTTTTATTTCTGTCTCTGTATTGAAAACTGCTTGTGTCATGTATCACGGGGTGATTAGCCACGATGTTTATCAGTATTTCCTCCATGTCCTGCTGAGGCTGTGACTCCATGACAGTCACAGAATCACTGGCACACTGTCCCCTGATTGGTTGACGCTGGAGTTCAGATTTTTCCAACTTGAGCGGTAGACGATATGAACGCGAATGCACAAAATGCACCATATAAAATGTAGCACAATTTTTCCATCGAATACGTAGCGCAAATTGTTTGCGCAAATCAGGCAGAAAAGCTTTTTCGCGATGCAAATCTGCCTCTGAAGTGTTGCGGGACCCCAAGTCGCGCTTCATTGCGCTCCTCCATTGACTTTACATGTAAACCTGATGCTTTAGTTGCTTCTATCGCGTTTAGTGTGGACACACACTGTCTGAGCTAATTGGTCATGTAACATTGCATTTACAGTACCGTATATGCAAACAAGTTGAGTCTATCAATATAAATTGCCAATTATTCAAAGTAAAAAATGGTTATCCTTACTTTGAGATGCAACAGCAAGTCCTATGCAGTGGAATGTCCCATAAACTGAGAACTCAGATATCGGGATTGAACCTGTCCCTCATCCCAGAAGCAGATGTGCACGACCCCAACCATTTTTTTAGTAGACTTGAGAGTCTCAAACATCAGAACGAACGGCGATTTGTTCCTTTGGACCATTTCCTCTTTAATGTGAATTAGGTCTTTGACATTTGCACAAACATCATAATCGAAATTAGTTTAATTATCATTAAAATTTCAATATTTATTAATTATATATTAAATGTCTTCAGTAAGATTGATATTGGCATGAAACTTAAGTTATACATGTTCTGTTCACCACAGAGCAGTGTGGACGCTACCCCACAACGCAGGGGAAGCCCCAAAATCGTAGAGGAAGAGTGACCTCGGCTCCTGAAAAACTGTCAACCATTTACACCGCCGCAGTACTGAAGAACCCCGCTAGGGGCAGAGTATAGACTCAGATCGGATTTTGCAAAAGAAGAAGTAAAATAAACATGGCGACCGTAGGCGATTATTAGCTCGTTATTATTCAGACAACAGAAAAAAAGATGACAGAAGTATCGTAAATGGTATGTAAACTGTAGCGCTGTTAATGATTTTTTCTACTGGTTTTGCTGCCGTTGACCGTGTTTACCTACACACGGTCAAATAGCGCTCAACACTTCCCCTTACTGGTTACTCTCAATAGCGTTTGTAAAAGGCATGCTGTTTGGTTCTCGTCTGACATTTTAAAGCCGATAAACTTTTCAAACTATAGACGAGGCTCCTCTTTTTTTGAATTACTTCATCAGAATTGTGGGCTTCGCTCCTTACAGCAGCTGTACTTAGTTAAAAAAAAATATTTTCTACACTGTGGTGAAGAGCACGTAGCAGTGAAATCGGTTCTGGCTGAAACACTTCCCCTTATTAAACGTTCCGGAAGTTGTCTGAGCTATTCACCGGTATGGGGGTATTTATAAAAAAATCCATATAACGAAAGAAACACCGGTTTTCGGTATGAACTGGTATACCGCCCAGGCCTAGATTAGCTTATTATTTTATTATCAATTGAAAATAAAATATTTTGTCAGAGTTACATTTTTTTGATTTACTAGTGGGCATATTACTGTGGGCATGAAGGACATTTCTGGGAAAAAAATATTCAGTATTACAGAGGTTTTGATAAAGCTTCTGACTGAAGGTGATGTTGTATTGCTTGATAACAGCAAAATTAACAGTAGTGATTCATTACACTTAGCACACGCCGTGTGTCTCTTGTAACAATTAGGGCTGGGTATTGTTAAGAATTTCACAATTTGATTCCGATTCTTGCAGCTTCAATAAGATTGTGATTCCAATTCAATATTGCTTTATTGGGTGCAATATCGATTCAACAATAAGTAAATACACAATTAAGTACATGAGTATATTTTAAAAGGAGCAGGGGGCTGGATCTCAAAAATAAATTATATTTGTGTTCCGTTTCGTGGTTGTACTGGATAATGAAGCGTTTTAAACTAAGTAAAATGAACCCACCCATGTATAATCCTAATAACTTGAGCAGTCTCTGTGCTGCAAAATAGTCTGCGATTCAGTGGCAGAATTTCTCACGCTTACACGCGGATGTAACGTCAATCTACAATTCTTGCGCGTTCTTGGTTTAACATGAAGAAGGAAGAGAAAGAACCTGGACTTCAGACGTGGTCGATTAAACACTACTTTGTTGCTAGACATGTGCTTGATGTGCGGTGGCCTGAAAGTACGCTACGTCACTGATTTATTTACTTCTGGTGCTCACTCCCGCGGTGGCTGCAGTTACTCGCAGCGCCGGCAGCACCGAGTTTAATTTCTAATCTAATTTCTCCTTTAAATAATGTGTGATATATTACCACTGTTTAAGGACAAACTGACCCCAGCATGTTTCGTGTCATGGTTTATTTTGCAGAACAAACTGCACAGTATTGTATTGTGTGATTACCTTTCCCCCCATTTTTTGTTGATCAAAGAAGCCGAATGTGTTTAGAGTTCACTTTATTTACAAAGTCTATTACTTGCACGTGTTGCAATACACGCATCTCTGAACAGCAACAATAATTGCAATAGTATCTTAATATGTTAAATACATTTAAAAGTAACAATTTAATTAATATATCCGTGAAAACGTGATTATTTCTAAGACTATAAATTGTACCACAATATTTCAAATCGGTGCACCCCTACCTATGGGACTCAAAATTTAAGTTGCAGGAAAAAAACAAACAAACAAAAAACATTAAGTAGGACTACCACCCTATACACAAAACAATGGGCTAGAACACAACCATAGTACTATCAACCAGATAATTGAAAAAAGATGCATGTTAATGTTACTTTACCATTTTTTTGTTGGACTAAAACAAATTTTACACTACTGTCATATTACACGTGCTAACTTTGTTAAATATCTAAATATGTTTAACAATGATGAAACATTTAATGTTTAATTTAATGCAATATATTTTAGTTTTTTTTCTATTGAACTTTAAATGTATAATTCCTTACAAATAATTCCAAACAAATTAGAACTATTTAGTTGACCGGGATGTTTCCCGGAGCGTTTAATATGTGAACCTACCAAACGACCAATAGTCTGTTTAATTGTGTAACGTTTAGGAAAAGTGTCACATAACAAGTGAAAAGGCTACCCCAACTGCCCTGGACTGCAGCTGATTCCCATTCGTTTTCACCTGTTCCTTACACCGATACACCACAGTATGGTTTCCCTCCTTTTGTGTCTCCCACCCTCCTGATGAGACTAGCCTAACGTCCTGATTACGTAACGGTCGTGAGTTTAGTCAAACCCAGCAGAAAAACATTAAAAATAATGGCGCGACTCGTTTTAAAATAACAGCCGATCAAAACACATACTTTATAATGACAGGGTTAATTTGTACTATAATCGGGATAAATACTCACCACACTGAACAGCAGAATCGCATTTCTCAAAGGCGTCGCCTGGTTCTGCAACATACTGACTTTCTCCCATGTGAGCATTCGGGGTGCTTTGGGAAGTCTCGTATTGGGAACATTTCGTTTTCAGGTCCTCGTTCTCCTTTCTGATCTGGGACATTTCTTCCTTCAGCTCGTCCACCATGTTCTGAAAAAGTTTTGTAGTCTCTGCGATGGCGCTCTTCAACATGCTCTCCATGACGGAGGCATACTTGGACTGAAAATCATCCGCCGACATCTTGATAAAACCAGAATCCTCTCAGTCTACGTCTAGTCGAGTTTAGCTCTGGAACGAAAGCATTAAAGACCTAGTATTAGCGACCCAATATGGCTTCTTTCCACAGCCAGGACGCGGTCTCCGCTTTGTGTGACGCACATACAATGACGGTTGCGGTTTAGATAATATCCGGTCCCGAACTCTTGTCCTTAACCGGGATGTTTAAATAACCAAAACCTTTTAGAATAAACTAAAACCGATATATGTAACAACTACCTCTCCGTGTACACGAATCTCTGAAACTACATGAGCGCCATTCCGTGAAACCAACACTGCCACAATGTGGCTTAAACGTTTCTACTTCCGCCGTATCCTTCTTCTTTGGCGAGTGAAAATAATCGAGGACTTCCTTTCTGCTGCCACCTAGTGGACTGTTATGTGGGACCGTGAAAAAAAATCACAAACTTGATTTTTTCCCCCTTTTTTCCACCATAAAACGTATTTATTTTTTAATAAGTCTCTGCAAGCAAGCTTATAAAATCAATGAAATAGCGACTCAATAAATGTATCAAAAATGCACATCAATGACAGGTGGAAAATCTTAAACATAAGATATTATATGCTTATAATTTTATTTTAAAAATTGTGTGTGAAAGAAGTGCCTGTTTATTTCTGTATGTTGATCACATTCTGTTATATGCACATGGTGGCACAGATAATAGATAACATCCAAAACACTTGTAACTATACTTTTAGGTTGTAACAAAAAAGCTTTAATACTAAGTTAATAGTTTAAAAGCCCCCAAACTTCTGCAACAATTCTTGAAGAGTTGCATCTTCATCAGAATAGATTACTGGACATTTTTGTTTTAGCCAGTAACATGACAACACTAGAGCACTACACACTGAACAGGAAGTCTTTTGATAAAATGTAACCAAAGGACATCTGTCATGTTCTTAAATAGTCTTTCTTTCTTTCTTTCTTTCTTTCTTTCTTTCTTTCTTTCTTTCTTTCTTTCTTTCAACTTGCACATAATTATCTCCTGTTGCAAATACTTTGAATCTAACTTCCAAATAATGACAAAAATATTTCAAAGAAAATTTAAAATAATCTTTGCAGTATCATAGTAACCTACACATACTCAGTAAAATTAGGTGCACAATATGACAACTAGTATATCTAGTATAGCTATATTATCAAGCATATCCATTTTGTTTTACAAATAAGTATTTTGAGTGGGCTACTCTTTGAGAAAACATGTTATTAGCTGTAAAATAGTTAATGAAAAAAGTGTACATTTAAGAAACAATTATTCTAAAATATGTTGCACAAAATTATAAAGTAGTTTAAGATCTTTTCATGGAGATCACGATGAGAAATTTCAGTTCTATATATATATATATATATATACATTGGCAAAAGGCAAAATAAATATTTCACACTTTTGTATTGTAATGATATATTCAGCATTGTGCACTATACGTTGTAATAAACGTTGTAATTCACACTTGACCAATAGGGTGCGGTAAAGCGCGTATTTATTCCCTCCGCCCCATGGCCGAACCGTGAAACAAGTCCCAACGCGGCATCCGTATTTTTAACACAGGAAGTCTTGCTGTTTAGTTGTCTGGGAACTACAGAAATACATCTTTACTATTTTAAATAATTTCTAATAAAGGATGAGTTATTTGTTGTAAGGTAACATTTTCCTCCAACTAACGTTTTGAACGTATGAGGGGTAGATAGGGCTGTTTAGGATAGTAGTCGGTTTGCGGTAAACTAAACTTAGTGGAAAAAGCGAAGTGGCTAACAATGATGGCAAAATTACCGCGATTATTCAGCTAGTTGTGATTCACTGAAATGGACAGCAACTGAACGTTAAACATACATTGGGTCTTTGTGTAGCTGTATTGGCTAATTTAAAATAATATAGTCTTTATTTACTTTTAGGCATTCGCGATATTTCCCACTGACCTTTGAAGTTTAGTTAGGAGATTTTCCTCAACACTAAATCTTTTGCGTCGAAGATTTTCACACGCAGTCGCCACAATGACGCAGACTATTCAGTCCTTTCAGTCCCAGCTTTCTGGAGTGATGGAAACGGTGTTCAAGGCTGCCATCTTTGAGATCACCCGGCTGGTGGAGGAGAGCTTTGTTGAGGAGGTGCTGCGGTGTAGGGAGAAGGTGGAGTCCCTGGAGAAGAGGCTGAAATCGGCAGAGAGCCGCCGGAAAGAGAAGCTGGACAACGGGTGGGAGGTGTGTGTTGACTGCGGGAGAGCCAGGATGGCCGGGGAGGACAAATCCACAGGGACAGGTGGGTGATGTCTCATGTACCTAAGTTCTTCTATGAGTTCACTAGGCTTACATACATCATGGTAGATACACAAGATCTCTGCCGCTATGATTTCTTAGAAATAAGAAACGTTCACATATGGGAAACAATCTTCACAGTTACTTCAAAATATCTTAAACTTATTATATCTAATCATAGTTTTACACTGAAGAAGCAGATGCAACACCTGGGTTATAAAAGCCAGTGTTCTTTCTAAATCCATAATGTCCAAGTTGGAGCGTAATTATGATATCGGAATATTTTGGTTTAAGCATAAGCCAGTACGTTTTTTTCTTACTGGAAACTGAATAACAATCTGTCAGTTTTAGGGGCTTTTTTGGTAATTCTTTTATAACTCTTCATCAAACGCCTTGTTGGTAATTGTCATGTGCTCTGTAGCCCATGTTGTAAAGGAAATAACGATTTTGTCTTGCTGTAAAGGATTGCTAAACTAGTTAGCTCCTACTCTGGCTTCCTTTCAAAAATGCACTAAAACTAACAATACATCCTGGTCTGTTATTTCTGTATATAAGCTATATTAGTTCTGACACCAAATCGGGTTTAGGGTATAATTGTTTTACCTAGATGTTTTTGAAAAATTACGTCTGGAGACTGTCCTGGCCTGGAAATAATTTGTTTCTTGTTAGTTCGAGTTAAAAAAAAGAAAGAAAAACACATTTTGTTTGTTATGCCATAGTTTGTTGCAGTAAATGACAATGTGAATCAAATAGAATAAGGTGCACTTTATCTGTATATTTAGAAGTAGATACGATATATTAGTAACCTTAGAATTGTAAATTAAAACAAGTTAAAAAGGCTGTACAAAGATGGTTAGCGGTGCTTAAAGATGTTTCATGTAAAGTATTTCAGTTCAACTACCAACACAAGAAATCGCTACACTTTAAGACGGATAAAATGTTTTAAAAGCTGTAGTGTTGGAGCTGTCCTTTCCCTTTACAAGGAAACAGGTCGTGGATGAAAATCAGAAAAAAATTAAGTTTTACAAATATTTGTCATATTGCTGTTAGGGATGCAACAATGCCACATTTTTCAAACCGATACGATACCGATACTTGGATGTGATTATTGTCTTAAAGTTGTTTTAAGATTGTTATTTGGCCCGCATAAATTAATATTTTGACTGAAAACTAATGGACTGTTTTGTGTCTTCTGAAGACAAAAGCCTGAAACAGGAGAGTTTTACACAAGAAGAGGCACGGAGTAGTCAGGGCGCTGATGGAGAGAGTATAAGAGAGAACACTGAAGAGACATCGCCAGAGATGAACAGGGAAGCACAGGTGGGTAATTTAAAAATTATCAGTTGTCCTGTGTTTTTGGGCTGATAAATTAGGCATTAATCTGAGTTTTTACAGTATGCAGATCTGCACTTTGACAAATAGTTTTTCAGGTTTATCCATGTATAGTCCATAAAAACGTTTTTTTTTTTAAAGAATATATTTTATATTTTCTACAAGCTGAGGTTTGAGCTCGAGATGGTGATTCAGACGGAGGTAGCTTTCATTCGATACATTTATATGCAGTGTTGGGAGTAATGCATTACAAAAGTAATATGTTACAGGAATATATTACTTTTTCCAGTAACTGAGTAATGTAATGTATTACTTACAAAATATACAGCAATATATTACTAGTTACAATTTCAGTAACTCAAGTTACAAATGCATTTTAAATAGTTTTTCTGGCCAACTAATGCAACAGACCAAATCAAGCTGGATGTGGTAGAAACAAGATCCACCGTCCACTTCCTGTTGCTTAAAACCAAAACATCAGAGAATCAGGACGGCTGAGGAAAATTTTGACTGTATATTTAAACAGCGGCATCATTCACACTGTTTTTCTAACCATCTGTTTTAAGACTTCAGACATCGGAGTCTCATTTTTGTCAACCATCTTTGTGATGAACACTTTCAGCGCCTTCTTTTCATTAGATTTAACAAACATTACCATGAAATAGATGGCATGCAAAGGAACTACAGACTTAATTTTAATAAAACAGTGTTAAAACTACAGTATTTGTGGAGTGACAATTGTGTAAAATGTAAATTCATAAGTTACGGTGGTTAGAAGTGGTGGTAAATATTTAAGATATTTTACCAGAAGTAACTTAAAGTAGTGTAACTTAGTTATATTTTTAAGACAGTAATATGTAATGCAAACATATTAAATTTTTGACATTGTAACTAGTAATGTGAAATATATTACAATTTCATTGTAACTTGCCCAACACTGTTTATATGCACATCTAAATGGAGCTATGACAGTTATAATCTTAATACTTTAACCAGAATGGAAGCGTTTATCCGAGTTTATATGTCACTCAATACATTTACATGCAGCAAAATAAATTCGAATTAGGCCTTGGCGGTGTACTGGTTCATACCGAAAACCGTTATTTATTTTCGTTACGATATGAATTTTTAATATACCCCTATACCAGTGAACAGCTCAGATAACTTCCGGAACGTTTAATGAGGGGAAGTGTTTCAGCCAGGACCGATTTTACTGCTACGCGCTCTTCACCACAGTGTAGAAAATAATGTTTTTAACTAAGTACAGCTGCTTGCAGGAGTGAAGCCCACAATTCTGATGAAGTAATTCCAAAATAGAGGAGCCTCGTCTATAGTTTGAAAAGTTTATCGGCTTCGCTCAAACGAGAACCGAATGGCATACCTTTTCCAAACGCTATTGAGAGTAACCAGTAGGGGGAAGTGTTGAGCGCTATTTGACCGTCTGTAGATAAACGCAGTCAACGGCGGCAAAACCAGTAGAAAAGAAATCATTAATAGTGGCAAATATGTTTTACATACCATGTACGATATTTCTGCGGTCTTTTTTTCTGTTGTTATCTGAATATTAACCAGCTAATATTTGTTTACAAATATTAGCTTACTAATGATCACCTACGGTCACCATGTGTATTTTACTACTTCTTTGGCAAAATCCGGTCTGAGTCTAATATCTGCCCCCTAGGGGTGTTCTTCAGGACTACATGCAAAGCAATTAGAAGATGCAATTTGTTGCTTGCGCCAACGTGAGATTTAAAAAAAATTATACATTCAGCCTTAGAACATCAAGAATGTCTACTAGAATCATAATCATTTTAATTATTTTCATATCATTCACCTGTGTCTGGAAAACAAACAATATGATTCAGTCCATATGGCAGTAAAATGGGCTAATTAAAGCACATTTTTATATTCTTCTTTATTTATCTATTCTTCTATATTCATTCTATGTTCATTCTTATAAGATAATGTGGAAATTAAGGGTCTTGTATGGAAAAAAATACGGTAATACTGTTCTGTTTTTTTAAAATACCATGATATGAAAATATTGCCATACTGCCCACCCCTAATTCGAATTATTGCCTTAGTCCGACTGAAATCAGACCTTTAAAATGCATCCGGCAGGAGTCAAACCAAACTAGAGTTTCAGAAGTTTGGATTCTCTTGCTGGATAATGGGATTGAGAATCGAACTACTCTGCAATCAGCCCCGCACCCGAGGACGCCCTTGGGAAATTATGAGAGCCGAAAATGCAAGTCAGCAACAACAACAGTAGTGTTATAAGAGGCCAATGGCATCTAAGACAAACGTAAGCAGCCAATCAGTGCATTTTTGGACTTTTGAAGAGGCAATGCGTTGTGACTGTGAATATCCTGCTTTAACTTGATCTGCTTCACTCCCGCCAGCCTCAGTTTACTGCCTGAATGCAGCTGGAAGCTAAGCGCTATTAGGCTAATGCGTTTGGGCGCCTGTCGCCATCTGTCGTTGGGGAGTGGAATGTACTTAATTTAATAATTCGAGTCCCTGACTAACATGTAAACTGGGACTCTGCTCGCTGCAGGGGGGGAGCCCTTAGACCGATTACTCCAAAAAGTTCAATTTATATGTGCATGTAAACGAACTCTGTTAGTAAATCGAAATATTGAATGAAGGGGTTCAACTATGCGACATTAGGTGGTGACATGCGCCCTTTCACGTTGGCATTCTTCCTGTTGGCCTAGAGCATCACACAGATAGTAAACATATACTGGCGGAAACAGATGGAGCAAAAGCGGGATATGCATGATAAGTGAAGAAAAGGACAACAACAATGCTGCAGCACAGTACATTTAGTAAGTACTGTGCTGTGTTACATGTGTTTTTGTAGTAGAAGTGTTGTTATTCCCACTTCTGTGGTCTTGTAGCTTCCAGAAGAGAGTGACCAGGCCAGACATGGCTCAGCTAAGCTGGTATGGCGTTTATATGCAGAGGAATTTGGTTCTTTTACCACATAAATAGGCATGTTGCCTCAATCAGCATTTGGACCGTTCAGTTCGTCTTCAGCTAGACCCGGGTCCCAGTATGGATTTCATGCAACATGCATTTCAAAAGCCCATATTTGGTCGGACTGGTTCCGTAATTTGGTGTCATTTTTCTGCATGTAAATCCACTGATTGTTGTTCAGTAGGCAAAGTTGTTAATTTTTTTACAGCAGGGGTAAACGCAGATTAAAAGATGATCAATTAAAATACTAAGACATTGAAAACAAAACGGTAGGTACATCGGATTTAAATGTACAGACACAGATGTATAGCTAACCTGTTTAGCTTAAGGCAGTGGTTCCAGACCCACAAAATAAAAATTCAAGATGCCCATGACCCCAACTCTTAATGGAACATATAAGCATTTTCTTCTGAGTCAGTGGTACATTGGCAACATAACCAACATCAACAGCCAATATATCAGTCATTATGTGTTATTTTTATTCATTCAAGTCCTTTTTTTATCTTTCATTTGATTTATAAAATGGAGATGTCTGCTCGTTACCTCTTCTGATATTGACATTTTCCAAGATAATTTCAAACCCCACACTTGCCTGTTTGTGACCCCAAATGGGGTCCCAATCCCAACTTTGGCAACTGCTGGCTTAAGGGGTATAAAACGAAAGGGGAAACAAAGCAAAAAAATACACAATGAGGGACTTTATAAAGCTCAGAATTGGCAAAAATGGGTTCTGGCATTGTAGGAAAACAATTTAAGAACTGAGTTTACCTCTGCTGGGCAATGTAAAAGTGACCGAAGATTAGGGATGTCACGTGGTTTCAGACACGATAGGAATTGGACATTATCTTTTCATCGATCAGGACTCGGATATGTATGTATGATGTGTGTATATATAAAATATGTGTAAGAAAAGGTGTTTTTTGTTTTGTATCAGACTTTTTTATATTTACAATTGCTCTAAAGTGAAGAATTTATGTTTAGAGCTTGATTAAAAACAACAACAACTACCTCAGAGAAGTGCTCTGTGCTCAGAGTAGTTAAATGTTAAAATAAGGAAAATTAAATAGAAAATATGGGACATCCTGGATCTGTTTCTTCGCTCTTCTTTATTCTTTAGCAAAACTAAGATATTTAGCCACAGGGAAAATGCAACTTTGCAACGCGGACAACTTGGGTATATTACAACCATCTATCAGCCGATCAAGCCACCAAACCTCTTAAAGCGCTCTGTCGACCACGCATTATCCAACAATTCATCCGTTTCCCATTAGACATCCAGCAACTGCATCGAATTAAAGCCAATTTCATGGCGATTGCAGGTATGCCGGGGGTGCACAAAGAAGAAAACGTGCACATCTTCCAATTTATGCAACATGTAGGGATGCCTATATGACGGACATTGCCTACCTGTTGCAGCAGCATCCTTTTTATAAGCGGCGATCTCGAGCCAACACTGGGACTGTAGAGAATACCATCTCTTCTCACAGTCTTCTGCTGTTCCAGAAACCGCTGGATAAGATGCATTTATGTTTCTGCTCATTTCCATCCATGCGTCCCTTTTCTTCTTATTCGTAATCCCGGCTCCGAATCGCCCTTTGAGGACCGTCCTCCTCTCCAGTACCAACTGTGCCAGTAGTAATAATTGGTCCTGCGACCAGTTAGGTTTCCTTGCTCTTTTCTCGCCACTCTTTTTTTTTTCCAGTTCAGGTAGTGGGGTGGGGGTATTTAAGATGTGACTGATGTGCTCATTAGACAGCCTAATTGTTTACAGCCTACTTGCAATCACTCCCTTAATATGATGCATCCATCCATTATCTATACCGCTTTCATCCCATTCAGGGTCACGTGGAGAGGGGGGCTGGATCTTATCCCAGCTATCAGCAGGCGTTAGGCAGGGTACACCCTGGATAGGACGCCAGTCTGTCACATAATATGATGCATTTCACGTTTTTTTGTTTTTAAACTTCAACCTCTCTGTAAGTAGGCTATTATGTGTAAGTTGTATGAAGTGTCAGTCTCGTGGCTGACACAAAGATGTCATCATGCATTATTTCTGCTATTTGCGCTGTTCATAATTACGCTTTTATCGACATTGAAGTTTTCCATTTCACACGTGTCATTCAACAACCAATCACACTGCTGTCCGTCAATTTACTCAAGCATAGGAAATTACGTTTTCCATAGCAACGGGACGTCACTCTTAACTTACTTTTAGGGATTTGTCCTACGTAAAAGTGGCTCTTAGTGCGTTTGTGAATAGGTTTTAGACGACAACTCCTATGTAAGACCTTTTAGCGTGAGTTAGGAGTAACACCTAGCGGTAAGATAAGAGTCTTTGTGAATACGGCCCCTGATCGGTAAATCCCTACGTAAGTAGTCAATTCAAATTTGATAATTCAATTCCGATTCTAAAGAGTTAGAATAGATTATTGCAATTCGATCTGATTTGATCAGATTCAATCTGATCCAGTTCAATATTGATATGGGTCAATGCTGTAATTATTATTTTTTAGCTATTATCTTAGTTATATGCCTGTAATTCAATATGCCTTATCACTGGGTAAGTAACCATTCACTGGGGGAAACTTTATTTACTCTTTCAGACACAAGATTTAAAATGTCCGTCTGCACTTTACCTTCCTTTTTTAGTTGTAAAAAGGGCAAACTATTCCAAAAATGAATATCGATTTTTGAAATTGTGAATCAATTCGATTTCTCTAAGGATCGATTCAGAATCGATTTTACGATCTTTTCAACACAGGGGTATCATATCAGTGGGTGGTCCTTCAATGTGTAAAAGCAAAGGTTTGATTCAGATTGCCAAACAAATACAGATTCAAGTGTTACACATCTGTATTTAGCACTCACCCGTCGTGATCAGATCACTGACAACGCAAGTCATTGCTCGAAAGATCATTGTGGTTCTGCTTCTAGAGAACATGTACTGAATCTCTGTCCCGAAGAAAGTAGTTAAAATTCTTTAAAAAGATGCCTGGTAGGTATTGGCAAATTGTTCCATAAATGTTTTATAATTTCATACTGCCCTAGGAATAAGAATAACTCAAATGCAAACATAAACATAAACATAAACATTATCAAAAAGAAGCAAGATCACTGCAGGTAAGTTGTCAACAAGATGGCGGACATGCAGCATAACCTATAATTATATATATTAAGTTATCTGCTGAAAATTTCTATATTTTTTCATATCGCAATATATATTGCAGGTTAGAAAATAAATCTGTCTTAGTTTTTTATAGGTATGCAACAATGCCACTTTTTTAAAAACCGATAAGATAACTTGATCTGAGTACTTGCCAATACAGAGTACATATGCCAATACTTCTCCCCCACAAAAATGCAATTGCTTGAAAAAAATGTTTTATTTTCTTGTTTGTTGTTGTTTTTTTGTTTTTTTTTCAAATAAATGAATATCACTTGCAAAATAAATTGTTTGCCTGACACAGTTTTGTCTGCATGTTAAAAAATGAATCTCCTTTTTCACCTGTGCCAGTCAAATTCCAAAATTACTTTTTCATATAAGAATAGTGGCTGGATTGTATTAAAAGCTGTGGAAGAGCATATAAAGAGAACCCTGCTATTGGCTTTAGATACACTCGGCTTAATTTCTAGACTATAAGGTGCACCTGAATATAAGCTGCACCAGCCAATTTTAGGGGAAAACACAAATGTGTACATACACCAGCTGCACCCGATTATAAGCCACAGGTGTTTTAAAGTTTAATTACCATATGTAAGGGTTCGTGCAGAGGAGATTGTCGGGAAAGAGATTGATGTTGGGAAGCTTCCGTTTTATTAACATTTCAACACGATGGAAACACCTTGGCCATCTTTTTTCTGTGTTCAGCCCATCTTCAAGACAGTCTTCCAGTTCAGGCCATCTGCTTTTATTACCTTGGAACGTGTTCTTCATCTTATTGCATTGAGACAGTTCTTCAGGCTGAGAACTCCAGCGTCTCACCATTGATTCATTGATGCCAAGGTTACATGAAGCCGCTCTTATTTCCTTCTTTAAAAGCAGATCATCTCCCTTTAACTTAAAAGCTGCATCATATGCATTTTTTTCGTTCGTTTTCAATAATGAGGGTTTGTGCATGAAAATGCTTTTGAAACCTGTCGTGCTCTCGTAATGTCTGTAAGTCCCCATTTTTGCTTTTATTCTTCACGCAAACCACCTCTCTCACTCGTTTCCCTATCTTTTTGCCACTTAAAACTAAGTATCAATTAAAGGTTAGGGACGTAACCTGTACTATCCATAGATGTAGGACGTCCCCTAGTGGCTGTTAGCTGTAAAAATCCATAAATATACAGCACCGTTGTATAGGCCAAAGGGTTCAAAGCCTGGGAAAAATGTAGCGGCGTATAGTGCGAAAATTACGGCACATAAAAAGTAAGCGAATTTGAAAACTTTTTCTAACCTATTCTTGGTAGAGCCACCTTTTATAGCTCTAATTGGACAACCATATGCATTCTGTCAAGTATAGCCTCTACTTTCGTCTTGAACACCCGTCCAGGTGATTGCTTCTCTGGTAGCTTTCTTTCTCTAACTGATGCAGGGAATGGACTAATTTTGATTTTAATACAATCAGGTATTCTTAGATGTATACCCATGCTGCATGTAAATATTTCATCCGAACTTTATTCTCTGACCCCTAAAGGGAAAAGCCAATAAAGATCAGTTAGAGAAACAAAATACACAGAAAATGTCTGAGTTTAAAAAAAGCCATTCAGTCTAAAATAATTTTGAATGGGACCACTCACGGTAGGGCGGTATTATTTTGACCAGGTAGCTGTAGCGCTCAGAAGCTAACAGTTAGCAACTCGACAACACGGCAGAACACGATCTGTATTTGTGGAGATAACACCTTAATGCTACATTTTTTTTTTTTAAACATTGAAGAGGAGCTGAAGAAGAAATGGTTGGAATTTGTTTTTGGTGCATCACCAGGAAAATGCTACGCTCGGTTAGCGATTTGTTCAGTCACTTTACAGTGACACTTCAAAGTGACTTCGTAGCTGTGGACCTTACTAGGGCTGGGTATTGTAAGGATTTTCACAATTCAATTGGATTTTGAGTATATTTAAAAAAATGTGTGCAGTATTTATCCTGTCATGTTTCTTGTCATGGTTAATTTAGCAGAACAAATTGTACAATATTGTACATGTGTTTTACAACGCTGAACGCTCTAACTAGAGTGTTGCCCACAGCGCTACCACTGGCCAGAGGACTGAATGGATTCATAGGATTTGATGAATTGATATTTGTACCCAGCTCTAGACCTTACACTACTGCCTTAACCTCAAAGCAGTATTTAAAACTGGGGTCTGTACAGAAAGATGGCTTCCAGGCTAATGTAAGTAAAAAATAAATTGTTTAACCCAATGTTTCACTTTTTAAGTATTGTGTTAAAATGCACTATAACAAGTAAATGTAATACCTTATAGGCTAACATTCTAATATCTGTTATCAAATCCAGCCAGAGAAGTAGCTTGTAAACTATCCTCAAACCTAACCTAAGCTTGAAACCACAAAGTGAAATATCAGCAACTACATCTCCTGATGTCTAAATATCCTGGACTATGGAGCTCGCCGTGAGCCTACCCGCTCGCCAGTGGACCGTGGTGGCTTGATCCGAACAGACTGCAGACGACCCACGCAATTTAAGCTTATTACTAAGCAGAGGAGAATAAACAAATAAGTAGCGAAGTGGGAAATACGGAGTGCAGAATCCATGTCAGACTGACCGCCCTGTGGCATATAGAAGACCATAGCCCCAAAAGCTGAATCCTCCTGAAACAGGCTCAGTGTACTCCTGATAGTGTGGTGTGGTCTTGTTTGGGAATGCAGCCTAAATTTAGTGGTAAAATCCATTGAAGACTAAATACCGGCATGATTTTTGTTTCACATTACACTTTTCTGATGTTAGTAAACAGAGATACTTAGAGTTTGTCGCAGTTAGCCAAGAAGAGGACAGAAACGTGCATGTCATTAACCTTAATGAGCAAGCCCCCAAATCGTGCTGCTTCTTCCCGCCCACTGCCGCACTTAACTGATATACACTAAAAACAGTGAGGGGAAGGATTTCTTTTTTTTTCACAAACTGACATAGATGATATTCTTTCATACCAGATAACATTAAACATTAATAAACACAAATAAATGAGACACAAGCCATTGTCTTAAAGACAAAAACCAGAATGTGACTTTTGTATTCTTGCTTGCTGTACAGGCTACAGGTTTACAAGACGACACATGTGATAGACTACTCAAAGAAGAAACTCCTAAGAGCATGGCGCCAGAAGTCAATGAATCACATGGGTGGAGTGTCGACAAAGAAGGTGAGTTTCTAAGCTAGTTGGTTATGACAACTGTATTTATTTATGAAAACAGTAGAAAAATCTGTATTACAGATATGAGTTATAGAATTAGATGTTAGTGTTTTGCATTTTTCCTTTACCAGCTGTTCTATTTTGACCAGCTTGACAGCTAATTTTTGTTTTTGTCTCAGAAACAAGTCTACCGGGACCAAGTAAGCATTTCAGTGAGCAGAAGAACCAAGCTTGCCATGTAAACTGGGACACTAACTTTGACCAGAGACCAGAGATGAGCCAAGAAAGACAAACAGAGGTCCTCTCTGAATCTAATTTCCAGAACAGGTATGTCTTGAACGAGTTGGGTAGCTTTGGCAAACCTGGATATGGAGAGATGGGTAACTTTGATGGAATTCAAGGTTCTCCAACCCACCTATCTGACTGCATTAGTTACGCGGACCAATATAATGAGAACAGGAAAAACCCTGAAGGAACTGAGCACCAGTGTTACACAGCAGGGACTCCACAGAATAGAGGGACTGAGGAGAGCTCCCCTGTAAGGACTAACAGTGATGTGAGTGGGGAGTTCAGTGGTCTGCTCATCGACGAGGAAGGATATCTGCAGGAGCCAAATGTCAGATACACCGATCAGGGATCTGCCGATTTGGCCAGCAGAGTGAATTTCCGAGGCCAGGAAATTCAGTTCTCTTCTGGGGCATACAAACCCTCAGCTGCATACAGTGATATTTTAAACTTGCAACAAAGGTTACACCATCAAAATGTGGGAAACGAAGAAAGGAGCAGCGCCCATGAAAACTCTTTTACCACCTTACCCAGTTCTGTTCCATTTAAGCCCAACAAACAGTCCCATAAAGGAACAGGACAAGGGTCCTCATACATTTGCAACCAATGTGGAAAGACCTTCACTCAAGCCTGTAATCTGAAAGTCCACCAGAAGATCCACTTAGGGCAGGGCCTCCACCAGTGCAGCCACTGTGGAAAAGGATTCCCGTCCTTTGCCAACTTAAAAGCACACAAATGTGGCCAAACCGGCAACAAACCGTATTGCTGTGCTGTTTGTGGGAACAAGTTTAGCCGCCTCTGGAACCTGAAACTGCACCAAAGAATTCACACGCAGGAAAAACCTCATCGGTGCAGCATGTGTGATAAGAGCTTCACCAGGGCAGATATCCTGAAAGTGCACCAGCGCACCCACACAGGGGAAAGACCATACAACTGTGCCATCTGTGGCCACAGCTTCAAACGCCTAGATCACCTAAAGTCACATCAGCGCAAACACTTAACAGACCTGTATGACTAAAAAGACTGTGTTTTGTGTGTGGAATTTTTTCTTTTTTTTTTTCTTTTTTTTCTTCTATTTGGTTGTATATAAATGAACATTAGCACTACTAAGTCTTTAGTTGTTGGTTACATTTATTTAATGCAACCATTTAAATATGTTTTGTTACTATGTAAATAACAAAAATATGACCAAATATAATATTTCCCACAATTAAATCGATGTCCTATTTAATTACATCAGCCTACCTTGTATGTTTAATACACTGTATTTGAATGCACTGTATATGCTGTATAAGATTTCTAAACTGAATCAAAAATAAAACTGGCTTTGGATCTCATTGCTTTATTTAATCTTCCTGCTTCCAAAATATAATAACCAACCTGCGACCTGCCAGGACATTGTTCTGGCATTTCCATTAAATTAATTATGAGATCAGATTTCTTCAGGTGGTTTGAATTTATTGATCTGACCCAACTCAGAATGGGGAAAAAAAGATATTTTTTATTATTCTCCTATTCTGTCTGAGCTGAGGAGGACGGATTCAAACAAGTCAGCCAGCTAACTTCAGAGTCAGTCTGCTGCCTTTTAAATAAAATATGTTCTATGGTCTAATATAACCCTGACTTCTGTCCCCAATAAAAGGCTTAACAGTCAATGAAACATTTCTGTTATACGGTCATTGCATTTTATTCAATTTACCTCTTAGATTAGAAAAGTATTGGATTGAATTGAGTCGAATGCCTTCTTTCCAGTTCATAAAACTGTTATGGTACTTGTTTTCTTAAGTCAACAGGTTGTCTCATCAGATATGTGTGTTGTGTACCCTGATCAGGGGCTTTTACAATTTCAAATAACCAGTAATTCCAGGGGAACTGCAAAAGCCAATCACTAGTTACGATCTCCCATCACCGCTACAACAGTAGAGGATCTAGTAATTCTGTCTACATATTTTTGACATATTTCAGCTCTATTATCACATTTCAGATAAGCTTTTTCTGTGTTCAGCTGTTTTTTATCTGTCTTTACAAATCCAAACTCAAGACCTACTTATTTTGGATGTCATTTAGCACTTAAAGGTTAAATGTGGAACATTTTCATAAAAAGCTACATGGGAAAAAAATACATCCATGGGGCTTTAGAGGGGTGCAGAATGAAAGTACAACATTTCCTTAAAACGTATATTTTAATTAAAACGGTAAAATGTCCATTTAAATCAGGCACACTGGCTGGCACTAGGAAGAATGGTGGAGTCAGCAAGTCAAAAAGCTGCTTCAGAGACCTGGAGATCTTCTAAAATACATTCCTCCCTGGACACAGCTGTGAACCAGGCAACCCAACAGCTGGAATATTTTTATTTTTGCAATTACAACCTAGATAAACTAGATGTCGCCATCATGCTCATGTTCCATATACAATCTTTATGGCCGTTATTCGTCTTTATTATTTTAACATTTTGCTGGCTTTTATTTGGTTGTTTAACTACTTCATTTTTAATGTGTTTGTTGTATTTAAAATCTGTGTTTTGCTTTTCTTTTATTAATTTTATAACATTGGCTATTAGAAATGTGCTATATAAATTGATTGAATGAGATTGGTTTTCTGTCTTTGAGACTTTGTCCTTAAGTGTTGAATGCTGCTCAACATGTTTTAGAACTTGGAGGTGAAGGTGGGAGGGAAAGTAACCATATAAGTAACCATCTATGATCACATATTCTGTGCAGTGACTATTTGGACTATTAAAAAAACACTAGTATAATTCTCTGATCTTAAAATGTAAAGAATGTGAACAAAAAGTCTTTCTCTTTTGGCATTCAAATCACTATAACAGGTGCAGCAAGTCTAACTCTTGAGAAATTGTAAAGAAATAACATACAAATGTGCTGTTTTTTTTCTATCCAAGTCAGAACTGGACCTCATGGACTTCACCAACCCTACAAATGTATAATTTGCTAGACTTGAATATATGTATTCTGCTGTAGAAAAATACAAGGGGAAGCCTGTTAACCATCTCAAGCTGGAATTTTAATTTAAAAGCCATACATGATTATGTATACATCTTTTAAAACCTATTTTATACTTCACTCCATTAGAGAGCGCTGTGTACAATTAGATTCCATTTGCAGTGAACATTTTTTCACACTAGAACCAAAAACTTCAATTTACCTGGATTTTAGAGAGTATGCCAAAACAGAGTATCACATTTATGTGAAGAGGAAGGGGGAAACAAATGGTTCTCAAGCTGTTTTTCAAATAAAACTACAAAAACTGTTGATTAAATTTGAATTCAGCATTCCACTCAATGCTTTGCAGAATTTCTTTTTTATCCATTTACTACCGCACGCATTTTGGGGTATGACTGGTCCATTTGACAATATGAAAATGCTTTTATCTAAACCATTCTTTTGGAGCTCAGGTATTATGTTAAGTTTAGTTCCATGTCCCTGCTAAGGAAGACCATCCTCATAGCAAGGTGCTGCCACAGCCATTTTTTTACAGTATTTTTTATGTTTCAACCAAGCATATTGTTTAGCATGTTGCCTATTCAGTCATCCTGCCACTCTTTCAAATAGTCCAGATTTTTGGAGTGCACAACAAATACAGGTGAAACTAAAAAAAAAAAGTGAATATCGTGCAAAAGTTAATTTATTTATGTAATTCAACTTAAAGGGTGAAACTAAATGGTCAATAGCTTGTACTGGTGATGACAAGCTACATTGTAGCCACAGCTGACCTGGGGTGCAATAACAGAGACGAGGCAGCCGGACACTGGTGCCACCTGGCCCTCTGACCACCAAGGACACCACAAGTCTGAGCTGGGGATCGAACTGGCAACCCGATGATTACAAGACAAACTCCTAATTCCTGAGCCATGGTTGTCCCCAATATATAAATTAAGTCTATGATATAGACCTATTAGAATCAGCTTTAATTAGTTGCCAAGTGAGATATTTCAAGCCTTTGTTATAATTTTGATGATTATGGCTTACACATATGAAAACCCCCAATCAAAAATCTCTGAAAATTAGAATATTGTGAAAAGGTTCAATATTTTAAGCTCAAAATGTCATACTCTAATCAGCTAGTTAATCCGAAACACCTGCAAAGGGTTCCTGAGCCTTTACTGTTCTCTCTGTCTGGTTCAGTAGGAATCACAATCATTGGGAAGACTGGTGGATGTGGAAGGGAAAAGGTGCACAAGCAGCAGGGATGACTGAAGCCTGGAGAGGATTGTCAGGATAAGGCCATTCAAAAGGGTTGGGTACTTTGACAAGGAGTGAACTGAGGCTGCAGTTAGAGCATCAAGAGCCACGACACACGGATGTGGCATCTTTCCATTGCCTGTGTCCTGTCTGAGCCGACCCTTTTTTTTGTGGAATGGTTCTGAAGCTACCCGTCCCAGAACGTACTGGCCCTAGTGGAAAAGGGGCATTAGATCCTGGCATATGCATGTGTTAGAAAGGCCCCACATCTAAATCAAATTGAGAACATGTTGGAATACTTAAAAATGAATCTTCACAGATGTCCTTCATCGTCTGTGTCTGAGGTTTTGCAACATTTTTAGTTTCTATTAGAAAAGCTGGGCGAAAAACTAGCAACTGTAATGGCAGCAAAAGGTGGTTCTTAAATTTACCAGATAGAACAGAATATGTAGTCTCTAGTTGTGTGCTGCTTTGAGCTGGCATATCACATACAATTGAAGCTTGTGGTTGAGACACAATTTGAAAAGATGTTCAGTCTTGAACAAAAACCTCATTGCTAACTAGTTAGAAACTGCTCCATAATTTGAGTTTCAATCCGTAAAACATATTTTAACCATCTGCAAACACCATTATTATAGCCAAACAGTTTCGCAATCATGTTTCCACCTCTGAGGCCACCGTACTGCTTCGACTGTGACGTCATTGGCAAAAACAAGGTTCACAAAGTGGTTGTTGATTACCTACTTCAAGCCAATATCTGTGGCAAATGATCGATTATCTAATTCACGAACCCAAGGCGGCACGTGCGAATCGACTGCGGTTTAGCGCATGCGCTTCATGGTTCGTTGCTCCTTGCAACATTTGTGAGCGATATGTAGACGCTAGCGTCATGCTAACATCACGAGGTGACATCTGATGTCAGCAGTAATCGTTTAATAGTATTTACTCCTCGTGATCATCCGCTACCCAGGGATTCAGGTACCGACAAATGGATTTCTTACTGAAGAAAAATGGTTCGATCCAAATCAAAAGCACTTTGAAGGTTTCCCCCAAACAGTTGTGAAAGAGGACACTAGGGGACGGACTTGCAGAGTGGGGAGACTGTGCATCATCATGTCGGACCTAGACGTCCTCATCGTGACCTTTCGGACCCAGCTTTCCAAAGTGATGGAGGCTGTGGTGAAGTCGGCGATGTTTGAGGTTACCAGGCTGGTGGAGGAGGTCTTCATGATGGAGGTGAAGCGCAGCAAACAGGAGGTGGACTCTCTGAGGCTGCAGCTGCAGTGGACTGGGAGCAAACACGGCGAGGATGCAGAAAATCCAGAAAGCTCTGTTGAGTTTGCGAGGAATGAAGCAGATCAGAGCCCTGGCGCTTTAGAAGCAAGAGCAGACGAACAGCAGGAATGTAAGAAGAAGAAGAAGAAGAAAAAAACTGCATAAGTTTTAAAGCAGGTCATGGGTTAGCCTTTGTTACAGCCACGCGTTGTTCTCCATGTTTTCCAGACACCATGGGTGACTGCCATGTGAAGAATCTAGGTGATGCAGTTCAACACTGGTTGTCAAACTGCAAAGGGGAATGTAGAACAGTGTCAGCAGACACTCCAGAAGACAATCAGAGCCCTGGAAGACAGTCAAAGGTGAACTGTTTAACTTTAAGAGCAAAGATGCAGTATAACTCAGTGCTGCTGGATAGGGAGAACTTTAACTTTCAACTTACTTCCAAGAAGAAGAAATTCAGGAGTTTGGAAAAAATTTCCATATTTGGACAATCGTGGTGTGGAAACTGATTGTCACCCATCAATTTGACTAATTTAGCACTCTTTTAAAGCTACAGTTGGCATGCTGGTTGTCTGAGCGGTTAATATCAGCCTATTGTGCTTCCAAATAAAGAAAGGAATTCCAAAAAGATCTAATATTCTGCACACTTGTTGTGTTTACTTCAAATTTACTACCTAAATAGGCAAGCATTAAAATTTTTCCTTTGGTGTGCAAATTAAATTCAAAATAACACAAAATAAAGTTAATAAAAAACTCTAGTTATAACTAATGTTCATTATCTTCTAGGAGTAGTCTGAGTCATCGCTGCTGCTACAAACCATAAGACCAAAGTAAAATCTTTGGTCCAGATTTTACAACCCTGCTATTTTTGGGTAATGGGTAAAAACTATCTCACGTCAACTTTAGAATACAAAATTGAAGAAAAAGAAAATGCTAAAAATATGTACTTTTTCACTTGGTATTTCAAATGTTGAAACTTACAATGGTATAATTAGAAAACACTAAAAAAAGTGAAGCCCATATATGGATGGATAATATGTAAAACACAGTGATGCATAACAGACAGATTTAATGCATGTGGTGCTGTTTGGCCTGTTAAGAACAGCATGTCTAGAGAAAACCAAGCAAACCTTTTTAAACACTGTAATGACTAAATGACCTTTAAACTCATCTGAGCCTTCCAATACATGTTTCTAAACACAGCAGCAGGTTTTACAGTCCTACAGTCATATGTCTCCTATTGGACTTATGGGATGAACTCAGTAAGTTTGGCTTAGCTTTGAATAAAAATGCAGTTTTGTGAAGTTTTTTTAATTCTACTTAAAGTATTCTTGATAAACAAATCTTGAATATGAAGCAAAATGCATTTGGAGACTAGTGTAATCTACAAGCAGCACGGCACATTGATTTTTGATGTGTTTATTTCTCCCGACTTGACCTTTTGTAGTGCTCAACAACTCTTGAAAAATGTATTTATGTTTAATCATCAGTAAGACTAATTGTAACACAGCTTGTTTCAGTTGGATTAGGCTGAGGAAGTTTGAGCAGATGGTAGAAGTGCTAAATAAGTTGAATATGTTCTGCCTGGCTGTCTTGGTTTTCATCATTTGTCATGTTGTTTGTTCAGGTCACAGAAAACAAGGAAGTCTTGCCAGCTCTGGAAATGAAAGAGGAAGAAGTAAATAAGCTGTCTTGTTCTTCTCAGCATTTGAGCGAGTGGAGTAGTACCCATGATTGTGAGTATCCTTGGTTGAACAAATGTATTTATTTATTTATGTATTTATTAGGTAATATGTTCCGTATATGTAAAGAGAAATGCTTATTGTAAGATACACTCCCTGACCAGAAAAAGCCTCCACATGTGTTTAACTAATCCAATAGATACAAGCCTCCTAATTGATAATTACTGCATGAACGATAATCTTTCAGCTGGCAACAAGTTATTTAACCCCAACTGGTGCAATAAGTGGCTGCACGGTGGTGCAGTGGTTAGCACTGTTGCCTTGCTTGCAGCAAGAAGGTTGTGGGTTCGTATCCCTGTCCAGGGTCTTTCTGCATGGAGTTTGCATGTTCTCCCCATGCATGCGTGGGTTCCCTCCGGGTACTCTGGCTTCCCCCCACATTCCAAAAACATGACTGTCAGGTTAATTGATCACTGTAAATTGTCCTTAGGTGTGAGTGTGTGCATGGTTGTTTGTCCTGTTTGTCCTTCCCTGTGATGGACTGGCGACCTGTCCAGGGTGTACCCAGCCTCTCGCCCGTTGACAGCTGGAGATGGGCACCAGCACCCCCGCGACCCATAAAGGATTAAGCGGTTAAGAAGAAATGGATGGTGCAATAAGTTGCTTCTCATTTCATGCATTTCATGCATCAAAAGACGCGTCTCGTGGTCGGGGAAAATATGCTAGTGTGTTTGAGAAGGGTCAAATCATTGGCATGTAAGTGCAGTAAGTAGAGAAAACATCTAAGGAGATTGGGTTAAGTTGGGTTATAGAAATATCCAACGCATTATCAAAAAGTGGAGGGATAAGTCGGGGACCCATCGTCTTCGAGGAGGAAATGCAACTGGATTGATCTTGAATGCCGATGGGGAAATCAAATCTAAGAAAAACAACAGTAGAACTCGGGTCTATGTTTAATAGTGAAAGTAAGGGCATCTCCACACTCAGTGTGAAGGGAACTCAAAGATTGGGGCTAAAAAGCTGTGTAGCTATAAGAAAACCGCTAATCAGTGAGGCAAACTGGGAAAATAAAGGGCTTCAATTAGCTAGGGAGCATAAAGATTGGACTCTGGAGCAATGTAAGAATGTTCATGTGGTCTGATGAGTCCAGATTTACCCTGTTTGAGAGTGATGGGTTCATCAAGGTAGAGAGAGGCAGATTGAGTGACGCACCCATTATGCCTACTCCCTACTGTACAAGCCTGTGGGGGCCGTACCATGATCTGGGGTTGCTGCAATTGGTCAGGTCTAGGTTCAGCAACACTATGTGCTCCAAGAATGAGGTCAGCTGACTACCTGAATATACTGAATGATCAGGTCAATCGATCCATAAGCTTTTACTTCCCTGATGGTATGGGTATATTCCAAAATAACAATGCCAGGATTCAGCGGGCTCAAATTGTGAAAGAGTGGTTCTGGGAGCATGAGGCATCATTTTACACATGGATTTGCCACCACAGAGTCCAGCTCTTAACCCCATTGAGAATATTTGGGATGAGCTGGAGAAGGCTTGGTGCAGCGGTCAGACTCTACCATCAGCAATGCAAGATCCTGGTGAAAAATCACTGACACACTTGATGGAAATAAATCTTGTGACATTGCAGAAGCTTATTGAAACAATGGCACAGAGAACGTGTGCCGTAAATTATGCTAAAGGTAGTTCAACAAAATATTAGTGTGATCTTTTTTGTTTTATTTTTTAGGCCAGGCAGTGGATGTCCAGTTGTTTGACTTATACTGAATGTAGAGAGGGGGAAAAAAGTCACAACTTGAAGCTAAAATATTAAAATAAAAACCTGGAAAACTTATTACTGCAATTTGATGTGACAGACCAACACAAAATAAAGCATGATTGTAAAGTGAAAGGAAAATTTGTTTTTTACAAATAAAAATTTGAAAAGTTTATTTGTATTCAGCCTCCTAATTTAACACTTTGTAGCAGCACCTCCAATTGCAGATTCAGGTGGAAGTCTCTTGTAATATCACTTTACCACATATGCACATCTAGAGACTGATTATTTTGCCAATTTCTCTTTCCAAAATGGCTCAGGTGCAGTTACACTAGGATATCTGAAAAGTAAAGTTCAAGTGTTGACCCAAGCTCTTAATTGGCATTAGGTCTGGGCTTTGACTAGGACTCTCTAAGACTTAAATCTGAGTTGGGCTAAACCATTTTTTTTGTAGCTGCAAGTTTGGTGCTGGAAGATGAACTTTAATCTCAAGTCTATCGCAGGATCCAAGGTTTTCTTCAAAGATTTCCCCCAATATTCATCTCCATTCATCTTCTCAGCAGCTGTGCTCCCCTTGTCTCATCTCCCTGAAGAAAAGCATATCCTAATCAAAATGGCATAATGATGTCATCACATTATTTCAATAGTCATAACAATTAGATTTTGCGAGTATTGTCATGTCAGCAAATTCCCCCACCTGAAAAGCAGAGATCAAGAGCTCCACAAGAGTAGCCATGGGCCACTTGGGCTTTTTTGAGTATTGCTCTCCTTTTACAGCTTGACAGTTTAAGTGGACAGCCATGTCTTGATAGTATTCCATGACATTCAAAGTTTATATTCTCTCTGAGGCTTTCACACAAAAGTCATGTTTAAACTAACATTAAGCAAGAAACACGCAGGTAGACTCTGTTTTATTACGAGCTGTCCCTTAGATACGTTTTTTTGTACTCGATTTTATTTAGAGGTATCAGGACCAAGGTGGTTGAATACAATTACACTATTTTAAATTTCGTTTTGAAAGAATTTTTGAAAAATATTTATCGCTCTTCTTTCATCCCACTCTTATCCTCTACTTTTTGTTGGTTTGTCAAATAAAAATCCCAATATTTTCAGGGGATGTAATGGCACTGTGTAATTTTAACTAGTAAAGATAAGCTCTGTCTCAAATTTGATTAGATCTGGGCTCCATTACTGATGTATTATTCAGAAATCAGTGAAGTACCGGTGCATTATAATCGGATATTTTGGTAGCTTAGAGGGGATTTTAAAGCAAAGGCCCTTTCAAGAGTTTGGGGGGGCTCTTTGTGGTGAGTGGTGTGGATTGTTCATAAAAAATGAAATTAGTCTTTTAATTTTTTATAAAAATGCTAATTACTTGGTGGATTCTGTCAGAAGCTGTAACCAACCATTAGGTTCTTACAGTGATGCACTGTCTAAATTCCTCTAGGTGAAGCTGGACCAGAGACCACAGGTGGGTTGGATGAGGCTCAGCCAACACCAGAACAAGCAAACGGTGAAGAGTTCCTGAGGAATGTCATTAAGAGAGACCCACAGATGTCTACTGCATGCGCATTACCCCAGAACCTGGACAAAACAGACGTGGCAGACGTGTGCAGTGTGGACCAGACCAGTGTTTTAGCTTTTGAACTCCATTCCAAGTGGGTTGACCCGTCGGTCACAACAGCCGGACTTCTGCAGAATCACAGGCTTGGCACAGAACCTGAATTTGATCCTGGCCCGACTAAAGGTTCTGTGAATTATCTGGAACAGAAGCTTAATGGCTCTGGCAGAGCAGATGTCCAGTTTGCCCCAGTCAGAGATCAGGTTTCCTGTTCCGAGTCTCCTGAAGCCAGATTGCAAGCCAACAACACACTGGGCGTGATTGTCAAAGAAGAAATCATTGACTCTGCTGGATTTAAGGAAAGTGGGTTTACAGAAAAGAGATTATCAAAACCCGGAGTACAATCGTTCACCTGTTCGCTGCAGGAACGACAGGTGAACTCAGAAGCACACAAACCCAATCGCATTTACCACAGATCCTCAGCGCAGGAGGGAGGGAAGCTCCATTCTCACAGGGGTTCAGGACTCAGACTACCGGCAGCTGTACAACACCTCCACCGGCCACTGAAGAAGGCCTCACACAGACTGTCAAACACAACAACAGCAGCACTATCTGACACTGCCTCTCAGGTTGTACCCTTAAGTAACCCTAACAGGGTTTCCTCCACATCCAAAGCCGGTTCGTCTCCACTGTCAATGCAGCGTGTTCACGTGGGTAACAAACAGACCTCAGCTCTGAGCCGTGCTGGCGCATCATGGGTTGGCGTCAAATCCCACAGTCAGCCTGCAAACAGCCATCGTTCTGCCCCCGTCTCCCTTCCGGACTCACAGCTTTTTAGGCCCTTCCTGCGCTGCGTTGAGTGCGACAAGAGCTTTCCCCACCCCAGCAACCTGAAAGCCCACATGCAGATTCACACAGGCGAGCGACCTTTCTGCTGTCCCCTCTGCGGCCGCAGTTTCACGAAGCTCAGCAACCTCAAAGCCCATCGGCGCGTCCACACGGGCGAGAGACCTTACTGTTGCTCTGCATGCGGCAAGCGCTTCACCCAGAAATGTAACCTGAAACGCCACCAGAGGATCCACCTGGACGTTTGACCTCCGTGTTCCGGATGAAAAACTAAATTCATGTGTAATGTTGGTGTGTGTGTGTGTCTGATATAGCTTAAAATGTCCATGACACTATCAGACTGCTGCCATGTACACACGTAGCCAGGTTTAAAAAAAAAAAAAAAAAAGAATATTCTTACCACCTCATTTAAAAAAACAACAACAAAAAACTCTGTCCGCACTTAACTGCATCAGTGCACTGTTAAGAACATTCATAGATTTGTCAAACCTGCAGGGGCCAGTAATTCCCCTAAATCCTATCCATTCTGATTAACATCTTCTTTCTAACTTCTACATAGAGCAGCTATTGAACTTTTTCTTTATTTAAAAAAAGCAGTTGGACAATCTGGTCACAGGTCACACGTGTGATGTTGGAGAACTTCTGTCCACAAGCAAACGCTGAAAAAAGAAGACAAAAATCTTCACTTTCGTCTTTCGTTAGAAAGAATCGTAAACCTGCGTTTTCATGTGGCTGACAGGCTAAATTTTTGAAAAATATCTTTGTTTTGTGGAGGTAACCGGCTACGTTATGACGAGGCATATATGCATCTCTAAATCTGATCTGTTCTATGGATCCCTGCCAGGGTCATCTGCTAACTTCTAAGGGTATGCTGGTCTTATTTTGGGATGACAAACACGGTATGTGGTATGTGTATCATATTGTTAGATGGGCCAGCTGACAGTTATACAGTTACGTCAATGTTTAGTTACTTCTGATGTCGACTTAAATTCATATATCCATGTACAGTGCCATGAAACAGCATTTGCCGCCTCAAAGATGTCTTCCGCTTTTTAACAGCTTTATGCTTCAAACACAGTTTAAAATCAGACTAAAATGACATGATAGCAGGCAGAAAACAGTTTTCCAAGACGTCATTTATTAAGAGAACAAAAAAAAACTACCCAAAATAAATAAACACCTCTTGTTGATTCAGGAATTAACTAAGATTAACCTAATCTTTTTGGAAAACAACTGATAACTACCAGACTTCTACTTTCAATATGTCATTTAAATAGAATTGGTGTGTTAACGTGAAGTAGCTTTAAGGATTTCAAAAAGCAACATATTTTCCTCCTATCTGAAGAAAGTGAGCAAATGAGAAAAGGTCTTGGACGGCCGGACAAGGGTTTCAAAGTAATTTCTGTTTCTTTGGTATTCCAGCTAACCAGATTAAAATCCATGACCACAAAGTGAGAAAACATGGAACAGTGGTGAACCTTCAAAGGGGTAGCCAGTCTTCTAAAATGAGATCACATCGACAACTCATCCATGAGATAAGAGAACCCAGAACATCTAAAGCACTGCCAGCCTCATAAACACTGATCTGCCAGACCTCATGAACACTAAAAAGGCAAGAGAATTTCATATTGTATCATTCATACACAATTAATCCAAAGTTTAAATTTTAAGAACATTTGAAAGAGACCTTGAGCAACAGAGTCCCCCATGAAAGAGTGCCCAGGTCAAATCTGTTGCTGACAAAAACACAAAGGCCTGTCTCACATTTACATAAAAAAGCTCAAGCACACGCCGAAACACATTGATTCAATGTGTTCTAAGATGTCCAAATCCGAAGGCTCAAAATAGCATAGTCAAAAGGCAGGACCTAGATCTCAACATGACCTTAAACAGGTCATTACTGCTTAAACAGCCCCTTTTTGTCTGAATTGAAACAATTCTGCTAAGAAGAGTGGCTTACAAATCCTTTACAGCAATGTAAAAAACTTATTGGTGATTATCTGACTGACCTGGGTTGGTTTGGGTGACTTTGTTCCCTTTATACATAAAATCTTCATTTGAAAACTGCTTTTTTTTTTTTTTTTTTCTCAGGTTATGTTTGATTTTAAATTTGGTTAATTTCAAACATGAAATTGTGACTGACAAGCAAAGTAGAAGTGTTTCAAAGTACTGTAAGTGGCCTATATTTATCAAAATGTAAAAAAAAAAAAGAACTTGTAATGTTAACTGCTTGTCAAATTAATGGTCACATTATTCATGAGCTGAAGCACAGTTTCTTACACAGTCATTGCTAATGCTAATTTTTTTATTGATAGTAAAGTATTAGCCAAGTCTTGTTTTAATCCTAAATTGAAATTCCAGCATTGTTATATGATGTAAAAAATTGTTTTTTCCTCTATCTTTCGGTCTCCCCCATTGTAATATTTGTATTCTTATCTCATAATTAAATTATAAATATTGAACAATTGTTTCTTCACTAATTTTCGTGAAAGATGTGTGTGTGCGTGTGAGAGAGAGAGAGTATTTTAAAGGTCCTTTCCAAAAAATTAGAATACGGAAAAGTTTATTTCCATAATTCCATTCATAACGTTAAACTTTCATAGGCTATAGATTCAGTGCCAACAACATAAACAATTTCAAGTATTTAGTTGATTATTTGTACATCATTTGGGCTTCCAGCTCATAAAACCCATGAAAACAGGAATTCAAAAAATTGGAATACCTTTAAGAAATCAGCCCAAATTTCCCAGGTTTCCTTAAATTGCCTCACTTTGGTTCAGTTTTCTGAGTTAGGTTTAAGTTCCACAATAAAATGACCCGAAAGTATTAGTAATGTTTTATTTAATCTATTTTTCCTCATAATTAGGTTGGAAACTATGCTTATTTTACATAATTTTCTAAAAATGTCAACATACTATAGAAGATTATTTTTCTATCCTCTTTTTGCAAGTTCGTTTTTCTTTACTTTAAAACCTAAAAATAGAAATAAAACGGTTGATCTACAAAAACAAAACAATTTCCTATTATATATATATTTTTTTTTATTAAGCTTTGTCTGTATTCAAAAGGTCATTAAGTTTTTGTTGCCCCAGAGTTCTTTTAGCTGGACTGAGGGTTAAAATGTATCTAGATTAGAATGGTTGCTGAGCCCTGGTGTAGGCCATATCATAATTTTTATGTAATGAAATTAGGGTTGGGCGATATGGCCTCAAAATCTGTATTGCGATATAATTTAAAGCATGTATAGGTACAATATGTATTGTGATGTAGTATTTTTAAACATTTATTTGTGTCAAAATGATAATGACATGCATATGAGCATTCTCACTTTCCAGCTAGATTGCAGGAGAACAACTTCAAAAAGGTTTTGAATGCCATTGAAATCAAATTGATTGTGCAAAATGCATTTAAAGTGTTCAAATCTTTTCCCAAAATAATGAAACACAAAAATTCTCAAAACATAAAGATTAATATGTTTTTAATTAAATAAAAGCTCAATTTTTATCAAAATAAAGTTCAAAACTATCTGCTTTCCTGGTTACTTATTTATGAATTTAATCTCTCACAACAAGAAACTACACATATTTGAATCAAAATCCTTCAAGTTCAACAGGGTTATTTTCTGTTAAATGAAAAACAGCTCATTTTAATCTGGAGTAAAGATGACACTGACCATCAATATTTACTATCTATCCTCCTTGCGTACCTGACGTATGTAAGCACAGGTTGAGGACATAATCAAAATGTGTAATTGGTAAAGTCAAAATCTCTACCTTTGGCTAAATTTACATAATTTATATCTCATACATGTTATATTGCCCACTACTAATTCAAATACATTTTAACTTCATTTGTCTTCTGTAAATATATTTTCATCATCTGTAAGCCATAATGTTTGACATTTATCATTTTTTTTAGTAATAGGTCTTCATTGTATAAATTTAACATTTTAAATTAAATATCTAGAAGAAGAACATATTAATTTATAAGATGTTAATTTATTGTCTGCGTGCAAAGTAATTTGATTTAATTTAAACTACTATGACTTTTTGGCATGTGATACGTTTTCATGTGTATTTTGAGAACTGCATTACTTACTTAGTAAACATATGTTAGCTGTGTTAATGAAAATATGAGGTAATAACCACATTCTAACCCAATTGTGTTTTTCAGGTATACTGCCTCATCTATATTTGGACACTAGATGTCAGTATTTCAGCTTCTTTCACTCCACAATAGCTTAATGGAACTTTTCCGACGATTGTTCATCTCCTTGTGTAACTTCATACAGAGCCCCTATTAAAAAAAACACAAAGCAACACAAAAACAATCCACTAGAGAAAGAATTTGTTGTAACAAGCATCTCTCTGTGCTGTTTCAGCCAATCTTTGTGTCTGATCTAGTGTGGGTTGCTGGAGCTCAGGATTAAGCCTGATGGTTTATCTGTGGCGGGAGTAGAAGCAGCTCTGTGCAGGTGGTACAAACGATAACATTTTAATCTTGTTTTCAAGATGTGGAAAAAGCTAGACGAGGCTAAACTCTTTCAGGGCGTAGGCGTGTTTGATGGGGGTGGGGGTGAAAGAATTAAAGCAGGGCTTCTGTTCTGGATGTTATCTTTTCCTTTTCAAGTTGGAACTCAATAACAAGAGAAGTTATCTCTAAAGAAGAATTGAGAAATAGCTACTTAGCAGAATCAGCAGTCTGAAGAGAAGATAGTGTTTGCTGTGCAAGGGTGATAGTAAAACTTTTATCCTGTCTGCTCACAGCTAAATGAACAGTGTATGTAAATAATGAGTTTATGAAAATCTTTGTTTTAGCAATTCGATGTTTCATTTGCTGTGGTTGGAGTCTGCATGTACCGGGCACAACTGTACGTAGACGTCTCAACACAATCTGCTGGGATTCCTTACATCGAAAACTTTTAACTGATTGGAATGTTTGTATAGTTATATTGACATGGCTTTTCTTGTAAAGTGCCTTGAGATTTTATATGTTGTGAATTGACGCTATATAAATAAACTAAATTGAATAATGCAGTATATTAAGTGATTTATCATTCAAATTCAATCAGACCATAATAGCCCACTAAAAGCATTATAGGAAACTGAATCAATGAGAATTCCATCATATCAGTCTAAGTTTATGATTGAGGTATAAATAACTCTGACACTGATACTTGGGTCATCTGCATTCTTACTTGTCTGCAATTTTTATTTTCCAGACAGCCCACCATGCCCATCCAAAAAACAATTTTCTGACACATTTAAAAATTTGCCTTGTGTCATCCTCACTGATAATGTTTAGCCAGGGATGTGCATCTTCCCACTTGGATCTGTGTTTCGTTTCTGAGCGATAATATCCGGTGGAGTATAAGGTGGAAAACGGAGGTGTTAAGAGCAGGGCGACAGGGTGTGTGCTGTCTGTCTCTAAGTAACCATGACAGCAGGAGACACAGGCAGTCCAGGTCCTTAATGGGACAACAATTAATGGGTTTTTTATATAGATACGTTAATTATTCAGGGTTTTTTGTATTTATTTGTTGCTTGTGATTAAAGTAAGGCAAATTGTACTAGTTGTGGTTTAATTTATTGAAATAAGCTTGTTTCTAAGCTGGTCAATTTGCAGATTTCTGACCGCTATTGGACCTGCTTTTGGTTTGTTCCATTTGTAGCCGGACCCCCCCCACTGAAGTCGGAATTCCCACTCAGACAGACAGAGACATGGCCTCTCACAACATGATTATTATACAAGACACACTTGTAAGGATGCATTAAAATCAGTGTAACATTGGGGTTGGCAATGGTCACCCCAGTTATTTTCTCCCCATCCCCATGCCTCTGTCCACCTGCTCCTTCATTCTACCATTCACAAGGCCTTGGGACGTGGGCACGTCACTGGGGTGCGGGATGGAGCTTCCGTCTTCGCTACCCGGTGGCGGCCTGGGTCCCGATTTTATTGAGCAATTTAGACACTACACTTGCAACATTTACAGGGAACGCACATGTAGGGACCTGGCGGTGTGGCGCCACAGGCGAGACCCCCCCGTTGAGGGGGCCTCGCCTGTGGTGCCGGCACCCACTGGTTAAACGCATCTAGACACTGAGGGCCCGGGGGGGGAGATGGGGGTACCCGGCAGTATTCCCATGTCCCCCCCCCTCTGTTTTAAGTGCACATTAGAACAACACGCAACAACACCACATTGAGCTGGGGGAGAGAGGCTGGGGGGTCTTTCCACACCCCTGTTCGTTGGACCATCAGGGGTCGGAGCCCGGATAGAACATCACGCCGTCTGGTCGGGGTCCTGGGCTGGTGGGCTGCTCTTGCCGGTGTGGGGCCTTGGCGGTCTACTTGTCCCCGTCCTGGTGGGCAAAGGGGTCTGTCTCCTGGGTGCAGGGGCAGGGTTCTCTACTGGGGTGTCTGTCCCTGGGCCTGGGAGTATGGAGTATAGTGTACGTATGGGGGGTATGAATGAGGGTATAGCGTCCTTTTTTCGTATGTCCTGTATTTGTAAGAATGTGTACACAAGAAAGGGAGGGTACGTATGAGTGTCTCTGTCTGTCTATGTCTACCTGTCAGGTTGGGTGTTTGGCTGCTCTCTGGCCTGATGCATCTTCTTCCCTCCCCGTCACTCCCCGTCGGTGATGGTTGCTCCTGCCCGCTGGTTGATGATGACTCTCGATGCCTGGGGCTGGGGGTCCCGGTTGCGGCCCGGCTCGGTCCTGGTGCATGTCGGGCGGGTCCTGGGTGGTCCGGTGTGTCGGGCGGCCGCTGTTTCGGGCCGATGTCCTCCTTGGATTGACTGGGGCACCTCTTATGGGGGTGCCGGGTTTGTAAAATAGGTTGGTGCCGTCCGGTGGGTGGGGACCGTGCCTGGCGCCCAATCCTCCTGCCGGTTCCAGGACTTCAGCTGGCTGGTCTGTTCGCCTGGTGGGGCTGTCCGGCATTGGCTGGGCCCCTGATCTTGGCGCCCCGCGTGGGGCGGGATCTGGACCCTGGAGCTGGAAGATCTGGATGTCCAGGTGCCGGCTGGGCGCGGCCTGGGGAGGGCGTACATCCGCTGTGGCTCCCTGGCGTGTGGATGTGTGGAGGCGGGCCGGGTTGTTGGCGGTGGGTACTGGTCCGGGGTGGCGGCGGCGTGTGTTGTCCGTCGGTTGGCTGCGGGTCCTCCTTGCCTGCGGCGGCGGCGGGGGACCCTTGTCGGCTGGTCGCTGGTTGGGGCCCCGCTGGGGGGTGGGGTGTAACATCAGTGTAACATGTGGAACCTGTAACTCTAAACTTTAAAAAAATAAGTGTTGTTTGCATATGGATGGTACATCTTAACACTATGTTTGTAATAGCTACTACCAACTATGACTACCAACTAGGAATCCTGACTTATCCGACCTTGTAAATTAGAACACTGTTTAATCACCGTGTTCTCAAACCCAAGTCCGACTTCCAAGGGAAATGGAACACCCCAAGTGCTGCATTTAACATAGTCGGATAAGTCAGGATTCCAATATAGTGATGCCCGGGGTAGCCATTGTTGGCAGTATCTTACAGAGTTTTAAGATGTACTGTACCTTTCATATGCCAGCACCATTTTTATTTTTGCTAAGTTCAGAGTTTCAGGCTCTGTGTAAGATTGATTTTTAGAAACACACTTACTGTTGTGTCTTGTAAAAAGTAAGCAGTTTTGTCAACAGCTTACTATTGTTGATGAGAGGAGCAGCCATATTGAAACTCGAAGTCGGTCTAAAATTTTTTTTACAGAATTTTAAAGTGGGAAAGCTGACTTCAAGGTAGCATTTCTGTTAATTTTGATGACCTCCGACTACAAATAGAACGCACCATTAGAATTGTTGAGAGCAGTGTTGGGAGTAATGCATTGCAAAAGTAATGAGTTACAGGAATAGATTACTTTTTTCCAGTAACTGAGTAATGTAATGCATTACTTACAAAATATACAGCAATATATTACTAGTTACATTTTCAGTAACTCAAGTTACAAATGCAATTTAAATTGTTTTTCTGGCCAACTAATGCAACAGACCAAATCAAGTTGGATACTATAGAACAAGATCCACCGTCCACGTCCTGTTGCTCAAATCTAAAACATAAGAGAATCAGGACGGCTTAGGAAAAGATCGACTGTACATTTAAACAGCGGCGTTATTCACACTGTTTTCCTAACCATCTGTTGTAAGACTTCAGACATCGGAGTCTCATCTCCGTCAACCATCTTTGTGATGAACACTTTCAGCGCCTTCTTTTCATTAGATTTAACAAACATTACCATGAAATAGAAGGCATGCAAAGGAACTTGACTTAATTTTAATAAAATAGTGTTAAAAATACAGTATTTGTGGTGTGACACTTGTGTAAAATGTAAATTGATAAGTTACGGTGATTAGAAGTCGTGTTAGATATTTAAGATGTTTTGCCGAAAGTAACTTAAATTAGTGTAACTTAGATACATTTTTAAGACAGTAATATGTAATGCAAACATATTACATGTTTGACATTGTAACTAGTAATGTGCAACATATCACAATTTCAATGTAACTTCCCCAACACTAGTTGAGAGCACCCAACCACTTACATATCACCCACTATCTGTTGAGTGCAGAGGTATCCCATCCCCCCCATGACACTGCAAGTATTAAGCCAGTATAGATGCTAATGGAAAATAGTGTTGGCAAAGGAATTTTAGCTGGTCAGCCAAGTAATGCTGTTGACATTGTTGACTTCTCCAATGCCATCTTTAATTAATGAAATATAATTGTTGTTTGATGAGGGGCATTCGTCTGTTCTTCAAGATAATGAAATCAGTTTGGACAACCGTTTAATTTTCAATTTACCGCAGTTGTCAAGCCTGTCACAAATATCACATAATTGCCTAATAGCTGTACCACACATAATCAGAATATGTTTTTCATAATCATTATAATAGTTTCTAATTACTTTTAGCACAACTAGAAAGAACAAAATATTTTCTGCTTCAGTTCAATGACAGCTGAATAGGGAGTTGTAAAAGAATATGGAGCTGTTTGTTTTTGAGTAATCTATTTAGTTAAAAACCAGAACATTACAGCAGATGAGGACAAACATGGTCATGACATTAATCATTCCATGTAAAAAAAAAAACTGAAAAAAAAAGGTATTTCTATGAGAATTAGCAGCTCAGTTATTTAAGCCTTGGAGCTTTTTGGTTCTTTCATTGAAAAGAGGTCTTAAAGTTAATTTTGTAGATACTTTTATCATGGTCATCCTCGTAATCTGTGTACTGTTGTGAACAGGTCTTTTCTTCTCCTTCAATTCCATTGAAATTGTTTCAACATTTTGTGGCATAAAAAATTAAGAATTTCTTTTGTGGTGATAAAATACCTTTTCAAAGCTGTGTGTGGTTACCAGTAAGCCCTTTTCTATACCCTTTGTTAAAAGCCTGGCACTGGGCGTTAATTGCTTATGAAATTGGTTTTTAAATTTTTCTGTCACAAAGGGGGAGAGTCATGCATTTCTACGGGGCTCACACTGTCACTGTCTTTCATGACTATGTGTGAAATTTAGAAATATCTTTGAAGGCCTTGTTCCTGTGCCAGTCTCACAGTTAGGTACATGTTTGTCCTTGAAGTTGGTAGAAGCTTCTGCAATCATAAAATCGGTCTTGCTGTGTGTGTATCCACCTACTGTAGACAAAGATGATTTAGAATCTCTGACAAGTATCTTTTGAGCTTACATATAGACAGCAAATGTAATGTATCTTTATTTGAAATCAATGATTAATGTAATCAGTGTTTTGTTTTTGGAATAACAAAACAGTTTGCTTAACTTCAATTATATTTTCTCTTGTCCAACCAGGGTTAAAGTTATACACACAAGCTTAATTAACCCTCTAGCATAAGTGCAGCTGGTCATCGTTATTCATTTTACAGTCTTAATATACGTTGGCTGTTGTTTTCATGGAGTCCCAGCTTTCAATCATAGTGAATTCATTGTAATTTTGGTTATGATCAGGGTTGTTGAAAGCATACTGTTATCCTGCTTTATTTCTTTCAAAACCAGTTCTGATGTGTGTTTACGACTATTGTCTTGGTAAGTACTAATGCTGTCAACATTTAATCGTCTAGGTGTTAATTTGAGGTGAAGTTAAAGATATTTGGAGGCCGTTCTCCTTCATTATTCCAACCACTTTGTATAAATTTACCACTAGCAGTAAATCAAACCTTCAGCTTGTTGCTACTGCTACTGGTAGTTTTTAGTTGACACACTCATGCATATTTCGTGTTACCAAGCAGAAGGTTTGCCAAGGACAGTGGTCAAATATTCATCCAGTAGTACACCAGTAAACCAAATACCATCATGTGTTCAGAAGTACACCATATGTTGTTGTTTTTTTGTCACATATGATCCTGTATGGCAAGGGTGCCCAAGTCCAGTCCTGGAGAGCTATAACCCTGAAGCTCCTCGATGCATCCCTTCTCCAACTTAACTGAATCAAATTTATGTCTTGTTACCAGGAATTCAGGTGTGTTAGTGAAGTGATGTGTCTAAAAGCTGTTGGATGGTAGAGGAATGGACTTGAGCATCCCTGCTGTATGAGTTGGAGCAAAAATTAACTTTAAAAACAGCCTTGCGCATTCAGTTGTTATTAAAATTCCACCGTGAAAAAAAGCTTAAAAGCATCATTAAAATCCCAAAAGGACTAAGAAACTCATGGCCAATTATAAAGATATGCAAACTTCTAAGCAGCCCTGTACCGACAGCTGAGCTTATTAACAAGATCCTTCTTAACATGCTCATTAGGATGAATACAGGAGGGGAGGGGTTTTTGTGAGTAATATTCTGTTTTCCTTTGTCCCTTAAATATGGTACATTAACAGACTCATAAACTTTATAGAAAGAAAGATGTTGATTCAACTATAGCCTTTTCTTATTTAGAACTAGTTTGCTCAGAATGTGGGTATATTACTTTAGTAATAATATCACTGTTTCATGTTTTTACTGATTTGTTTTAGAGCTCAGTTGAATAGATATATCCTTAAGCAGTCTGAATATTGCTCACTCAAATAATCGGAAGGTAGGTCTAATCCTCTGTGCTAGTATCCAGTGGTAAAAGCTCTTATAAGCCCAGACCAAGTGGTTGTATAGTAATGTATTTATCAGTACTATTAGGTCACTCCAATGATATTTAAGGGCCAGTTTTTTAAACACTGTTTAGAATGGCACACATTTTGTATAGGCCTACACATTACTCAGAAGCTCCAGTGGCATTTACAAAACAAATTCAACTTGAATTAACTAGTGTTAAATAAGTTTTAATTACAGCTACAGCAAATCTGACTAGTATATTAGTTTTAATAGATTTCATAGACCCAATCAAATCACAGGTCCCTTTTGTGGTCAAGTAGTGAAAAAACTCGAAATGTTGAAAAAGGTTTTGATGTCTTAAATGTAGATGTTTATGCTAAAGGCCAAAAATGTTCCACAGACCTCAGTTTTAATATTATTTAAATTATTAAGGAAAAATAACTTAACAACCTATCCTTTAAGAAAGAAAGGATTGCCAAATAAAGCTAGTAACTCGTTTTGTCACCCAACAACTGCTTTCAATCGTTCATGACAACCAGGAATATGTATTTAACATAACTGTGTAGGAATTGTGACTTCCTGGTCTATAAAGGGCTGCTTTAATTAAAAGATGTCTGACGGTGGTTCAAGCGGAAATTACCTAATAGTTATGTTACAGCATTTCAGTCGATTTTTTTCATCCAGACTTTTATTAGGCCACTTCAAAAAACTCTTGGTTTGTTTTTTTTAACCATTCAGAGTTGGACTTAAGAGTGTTGTTTGGTCCGTTGTACTGCTGCATGACCCAAGTGTGCATGAGATTATAGTCATGAAACGATGTAATGACATTCTCCTCTATTGTCTGTAGAGCACAATTCATGGTTGCATAAGTTATTGTTTGTCATGTTGCTGAAGCAGCAAAGCGGCCTACTGTCTCCACCATGTTTGTTACAAATGGAGAAACATATTTTCACCAATACCTTAGCTTAGCATTAGCTGTTATGATAACGAACAACCTTTAAGCTAGCTCAAGGACTATTTTATGTAGTTTAGAGAGAAGAGGTGAAAGACAAAATACCAAGGGAGAAAGCTCACTTTACCAATCAGAGTAAAGTTTGAATTGTTAGCCTCAGCTATGGCTTAGTATGGTCTGATTTGGCCTGGAACAGCTTTAAGCATTACCAACGAAAAAAAGAAAATTAAACACAATGAATAACAATATTTAAATTGTTTTATCCTAAACTAACTTATCTTTCCCCAGACACGAAGCCTTACTTTAGGCACTCTTAAGAATCAAGGAGATCTCTTATGAACAAAGGGTTGCATGACGACGGAATAAAGAAAAGAAAAACCGTGTTAGCAGATTGGATAAACCAAAGGGGGAACAGTGCTGGTGGCCGCACGGCTAGTGCGGGCAGCATGTGTGGGGCCGTGGTTCCTCTTCTCTCAGCTCCGGAGGGGCCACTCTCCAGCCTGGGGCAAACATGATCAGAGGGGCTTCTCCAGAACAATGAGCAAAAACCAGTTTCAGTTGGCCGCTCGGCCAGGGGAGTCATCCTCCCCTTTGAGGCAGGACAGCTTGGGTTAGAGGAACAGCTGCAGTGACAGGGTCAGAGATGGTGTCTCTTTTTGGGAAATCAATAATTCAAGGATTTGTTCTGCAGAATTTCAAATAAGCCAGGATTAAGGCCTATTCAGTTTGCAATTACCCGGAATGTGGACTGAATATTAAAGGTGCAAACTGTACAATTTTACAGTCATGTTGAAATGAAGGTTACATTGACACAGATTTCGATCTCAGACGGCTGGGTGGTTGCAAGTTTTGTCATTTTAAAAACGCCGCTCCAGGACATAGTCAGTGTTTTAAAATATCTGTCTCTCGTCCACAATTATCACAATGTGAGCCTGCAAGGTTGCCAAGTCTTCAACACAAACACAGGGCCACCATTTGTAATCCGGCACGACTGGGCTAGAGGCTAATGTTGAGCTAGCAATGTTGTCAGTACAATGGTTGGCTTTAAAAATATGTCAAGCTACTTATATTGTCACTTGATATTGCTGATATTGTTGTTCTTCATGCACTGCAGTAATCCAAATTGACCACAAGATGTCATTCTTACAATTGTACCTTTAACTTTGGATCCAGTATCACTTCAAAGATGCAATTCCTCACTTCTCCACCAGAGAAGAATGGATGGAGGGCAAGGTGCTTCGGTGCTGTCCATGGCTGCCATTAAAGGCTGGGTTCCAACAAAGTATTAAACATAATTTTCCTTAAGGCCACATTACTATATTTAAAAAAAGCTGTTTTATTGGTGTAATGTAATATTCTAATCTTAAATATTGTTTTTTTATTAGGTATAAGCAGAACATTGTCATAAGTAATAGAAATAAAGGCTTGAAAACATCAGTCTGTGTTTAATACATCTCTATAATGTGTTTCCCTTAGTCAATTAAGTTATGCCCCATTTCCACTAGTACCAGTACGGTACGGAACGGGACGCTTTGGCGCGTTTCCATCACCAAATGAGACGTGCGGAACCGACCGAGACGCCTTCTAGCTTAATATACTGCATGACTTAAAAATTAAATCTCTGATATTTTTCAAATCAAATCTGATTTCAGATTTTAATACATTTTTTCCTACCTGATTTTTTTTTCGGAAGAAGAAATCGCAAGTGATAAAAAATATTTTCAAAAGCCTGCTTTTATTTCAATCACCCTGTCCTGCGGCTAACTTGAATTTAACGTCCAACTAAAAACAAGCTGCAAAAGTATTCTTGTAATACAAGATGCCTAGATTGACATCACTCTGAGCTTTGGAAGTCTAAGTAGTACATTGGCTTAAAAAAAATCTCTGTTTTCCAAAAATGTAATCTTCATAACAGAAGAGAGATGCTTTTTGCAGGAGCTTTTGTTAAACTAAGCCCGCCCATGTCCTCGCCCACTACTGTTCCTTTGAGATGGAAATGGAAACACAACCTACCCGTTCCAGGCCGTACCATACTGGCACTAGTTGAAATTGGGTATTACTGAAACAAATTAACTTTTCAGTGTTATGTTGTTTTTTGTTTTTATGGAATGGGTCTGAATATATTGCTAATAGGTTACATTAAAACACACAGTGTTGTTTAACAATACGTAGGTAAAACAACCAACATTTTGACATGACGTAGTAGTGGCACAATCCCTGATTGTAAACAAGTAACAAACTATACTTTTTCTCTAGTTTTCTTTAAAACTAATTAATCTCAGTTTAATTATAGAGCAAATTCATCTCAAGACAGACCAAATAGATCCATTATCTGTGCAGAAATATAGATTCAGAATAGAGTGTTCATACATGTAATTATATTTAAAGTTAGTTAAAAAATCAAAGAGCAATGGCAAATGATATGAAATCATGTACAGGACTATATCATTTTACTGACTTTACTGCTTAATGACTTATGTCTTTCTCTGTGAGCTCATAGAGAGGCTGGAATGTTGTGTGTTGTTCAGAAACCTGTTCACACTTATATAGCAGCAAATAAACACCTGCCGAAGTATCCATTACTGCATTCATGGGACATCACTCATGGGTACTGAAAAGGTGAAAACAAAAGCAGTCACATTATCTCGCCTGGTAACAAGAATCGGTATGGAATGTGATTGTGTGGGCTGGGCGTTAGAGATGAGGTGGAGGGTGTACTCGGAGGTAGAGTGGGTGTGAAGGAGGTTGAATGAGCTAAGCTTGACACATTTGGCAGTAGTACAAATAAAAGAGTGGAGAGGGTTGTGCTCTGTCTATGAATCATCCCAAAAAAGTAAGAAAAATACACAAACACACACCTGATAGAGCTGAAGGCACCAAAAGCAAGCTGTGCGCTTTAATGGTTTCTTGTTTTTATCATTTAGCATCACACTTAACATCAGTATCAGATTTATTGGCCCAGATTGTGTGAAAAAGCAAGGGATTTTGTTTTGGTTTCTGGCTCTCACTGTACAACTGTTAAGTAAAAAATTATAAACTTTAGATGAAATAAAATAAAAGATAAAGAAGCTGTATGTACATATTCATATGGTATATGTATGTACACCTTTTTATAAAGTCAGGTTGTGTTAGTGATTGTAAGCGTATTTTGTTTAGATAAGATAAATCTTTATTGCCCGCCTCAAGTTGAGACAGAAATTTGTCTTACAACACAAAATTAACTGAAATACAAACATGACAAGTATAAAATGAACATAACAGAAGGGTTAAAATTGTTCTCATGTTCAAGTGTTCATTAGTTTAACATTGTAATCGCACAATGGGCAACTGATTTCTTGTAAACATTTTTCCGAGCTAGTGGGACCGTATATCTCCTTCCTGATGGGAGTGACTGAAAATGTGGGCGTAGTGGATGGGATTGGTCTGCATTGATCAGGGTGGTCTTCCTGTGCACTGCTCGATCATACAAGACTGAAAGTGGGGTCTTTTGTGAACCTGAGATTTTGTGCCTATTTTAATGATATGGGTGAGTTGTTTGTTGTGTTTGACTATGAGGAAGTTATACCAAGATGTAATATTGAAACTGAGAATTGATTCAATGAATGATTTATAAGCGATTATTAAAATGCTTTTGTTGACATTAAATGCCCTGAGCTTCCTCAGTAGATGAAGTCTCTGTTGTGCCTTCTTGTAGACACTGTTGCTGTGGTTTGCGAAGGACAGGCAGTTGCCAATTTCTGTTCCCAGATATTTAAATGACTCCCCCTGCTCCGCCCGCTGACCCTGTATACAGAGGGGCTTGAACAGGGATGTGGCTGCCTTCCTAACTGCCCCACAGCACAACTCTTTAGTTTTTGCTATGTTCAGTTCCGTGTGAAAATCTTTGAATGTTCGGACCAGGTTGCTGAATACCTGCTGGTATCGGGAAAGGTCCTCCAGTGTTTTTACTGAGGCCACCAGTGCCATGTCATCTGCATAATTATACAGGCTCGTTTCTTCACTGTGACACAAGATGTTGTTTGTGAAGACCGAAAAGAGGACTGGAGATAAAACACAGCCTTGAGGAAGTCCAGATCTTATAATCTGTTTTGTAGATTTAAAACCATAAAAAAATTACCTGTTGTGGCCTGTCCTTCAAAACGTTATGCATCCATAAAAGAAATGATGTTTCAACAGGCTAGCTGACTTCTCAGGCTGTAAGATGTTCATCAAGGAGACAGCTATTTTATCCAAATAGCGCTCTGGGGTGCTAACCTGAAAGTAAAAGTCAAAACAGTTTCTGTCAAGAATGAATGGGGTCAAATGTCGGGTGATGTTCTCTGACCCTAAAACTGTGCTAATGATTGTCACTGCAGACCCGATTGTTCAATTGCTGTTTTTTACAACCCCTTAACCTTTCTACATTTTCTGCCCTACGTTTAAAAAAATATGCATATCCAAATTAAAATGAAAGCTATTCTTGAACTATTTTGAATAGAGACATGGCTAAGGTCTCTATGGAAAGCAAACACTAATTTCTTCCAGAACTGTCTGTGTGCTATTGTTACCAAGGAATATGATTTTAATACACTGAAAAAGATACAATTTTATATCCCCCTATTTATTTTTAAAGAATGCATGCTTTAAATTTGGTCTTATATTAAGATGATGACTTAAAACATACTGTGGGTCTAAAGCCTTATTACCTTTAAGTACACCAAATGTGACAACAATGTACCAAAAAATGTATATTCTGCAGATATTTTTCGAAGTACATGTTAAAGGTACACAAAATTATGCCATTCACTAGGGACGGGTACTGTGCAGCCCTAGTGAAGTTTATTTTGGTGTGAAGTAGGTATGGGTACTGATATTTGATGCCATAATGCCATACTAAGCATCTCTGGGAACTCCTTCAAGACTGTTGGAAAACCATTCCGGGTGACTACCTCTTGAAGCTCAAGAGAATGCAAAGCAGTAATCAGAGCAAAGGGTGGCTACTTTGAGGAAACTATAATATAACACATGTATTCAGTTATTTCACCCTTTTTAAGTACATACAGTAATCCATACATCATTTGTTCATTCATAGTTTTGATGCCCTTAATTGAGAATCTACAAAGTAGTCATGAAAATAAAGAAAACACATTGAATGAGAAGGTGTGTCCAATCTTTTGGTCAGAGATGCTTAGTACTTGTTGGCCCTTTTGATTTCACTCTGCAGTTCAGCTCACTCCAAATCATCTCGATTGGGTTCAGGTCCGGTGACTTTGTAGGCCACGTTATTTCACACTTTTTTGTAAAAGTACTACATAATTCCATATGTGTTCATACATAGTTTTGATGCCTTCAGTGTGAATCTACAATGTCAATAGTCATGAAAAGAAAGAAAACGCACTGAATGAGAAGGTGGGTCCAAACTTTTGGTCTGTACTGTATATATACACCAAATGTGTGATAAAGTGGTAAATGATTGTATAATGGAAATATCCTAGTCAAAGATGGAGCACATGGCTTCCAAAGTATTCAGTTTTGTATGCAACATTGAGCCTCTCACATGCCTCCCAGTAGCTTAGCTTCTTTTTCAGTAGCCTAACACCATTTTATTGACTTTTTTTGTTAATTTATTTATTTTCCTTTGTATTTTCTATCTCTTTATCACAAGATGAAAGTTGTGATCAAGCTAAATTTCTTGTCAGGGCTTGTAGTCATGAATGTTATTTTTATTTTATATTTTTTGTAAGATAAATGTCAGTCTCTTATTGTATCCACACAGAGCTCAGGCTTGGGCACATATGGTATGTATGTGGTTCATATTGTATCTTCCATATTATATTAACTTTCTCATCAGAAAAAATGCATTTTATAATCCCTCTACAGTTTGACTCGGTAAATATGTGTGAAACTGAGAAAGTTTGGATCGATTCTGAAGTCAGAATTAAAATATATATATATTTTTAACCATTTTTGTTTTTTCATATTACCCATGCAGATTCCTTCCTGTTGCCATGGACACTGTATTTGCACATTTTAGGCATCTGACAAAAAAATGGTTCTGCAATTTCACAGATCATTCCCTGGCAATATGAGCATTGATTGTTTATTGTTTTGCAGAGCTGCATAATTTTTCTCATTTTGCTTTTCAAATACATCAAGTCCAAACAGGGATTGTTGGAGCTTTTCAAAATTCTGCCTGGTATACATTTGCTGATTCCCTCATGATGATAGGTGTTTCAGCAAAATGCAATTTCATTTTGACTTTAGTTCATCAGATGTGTTTATATCTCTATCAAAAACAGACATAAGTCAACTCTGCCATCTTGCTCATCCAATGATTATTGTGATTTATTGGCTTAGCCCAAAACCATATGTGTTTATGTAACCCAAATGTAACCCAAATAACATGTTTTACAAATTTAGGCAGAGCTGTAAAGATTTGAATTTAGTTATTTAGATTTATATTAAAAAATATTTTTTTTTACTTGTACTTTGTCATGGTTAAAGTAATCCTCTGCTGGCAATAAAGATTAAATAACTTGCTCACTGGTAACACTTTTCACACTCTGAGGCTATGTGGCTATCTTTTACACCCAGCATGTGATTAGTAAAGTCCTCCCACTGTCCTCATTTTCCCATCCTCACCTCTTGACCTCCCGCCTCCTCTCTCATCACCCCTCCACATGTTCCTTTCACCCACAGCCAGGCGAAGGATTGTTGCAATGGCAGAAATAACATCCGCTGGTTGCAGACGACGCATGACATTTAAACAGTCCCAGATTCACATTTCAGTTCTCCTTGTTTGGCTTTAGGCAAATGCCCACCCACACTGAAAATGCTGCCGTGCTGGTTGCCACTGTCATCACTCAGTGTAGCAGTTTCAATATACAGCCTATTCCCTTTCTGTGTATCCATATCATGAAGATTAAATTGGGAGTTGTGTTTCATTATTTACATATGGTTCTATGAAGTAATATTTGTGCCAGATGCACAGGAAGAAAAGTTAAACAGGGTGGGTTGTGAGTCAATTTGGAGCCATAGAAACTCACTTATTACATTAATGTTTCTCATTCATGGCTATGTAAACACTGGAAAAATATGATTCATTACTGAAGGACGTTTTTGGTATGATAGCTATTAATAAATAAACCATATTCAGGAACACCTTTGTTACACATTAATCAAAGAACTTAATACAACATAGTGGTCAACTATATCAAAGCTGTTGGTACATGGAAGAAAGTAAAAAAAACACAGCATACATGGTCTCCCACTCTTATGAAGTTACTTTTCTAAACTGTTGCTTTTCTAAAATTCCTATAGCAGCAAGCTTTGTTGTAGTTTAAGCTGCAGTATCAATGTATGAATGGTTACACATTTTACCACATTTACCACATTTTTGTTGGTAAAGCCTGTTCTTTGCTGCTACTTGTAGAGTTGAGCTGTGCTGTGATGTCGTTCAGCCGACATTAATTACCTTATGGCTTATGACCGTAAAGAAAGAAGTCAAATTTTTTAGGATTTAAGTGTTAAACCCCCTTTACTCCCACATCTCTAAGGGGAATATAGCACATCCCTTAGTAGGGGTGTGAAGGTCTCAGAGGTTTTTATTATCAGTGAAAAAACTGCATCTTAACAATATTTTAAACAATATCCCAAGCTTTGAATATCCCACAGATCATTGTTCAAACCATCATTCAAAAACTGAAAGAAACAACATGTCTGTCAACCTATAAGATGTGGCCATGCATGGTGGACATGTCAGTGGCACCGTTAAGTGGAAAGAAGGCCGTGGGTTCAGGATTCTGACATAGGGGTTTTCTGCATTAGTGGGATCTCTTCAAATACTTGTGCTCCATTCTACAGGACCAAAACATAACTTTTAGATAAATTGTTTATTCTAGATTGTCCTTAGGTACTGTATGTGTGTGTGTGTGCGTGTGTGTGTGTGTGGGTGTGTGTGCGTGTGTATGCGTGGGTGTGCGTGTGTATGTGTGTGTGTGTGTGTGTGTGTGTAAGTGTGGTTGTTTATCCTGTACATCTTTGACACTGGTTTGTGACCTCTGTTGGGTGTACTCCACCTATCGCCCAATTACAGCTTTGGAAAGGCACCAGTAACCCCAATGATACACGGTAATAGACAATGGTTGGGTGTTTCCACTTGCATTGATTTAGTGTGTTTAGTTGCACAACCACTTTCATCAAATAACTTGTCTTCCAGCAATCATTTTTGCTAGTATTTAACTCTTTGTCTTCATTCACCGTTTTGACCCGTTCATGAAAATGTGGCTTTGAAATGCGTCACAGAACAGACAGACACTTTGTGCATATGATGGCATGATCCACAAAGTAACATGGAGTAAAAAGAAATAAATCAGACTTAGTGGAACTTTAAATATGAATTTGAACACACATTTAAATCTGCCTCAAATGTCTCAAACATGAATTTTCCTAATGCAATGCTGGATGGCTGCATATATATCTCAACAATGTGATGTTGTTTTGTCAACACGATGCAAGTGCTGCTGCTACATCTCAGTTATGTCTTCTGTGTTATGTTTTCTCTGCTTTACCTGTTAAAGCCACGTTGTTCACAACAAATCAGACGGTGGTGGAGGTTCAGTCACCGCCTTGGAGAGCTATCAAATAGGTGTATGCTATGTGGAGAAAAAGAGGAAAATTTTCCACCCTCAACATCATCCGAACAAAGCTGTTGTTTCACTCAGTTAACAAAATAGTGAAAATAGTGCTATATAACCTTTCCGAAATCTTGAAGCACAGGTGGATTCAAGTGTCTATGTTTCAATATTTTCTGAACTGTAAGGCTAGTGATCTGACGCATGCTGTCAGAACTTGTGAGACAGCGGCATGAGGTGTATCAGAGCTGTAAGAATTGGCTCCGTTGCGTTTGCTTGATGAGTCTTGAGCAAAATGGTTTTAGATGAAGTTACTACATCCAAAATAATAATCTCTTCCACTTCATCCAGCTCTCAGTCATCTCCATGTTACCCAGTCTTACCATCAGACAAGTGGGTGTCCTAAAGAAACTGTGTTGAGTGTCTATATGTATTGTTTCAGTCATATTTAGCCAGTCTTTGCTTTCATACTTTTAGATATGTCACCATAGAAATAATACTTCCGTTATGCAAAAAACAAGAAAACAGATTTATATGTGATCTTGTAGGTTGGGAATCTATTGTTTGGCATGTTAATGGACATTTGGGGGTTGGCGGTCTGGTATTGGAAGAAATGAATTAATTCTACCTTTTTTCCCCTTTGTGTTTCCTAATGCAAAATTTTCAGATGAAAATTTCATTCTTTTTAAATAAAATATGTATTCAAAAGTTCCTGTACTGTAATTTCATATCATAAAAACGAGCAGAGCTAAGAAATTGATAACATATCTAAGTGACTCACCTTCAGTAATTAAGATTTTAAAATGTGCTCATCTTATCCAATACAACCAATAGCAGCAATTTTGTTATTTCTAACTCATTTTTTACCTATTCTTGTAGCTTTGCAAGTAATCTTACTTGCAATCCACTGAAAAAAATTAAAAACTCTCCACTTTAATTGGGGGCAAAACAACAATTGTTTCAAGTTACTGATTATAGTTTCCTTCAGCAGCATGTAAAATAAAAATGTTTGAAATCAGGATACCCTTGTGCTCTGTATATTGAAGTTTTATTGATAAAACAAAGATTTTATGTAAAGCTGTTCACACAGTGGTTTTATTGATATTTTAGCAAACCTGTCTTCCTGACAGATTTGAGGCTCACACTCACTTGCCACCAAAAATCAAAAGCAGACTAACCTTAGAGGTACAATCAGCCGAGAGATTGCTGCTGAATCCCCAAACTAGCATTTGAAAATGTCGTCAGTACGCCCTGAAAGCAGTGTGAGAGAAGTATTGGCACATGCTCCAGAACAATCACTACTTTTGAAGAAAGCTGGGATGGAGGTGATTAAAAGTTTATACCTCTGAAGTCAAACATGATGAATGTCGGCTTTAAAAAGAGCAAGAGAAGAAAGCGTATCTGTCAGTGTTTCTCATTCAGAGCTTCTAATTTTAACGTGGTCTAATTGTTGCAGGCAAGTCATTTTTGATGCATTTGCAAGTATTGCTAATGTGCTTTGTTCTTACAGAAAATTAAAAGCTCAAAAATCTCCTTCAAATAACTGATTTTAGGACATTACACCCATTCTTTAAAGGCCAACCTGGCTGTTACACTTCATTACTTAGCTATTTCTGTCAGCACTTTATTCGTTAAATCTATCTTCGAAGCATGTGAGTCATGATGTTCTGGGAGCTAAGTATGAAACTCTGTGATTAGGAGCATCAGAGTGAATCTGATGCAAGAGGTTCTAGCTGTAGGGGTCAGTGTTGCTCCATGGAAACATGTGAGACTACTGGCCTCTCCCATCCTGTGGAAACGAGCTGTGCAGATGTATGTATATGTGCCTTTCTCGCAGATCTCATGAACATTTCTTCATCTATCCTGTAAATGGAAACTTCTCGCTCACTCTAATGCCTTCTCTTGTTTTCCCATGACAAACTTATTGGTCTTTTTCTGCTTGGCGAATTGTTGTCCCTGTTGCAAACACTGTCAGACACAAGCTCTCCATGGCAGAACAGAGGAAAGGAGACAGACTGTGAGTGTGGAAGAGACTGGCAAGGGGTGATAGCCATGGTTTGTGTTTCTACCCCCTTTTATTCTCTTTGAACCAGATCAAACGAACACACACAAAGACACACAGTGCTTTCTTTTTCTTTTTTCACAGGAGGGAATAGAACAGATGGAGGAAATCTTGACAAAGGGCAACAAGTTGGGAGAGAGGCTGAAGAAATGTCTGACACGGGCATCTGCGTATGATGAAACTGTAGCCTTTTTTGTGGGGAGTTTTTTCCCCCCTGCGCCTACATTCACATAGGAGTTATCATTGCCTGCCAGGATAATTTAGCTTGCTTCAGTGGCGTAATGTTCATTTGCTGTCAGGTTAGTTTATTGAGGCTCCAAAAGAGTGTTCTTTGGGGAAGAGTGGAAAGCAGACAGCCATTGAGGAAAAAAATCACGTAGGGGACAGAGTTAAAATGAGGAAGAAGGTGGTATACTTTGATGAGGCCAACGTTTACCTGTATTGAAATTTAACAGAAGACTTTAGATCTGACCGCAATTATGCCTTAAATCAAAGTACATTCATCTTAGAATAACCCAGTCAAAGTTCAGACCTCAACCCATTAGAGGATTTTTGAAAAATACCGTAACCGTTCAGACTGCTGATTTGAACAGTTTGGCAAAGAATGGGTATTTTTTTTTTTTTACTTCTAGAAAACCAAAGGTGTTAGAGGCTTAATCCAAATACCTTCAGCTGTAAATGCACCAAAAGGAGGTATTACAAAGTACTGAACAATGGACTGGGCTGAATAGAGCTGAAGTGCTTTGTAATGCTTTGTACATGGCACACTTTTCATGATTTTATTTGTGAAATAATTTTGAAAAATGTTTTCTTTCTCCTCAGCCAATTTCAGCAGATTAATATTCATTCAGTGTTAGGTTAGTTTGTAGTTTAAGCCAAAAAAGGAAGGGAGGGAAGTCTCAAGGTTACATTTCCTCTCTCTGGCTAAGCTGGCTGCCACTATATGGATAAACTATTGGCGGTCTCTGAGCCAACAGAGGCTTGTCACTCTATGTACTGAGCTAGCGTGCTGGAGAAGAGGATGTGGCCTGAGATGGAGAAGGAGAAAAATATCGGATTAGCTGAACTGCAGTTATTCCATTACCTCTCCTTACCCACACATACACAAGTCTCAGAGTACACACACAGACACACAGTTTCCTCCTTAGTGTTAAGCTTGAGGCTTTAAGTTTTTCCTCCTAAAGAGCAATGAAAGAAGGAGGCAAGAAAGATATGTGCAGATATTTAGATGAAATGAAATGGTGGTAAATTTGATTTAGCCCCCACTTTCTTTAATTGCTTGTTTAACGCTGGTTTGAAATGCTGTGAGTTCTGAGTGCAGAAATTAAAAGTATCCCGGCATGTCTTCTGACAATTCTATCTTTTGAGCAGCTTTTGAAGCATAATATTTAATAACCCCTGAGTAAACACTGGGAGGAATTGCTCGATAAATAATTGAGGGGGAATTTATAAATAATTTCCCTCCTTAATCTACTCCGGCGTGTTGCAGCCTGGTCCCTGAAGTGATGCTCATCCCTCTGGACAGCCAGGAGGTATGGCTTCCTGACTCATGGGGGCGCTCTTGTTACACCAAATGAACCACATCCCCAGGGCTGCCAAATGAGAAAAAAAAATAAAATAAAAAAAAATAGGTAATTCACCCAAAAATAGTACATGCTTCTAAGAAACAGGATCTAACCCTTTATTAAAATCCTGTTTTTGAGAAGACTACTTTTGTTATCAGTGCTGTCTCCGATTTCATTTTTGAGGAAATGGGAGAGGTTTTGCGCTCCGCGAACAGCTGCAGAGATCTACAGAGTGCTTTGATGCTATATACAAAGTGTCAGGCAGTGCAGAGGGAAGTCTGCTTTACTTTGGATTAAAATGTCCATTTTAGGAACTAATCTAAAAATCACAATTAAGTAGTATTACGCCCCATGTGCCAGTTTCTTCAATTTTTTGAAGTGTGAGATTATTTTATTTTTTCTTCAAATCTCCCTCGTTCCCCTCCTCCCTTTTCAGCTGATAGTGGCCTTCTAGAAGGGTATTAACTATTTGCTAATGAGACAGAGTGGAATCTCATTATTCATTATATCATTAACATTTAATCACTCTCTGCTAATCCCAATAACCATCTCAAGCAGAGTAATCGGTTGTCACTTTCTGACCGCAGTGTTGCTGCGGTTTGACACGATGAGCTCCGTGTGGCTGAAGCTGGGTTAATGCTAATCATGAAAGGAGTTTTTTTTAACAAAACACACACACATACACACACACACTGATTGATTTGTAGTGTTAGATTTAATTGCCTAGTGGAATCCTTGGTTTATGTAACATTTTGCTTTCTGTCCATCAATTTCCATCTGTCCTACCACCTTCTTTTCTTTTTACCTTTTTTATCCATCTAACTGCATCCCTGCTTGTTTCCTTGTCTTGTCCTCCTCCAGCCTTTTCTGTCCAACTGTAATTGTAGAAAATGTAGAAGGCCAAAGAGCAGGGGAGTAGGAGATGTTGACACCCTTAGCAGCAGGACAGAAGGAGCTCATCCTTCCATCACTCATCTGTGGAGAGAGTGAGGGAGACTTGGATGGGCGTGAAGGCAGAATGGAGAGAGTAAGTGTAATAGTGTAATAGGGAAAAAAAATGACAAAGAGAGGGATGTTGTATGAGAATGGCTGAGAGGGGAAACAGAAAAGGAGCGAGCAGCCACCAAACACAGTCATCTACCTCCTTCCATCCATCATCTGTCTCAGCCTAAAGGCTGCCACTGCTTCATCAGCATCAGGCTCTTTTACATTACATGCACGTGAGCGCAGAGATAAACAGTAAAAAGAGTGACTGTGTGCATGAGTTCTTGTTTAGCATTTTTTTTTTTGTATAAACATATTTTGAACAGGGTTTTGAACAATAATAATACAGTCTTGTTTTGCTATGAACCTAAAAATATATTTTTGTGTGGATTTAACATTCTGTATTTTTTAATTTAGATATATAGGTTGCAACTAAGGGTGAAAGCTTGTTAACGGAGGCACAAGAATTCATAGTTATTGATGACCACATTAGATTTAGTCAAGTTTGAATAGTAGCCTACAATATATAGACTGGCCAAACTTGTATTTCTGCTGATCACAGAATACCTTACGGTATTGCAGACATTACTAATTAGATCCAGGTGTAGTGCATACTTATGACCATTGTTTTCACATTTTTAGAGAATAGTTTGAAATAAAAATACATTTTATGCAAATAGAACCTCCTAGTGATTGGGTTTGGAATAAAGCTCCTATACTAAATCTGCAAAGCAAGCTAGCTAGCTTGTTCCGCCGGATTTGGGAACGTGCTTTACCAAAGTTGAGGAGAGAGTTCCAAGAAACTCAGAAGTGATCACACAGACCAGATGAGGTCAGGAAGTTACAGGGGCCGAGAGAAATCAGTGATTTTATGTGTGCAGTTGTTTATTTTAGACATAAAACATTTTACAACGGAGCACAGGTGAGAACAGGCGGCAGCTTCAAGCGCTGTATCAAAAACAACAGCAGATTTAATATCTGCTCCGCCTCGGCAGGACCTGGGCGGGTGGAGCTGTTGAGCTACAAACGCTCTACTTCGGCTGCAGTAACAAACACATTTGCTCCACGTTAGTCTGAGTATCCAATAACATAAAAAAAATCTATGTATTTGTCGCTAGTTGCATTTTTCTGAAAACAGGATGGTAGAGAAGTCTAAACTCTTGTTAAATATAGCTACATAGCTGCATTAGCCGCGCCAGAGCTTCTCTAGCAGCGCTTCCCCCCTGTGCCACATGACTGTGCGTAGTCACGTGACTCAAAGAAACGCTCCCTTAAAGGGGCAGGAGCACTGCTAAACTAAAACACATATTTTCATATTTTTTCACATACCGAATTTACCGGCACGGGTAAAATGACTTCGGTAGCCCTCATAAATTTCGGTATCAGTAAATTTTCTGTATACCTCCCAGCTCTAAGATATGTGATTAATCTTTCAATATACTATCATTATGCAGATGATACAAAATTGTGTTCTTCTTAATGTGCTAAAATATTTCTTCTTTTTTTTTTCTTTTGTATCTTAACCATATGGTTTTCCAAAGAAAATTAAGGGTATGAACTTTGTCCGGACATAATCAATTTTCACATTAAAATAAACGGTAAATTTTGTCACCTGTTCAAAAGGAATGTGAACCACTTAGTCTCACTGATGCCTTCTAAACCCACACATCTTTCTGGTGTGTGGGTTTAGAAAGTTGTCTCTGCCATGTGAACATTCCCATCCTTGCGAATCATCAAAAGCAAGATTCACTAGAGCTAAAAGAAAACCGTACTCAAATATCTATTCTAAGTTTTTAACTATTTTTTTCTGCCATTGGTCAAAAATAGGGGCTCTAACCAGATGTCAAATAATTTTTTTTTTTCTGAAAGATTGGTGACTTCTATAAAGTTATACAAATCAAGTTATATTAAATATTTCTATGTCAACAAAAAAATTTATATAACAGATTAAATTACAAATGTTGTTAATTAGACTAATATGTATTCTCCAGTGACTGACTAGACAAACGAAATACATGTATGAACACCTTACAAACAAAAAAATACAATTTTATTAAGCGTACTAATATTCAAACTAATTGAAAGGACATATAAATTAAGCACTGAAATTTCAAAATTATATGTGATAAATCATTTACAGATCCAGCAATCACCATAAACTCATGAGGTTCTCCCATTACTTTAATTAACTTTAAGAATAGAAAAAAAATGAAGATGACCAAGATTTAGAACAAAAATTGAGCCTTAATAGAACCATAATATCACCATTATAGAAACATGAAAAACAGTCCACTTGGTCGTAAATTGAGCAGTTTTACCAATTTGGGCAAATTAGACCTCTGCGGGTGTCTACGTAACACTGGATTAACTCAATATAGGACACAAATGCAAACAAACAAATGGAAAAAAATGTATAGTCTAAAAATATAGCAATTTATTTAATTAAAAGAGGGTTACATTCTTTGTTTTCAACACATTAGCAATGTTCAATACGTAAAGTTGTGGTTAATTATCACACAATTCAGAATTTCTAAATTAGCAGAAGAAGATTGCCAATATGCATGAATTAGGCACATGTAGTGACTGGCATCAAGTCAATACTTTTTAACATAACTGATGTTATGGCTACATATGCTTTACATATTTTTAAGACTTTGGGATGCCAGGTGCAATTCTGAGAAGCTTATTTCAACTTGATCTAAAGTCCGAAAAGGGAAGCAGTTCTTGTAGATGAAAGGTCAAATCTGAGGTGCTCGTGTGCTTTAATATATTTCCTGTACTTCCCTGTTTAGAGAGCCAAAGTCTGACAGACACACAATCCAAAGGCACTCACTCTGCACCATTTATTTTTCTTCCTCTCTTACTGAAGAAAGGGCAACTGAATGATGCCGGCTATATCGACACAAAACTTTTCCCTCACTCTCTCCCCTCTTGGCTAATGAGCAATGGTAGTTATATTGACCTATTTGTGGACCTAAAGGAAATCCAATCACAAATGCCTCTGGTCGCTTTCTTCCCACTTTGGGAGATTAAAAGATTCAATTCTGCTTGTCTCTCTACACTCATCATTATCATTTCTCCTTTCGTCTTTCTCCTACCCCTCCTCCCCTGAAGCTCCCCACCCCTTACCATCCAACACTTGTTCTTTTTCGCCCATCTTTTACTTGCTAACAAAGTTTCCAGGCTGTTTTACAAACGTGCTCTTTGTCATTCCCATTCAAATATGAGAATAGCAAAGTGCAGTCTTGCAGATAATTATCAGCGCAAGACAAGGGTGTTATGAGGACAGAATAAAGCAGGCTGACTGAGTCTGATGTAGTCGGTGGCAGAAGGACATTGAAAAGGTCATTTTAAACTAGCACACAAATATGCATAGAAATGCAGGCCTAACATGAAAAATAAAAGTCAAAAACATCTTTCCCACATATTGAATTTCTCTTAGCTGTAATACATACCCATGCAGTCACATTTGGTAAGTGTCATCCTGTTATTGGAAAAATTATCTTGCAACCCCTTGATTATCCTAGGCTTACACACTGAAACACACAGCATGGACCCCATACGGTGCCTTAAATGGCAGCAGAGTGCCAAGCCACGGTTTGGTTAGTCTGTCAGTGTAATGTTTGTTTTGGTTTCATGCATACTGCGCAGTAATGGAACACAGTGACCTGAACACAAAAGGGGGTCTGCTAACAAACCAACTTCACTGCAAAAATACAAGCTCTCAGTGGGGTACAGTACATGCGAAACCCAGATGATACAGACTCATGTGGTAACTGCTGCTTGTATGCCAGAGGTGGTGTGCGCACAAGCAAAGATAAAAGTGGGCCTCAGTTTTATCAAAGTGCCTATTAGATATTTTGGTCTGCAGAATTTCTTTAAAAGAAATGCCAATTTTTGGGAGAGTGAGAGAGATAAACTTTACTGCTCAACTAACTCTTCTCTCCCGAAAAAATTCTAAATGGTTTCAGTGTGGGAATTCATTTTCTGACTGTGTCCTAAACCAGTGGTTCCCAACATGTTCTACTGAGTGCTGCCTTGACTGATACAATCCTGTCCTCCCACCACCACAGTAACTGTAGATGCAGATTTTGCACAAATTTGCTCTCCCACACTTAAACCTATGTGCATATTCATGCTCACACACACGAAAAGATAAAAAAACTAATTGTTTAATTAGATGTAACTAAATTAGCTCCTCAAAATATACTTAAAACTGACAGTTCAGTGATAAATGAACTATGCAAGAACTTGTCAATAATAAAGAGAAAAAAGCACGGTATAAATCTCTAAAAAAACTTTGTAGTGGACACAAAAAAGAAACAGCAAAAACATATTGAGTTGATAGCTTGGTTGGCTCTAAAAAGGAAATGGTTGATCCTTAATTCACAGAAATACACACAAAAAAAGTTGTTGGGTAAACATAAGAAAATTATGTAAATCATTTCCACCCAACTGATTTGGTTCAATTTAGCAACAAATAATTTTGTTGAGTGAACTAAATGTAAACATGTTGGGTCAACTTAATACATTTAGATTGCTATAAGGCACAAAAAGATGTAGAAGGAATGGGACTCGAACTCAGAATGTTTAGTTAACACTGGAATTGAAGTCATATGTGTTATTATTAGGGCTGGGACTCGATTAAAATGTTTAATCTAATTAATTAGAGGCTTCGTAATTAATTAATCTAAAATAATCGCATTTTAATCGCACATAAATATTTGATCTGAGAACAGTGAGAATTTTCTTCACATGTATTTTTAGTATGAATAATGACTGAATACATAAATTTAAGTTATCAGAAAAAATAAAAAACATAATTCTGTCAGAACACCGAGAATCATGGAGAAAGCGGAAATGTCTCTCAGATAGAAATAGATAAATTAACAAGGTGGTGACCATGAAGCAGCAGCGTACCACCGTCATCCCTCCTTGCAGAGTAGTGGAGGATGAAATCCCTCTCGTGGAATGAGTTCTGAGATTCTCTGGAGGATCGAGCCCAGAGAAAATATATGTTTTCTCTGTAATGCACTAACAGATGCTAGAAGCAGCGCATTGCAGCCCTGTGCGCCACGTAACACGAGAGCGTACTCACGGGCGGAGTAGATGAGGCCGCTCCATCGCCAAAACCTTCATGACAGGAAGAAATAGCTGCAGCATAAGTTGTAACTGAAGTGAAAGCTAAATTTCTGTCCAACAGCTGCTGGAGGAGTGAAAGGACGCGGCTTAGCGGACATGAAATGGGATCTGCACCTTTCTCTGCGTACCAGCGCTAGAAGGCTGCGGTGCATAAATAGGTGCGATTATAATGCGTTAAAATTTTTTAACACATTAAAAAATTTGAACGCATGTCTGAGTTATTGTGTAGCAAAGTTGGCTAGTGTAGGTGCTCAGGAAACAGAGGCCCTTTTCTAAGTTTGAGTCCCATCCCCTGCTATATATTTTTATGCCTTATAGCAAATGTATTAAGTTTTTTGAGTGTATCTGTGAAGGGTGTGATGGACAGGGACTTCCTCCAGATGATTCCTGGTCCATTCCTTATTTCCTCTTTCTTTTCAAGTTACTCTAGGCTTAGATTTACATCATTCCTCAAGTATTTTTTGATGAGCGTCAAATTTGCTTTGGACTCCCATCAAGGTCCGAGGGGCTTGCAGTGCATTTTTTGATGCTTTGGTGTGAAAAACAAAAAGAGTGAGAGTACAATGGCGGCGGAACCCACTAAGAAGAGCCGGGGTCTTGTAGCATGGGAACCCTATGAAGAAACATTGGGAATCCATCGGAGTGAGCGGACGTTTGGAGCTGAGGCAGACCGGTCTTGCCCCCCTCATAAGGAGCTGAGGTCAGTAAGTGAGGTGGATCAGCTGTAATCCCCTCAGAAGAATTTGGCACTTGGAACCAAAGAGGATTACACCACTCCCAAAATCCTCCTTGGCTTTTCTGTCCTGTGACACTCTCCTGGGTCCACAGGGTCGGATAATTCTGTCACGTTTGTGGTATAGGACACAGATGCAGAGAGGTCTTTGTAGCTGGAGAACTTCATATCTTTAATGAAGATGGTGGAGCAAACTCACAGACAACTAGAATCAGACTCGGGACAAGGTAAAGGACGATTACTATTATGACTAAGATGCTTATCACGACACAGATCCGCCAAAAGACAGAGAACAAAAGGGGCTTAAATACACAAGGAAGATAATCATGGAGACCTTCAGGGAAACTTGGGGAAGCTGGTCTCAATTAAAAATGCAGGGAGAAACAGAGACAGGGGAAGACCATGACAAAATTATATTGGTTACACATAGTCAGGGTTGCCACAATACTTTGAAAAAGTAATATGACTACTGACTACTGATGAATCCTTCCAAAAGTAACTTAGTTACTTTACTGATTGTAAAAGGAACTAAGTTAGATTACAAGTTACTTAATTATTTACTTTCAGCAGCTGCTAGTAGCACTTCCCCCTGCCTTAACATAGAAACAATAACCAGTTTTGCCAATACTCACTTTATTGGAAGTGTATTTTAACAGCAAGACTGGAAGTATACTTGCTTTTTAACCTCACATTCACACCAGCAACTATAAAGCAACAAGCTGCGTCTTAGGGACGTAGTTACAAACATGGCGAACGTAAAGGAGATGATCAGCTGTTTAGGATTACGACAGAAAAAGACGGCAGCAGTGTTGTTGAAGGTATGGAAGACCATATTTACCGCTATTGTTGCTTGTATTCCTAATACTTTTGCCGTCATGTACCAAACATATATTTTTGCTGAACAAAATTACAAAAATAGTAACGCACAGTGGTTTAAACAAGTAACTTTAATCTGATTACCTGTAATGGAAATATTACCGATTACCTGTTACCTTGAAATTGTAACGCGCTAGATTAGTCGTTACTGAAAAAGTGGTTCTATTGGGAGTAATGAGCTATAAAGTAACGCGTTACCGACATTACTGCACATGGTATCACCTTTTTATTCTCCTCCACTCATCTATTCTCAAGAAATAGTTCAGTATGTACACATCAAATTTTAAACTTGTTAGGGATAATATCTGGATAACTGAACCTGCCAGCTGGTTCAGTTATCTGTCAGCTAGGATAGGTTGAATTTGCCTGATACATTCTAAATAGGTTGTAGGTACTTCAAAGGGCAAAAGTTGAAACAAAGAAAACATGCACCCCTTTAAACTTACTGCCACTTTAGTTTCCTTCTAATCCATCACTACTTCAAATAACTGTATTTTAAACTCAATTTTGGTCGTCATTTGAATGTTGTAAAGTAATTAAACTGCACTCAGTTTCAAAATGGTGAGGCTCCTCCAGTAAATGTGTCTTATAGCTGTTTGATCCAAAATGTGTTACATGAACACCAATTATATTTTAGTTTTGCTCCCTCATAGCTTGTAGCCATATAAAAATATGATTTTCTACTAAATTCATCTGACAGAGTTCATGAAAACACCAGAGTGCCACGCAAGGAGTCTCAGTGAACTTCATTTAAGAAAAATGATGAACAAAATGAGCTTCATGGACACATTAAATAGCCAATTTGCACTCTGGGGTTTGAAAGCCTAATGCCTGTAGCTTTTAAATTTCAAATAAAATCCTCATAGATTTGGAAAAATGCCTTCAATTTATTACGAATTTGATAGTTTTTTTTGTTTGTTGGATTTTTCATTTGTTGGTCGATTCTATTCCAGAAAAAGCTCATTATAAACAAATTAAAAATATATATTTTTTAGATTTTTCTACCATCTTCTGTATGCAAGAAGACAACACATATCTCACTATCAGTAACAGTTTATCAAAATCAACACCATGTACTTGTGCATACATTTATTTACACATCCAGCTCAGGAGCCAAAATGACAGTTAATACTGGGATTATGACAACATAACAAGGCAAGGTGTTTAATATCATATTATTTAAAATATTATAAATATTTTTGGAAAGATAAGCAATACAAATGTTTGTTTTTACAGAGTAAAGGTATCACAAATTAATTATGAGTCTTAAAGATTCTGTAATGTAGTGCAGAATAGTAAAGTCCGGAATAATCAGGTCCAGTGTTCTTGTTTCGACTCCATTTACTTAAGAAGACCATCTGTATAATGAAAATCAAATGGATATGTGATTATAACCTTAATAAGTCATCTTTGAGTTTCAGAGTCCATCAATAAATAGGAAATAATTTATATCCTAAACTGAGAATGCCACAATAAAGTTTAATTTGAAAAATAATGCACATTGTTTTTATACATTTTTTTTTAGACTCTGTTGTGTTTGGGGTTTTTTTTAGCAAAAAGATAAACATTCTTCTAGTAGATAAGCACATAATTCTGTAAAATTCTGTAGGAAGTATTCACGCCCTTGGATGTTTACCACATTATTGATTTTAGAAATCAGTCATAATCAACAAAGTTTCACAGTTTTTGACATTTGATATACAAAAAACTACACACTATAGTTCGAGAACATCAAGATGGATGTTATGGAGTTGCCAAGTTAAAGCCTAGACCTCGAGAATTTGAAGTAGGACCCGAAAATGGCTGCTAACAACAGATCCTCATGCAACCTGACACAGTTGCAAAAAAAAGAAGTTCCAAGCCTGACTGAGACTTATTCATACAGACTGCAAGCTGTGGCTTTTGCCAAAAATGCGTCTACTAAATACTGCCTTGAAGGGGATTAATATTATTACAATCGCTTATTTTGTCTTAGATATTTTTATTTAATCCTTATATTGTAGAAATACATTTTCAGTCTCACATTAAGTTTTTTTTATAATCATAACAACAACAAATCATAAAGGGTGTAATGGTGTTTCGGGCAAAAGATGGAGAAAAGATTGGTGTTTCTCAAACAGTCGTGCAGGAGGTACATGTTGGACAGTTGTCGAAACTAATATAAATGACAAAAAAATTAATCAAAGAAATGCAATACTAAATACATATAAGAAGATTTTAAAAGATTTTTCTTTCATAGGTTAAAATGTTACAATTTGTAATACATTGTCTAATGTCAAAAACTTTCACCTGCCATATACAGTATGGGCAATGACATCACATCATGAAGCATATGCTTTGTTAGTGTAGGTTTTTCTCAAGATTTTGAGATGTCAGAAAATGAGAAAGTATGCAAGTATTTGTTTGTTTTTGTCCAGTGAAATTAGTCTTTTAAAAATTTTAAATATAAAAGAAAAAATGAATTAATTTTTTTTATATCTGTATTTCACTGCATAAAAAAACAAACAAACTTGTAACTTCATTTGACTTTAATTGAAAAATAAAATTACAAACGGCTTTGTTTTCCATTATTATAGTCGGATGAGAAGATCCAAGTGCCTTAATTTGCACATACCATCATAATAGGTCTTTGTCTTTAATGAAATGATACTTAAGTCAAATACTTTTTAAAGTAAGCACTACAACATAGACCATTAATGTCCAAGATAACTGTTAATTAGAACTGGAAGTAGAAAAAAGCAGAAGAAAAATTTATGAAAATAGTATGCGTCTTTTTTTGTTTACCATCTACGTTACTCTAATCTTTCTGCCCAGATCATGAGAGAGTTTAAAGAAATGAAGGGAGGAAAGTAAAACTTGATCTTTAGCAGCCTGAGCAGAACAGCAACAAAATGAGGTGAGATGGGTAGCAAAGAAAAAAAAATATTACTGAAGAATATTCAGAACCTTCAAGCACTTTAAAAGTGATGTGCTCTTTGAACTGATCAAAAAGAGTAAACGTATTAAACAGTCAATAAACATTTTCTTCCCCCTCACCTAACCCAGACAGTTTGCTCTGACTTTCTCTTGGCCCACTTATTTTCACAGCTGAGCTCAAAAAGTGAATCAACTGCCCACAACATAAAAAAAATAAGTTTCATTTAATTGTTTTGACTAGAATCTTTGTTTCGCAAGTTAGGAAGGGAAAAAAAGTAGATCCATCCTTCGAACTACTCCCCTCTCTATGTCCCTGGTCAGTGCTGCTCGAGTTTAACTTGAGCAAAAAAAGAAAAAAGAAACAGAACTAGACTCCAGCACTTTCCTCTCCACTTAATCATCAGTGATGGACAGAATGATTGTCCAGCTAAAGTGGCTTTGTGCTCCTCGATCAACCCTTTTCCCTCTATCTTCCCTTCCCCTACTTGCTTTTGTATTGTGCTTGTTACATGATTGATCTCTGGACCTTTGAATTCTTCATCTCTGGTAAGAGCAATATGTCCTTAGTTCAAGTGTTTGTTTGTGTGCATGTGTGTATGTTTTTTTTTGGGATACTGTTCAATAAAAGCAGGCATTATGGTTTGTCTATGCATCCACATTTGGGAGTTGTTCTATTTTCTACCAGTAAGCAAAAATCAATATCAGCAAGTGCCTCTAATGCATCTGTGCCCTAATGGCCTGTGTGTACTTTTCTGAATTCAGTTGTTCTTGGATAAGTGTGAAGGAGGAAACGTAGGATGGTCTTACTTGGATGGTATGACTTGTACGGACTTGAGTGGACTTATTGTTTTTATAATATTATTACTGTTTATGTGTGTGCGTTCCTGTGGGAGAAAGAGCGAGAGAGAGAGATATTTCCATCAACTCATAATTATTAGCAGAATTATAAAAAAAAAAAGAACAAAACTGCAACACAACCCAACTACAAATATGTATTACCGACAGCCATTAAAATAGAGAAGCTACGAAAAAGCAACAGCTGTTTTAAAACTTTTTTTGTATGTAAATAACATCATAAATGCACTGGACCGTCTATTAAATAATCAATTACAATAACAGAGATAGAAGAAAAAAATAAGTTGACATATATGCTATGTATAGGCTTAACTTTGATGTTCAGTGACAACCTTGAGAGCACATGAGCTTTTTATATCCTTCCCTCCCTGAAAGGAGAATTCAAGTTAATCCTGTTTGTTGTACATATGTAACCAAGGGTGTGCTGGTGTTGAAATTTAGCCTGAGACTTTAATCTGACCACCCAAATATACTTTTGTTGGTAGTATATGCTTTCATGCTGTCATAACTAGTTCCATTTACTCAGGCTAAATTCACTTGAGTAATCTAACTGCATCATACTTTTAACTGTTAGTTAAGTAAAAGTACTTATTAAAGTAATGAAATTCTTTATGAAAGTAATTGTTATGAAGTATTGCTACATCTGAATGCATTAGACAAGGACACAAGCCAAGAGTTTATGTCAAAGTGAGACTTCTTGTTTGTACACAAGGTTTGTCGTTCTAACACTATATATTGCCACTGGAAACACTTTATGTTATTGTAACACAGATGCATTACCTGCTGTAATAATTTAATACGTTTTATGATAAATATTTAGAGATTTTTACTCAGAGTTTCAGCAGCTGAATTGATTCTTCAAGAATGGAGAAAACATCTTAAACCAGGGACTTTGGGCCATATTCAGTGTTTGTACAACAATCTCCGGATCAAATAAATGGCAGTGGTGAGTAATATTCCACTTAAATAAAATTGAAATGATTTATTATATTCACCATGTTAGTGCAAATTCCGAAGAAAACAAGATATCACTTTCAAAAAGTTATTGCCTTGCATTAAAAAAAAGCTCTGCGAAGGTGTGCAGCATACTGAGCCCCGCAGGGGACATGGTGGAGAAAATATTTTAAGGTGAGAAAAAAATAATAGAAATGGATTTTGCAAGATCTTGAGAAACTTTTGCGTTATCTTGAGAAAATCCGACTCCTTCAACACCAGCCATACGTCCTCTTTTCTCACACATTGTCCATTTTCTCTGCATTTTGCATACATCCAACAATAGCCATGTAATTATCCAGAGTATTGCAACTGGTGGCTAATGAACTCAATCAGATCCACTAGTTCAGAAGCTGTTTACGACACGACAGTCCTTTGGTGCGCAAAATCCTGTGGGCAATGTCTTTCACTTATATGAAAACCATGTCTAGAGCTAAGCACTGACTTTATGTCCTGATATTTGAGGCCAATCTCAAAATAAAACTCTATTAAGCTCTCCCGTCTGTGAGAGTCTTCCATCATAGCAGTGCACAAGGCTGCAGCAAACTAAGTCGGTAACACTGTAAATGCAGGAATGGCTTTTCGAAACGTTCTCCAGATATCGCAAAAGTTTCTCAAGATAACGCAAACATTTCTCAAGATAACACAAAACTTTCTAAAGATAACGCAAAATAATCTCAAGATCTCGCAAAATCCATTTATTTATTTATTTTTCTCACCTTAAAATATTTTCTCCACCCTGTCCCCTGCGGGGCTCAGTAGCAGCACCGCAACTGTAGGCTACACAAAAGACCTTCTGTTATGTAAAATGCTTCTCTCTTGTGTTGTGTTACTCACAAACACAGACACACAACAGGATTATCACAGTCGCAGAACTGTAGCTGCTTCTGGAGTACAAAAACAGATTGATTGATTGATTGATACATGAGGAACCAGGATTCTGGCTTTATTGAAGGTGATCAAACACTTATTTTAAATGACTTTCAAGTATTTTTTATTTTATTTTATGTAATGTGTTAATTTTCTTTTGGAGTTTTAGTTTAGATTTTGTCACTTCACATTAAAATGAAATATCTAAGCAAACTTAAAGGTTGCTCATTTAGAGCTCACAAATCAAATAATCAAATAAAATATTTTTTTACCCCACTTTCACTGTCAACACCATTGATGAGTAGTCCATATATGGTGATTAAAAGTTATTACTGTGCTTGCTAGATTCAAAGAACTCCAACATAGTCCTTGATGTTGATGCAAGGTTGACTCAGAGATTGTAAGTCGTGTATAATGTTGGCTCACCAGGCTTCTTTTCCACTCTAACAGATCAAAAACTCACAGTAATTAAAAATAAATGTACTGGATTATTAAATAAAATTGTGGAAAAAGGCAAATAACCAAATGTAAATATTTGATTAGTTGTGTTCAAGTTACAAATTCATAAGAAACATGTAAGAATGAAAGGAGGTCAAAGGTGCAGATTTACTTGAAGAGTTTGAGAAAAAAAAAATTTTTTTCAGAGGTGATGTTTGTCAATCATAAACTATTTTGGGCCATATCTCATAAGCTGTCAAGTGGATTCCCATGCAATTTTTTGGAGCCATTAATGAACCATAGATGGTGATGATATCTGACATTAGTGATCCCATGACTTTTCCTCTGGCACTACCAAGAGGTTTGTTTTGATTTGTCTGCCCGTTTTTGCTGTGACAACTTTTAGATGGATTGCCGTGATATTTTGGTGCAGATGTTTTACAAATGCTAAACTTTTTTTGAGACACGTGGGACCAATGAGCAGCAAGCTAACAGCACTTCTTGATTCCCTGTGGGGACAGACCTGTCAGGAGATGAGTGCTTGGCTCCGAGTCAATTCCTAACATGAGTAAAGCTGATTGTCTTGGCAAATGGCTTCTGTAGTCGGTATGGTATGAATTTAACAAGCTCCCAGGACATGAGAATGAGGAGCTGTTCAGGGAATGCCTAGCCTGCTTTGTTCCATACCAATACAGCAGCCTTAGAAACAAAACCTGCCAGTATGAGATGAGTACCGTATGTAAGTTATGCACTAAATTAAGTGAGGAATAAGAAAACCCTGAGAAAAAGTGCAATATTTTGCTCAACTCGTGACAAAAATCCATATCGTTAAGCCCAAAACTATTCTCCCTTGCAGATTTGAGTTTACATTTTTTTCTACATCATATCATTTATTCAACTGGGTTGTTTCTAAAAGGTAACCGAGAGGCATCTTTGTAAAACTTCTTTGTGAGAATCAATAATAAATAAAAAAATCTGTGTTTTTGCAAATAGAAATTTAATGTGAAAAATTATCTATACCCTTCACAATAATCAGTGGAAAAATCTTTATAAAAATTAAAGCAATTAAACCCTTCATGTAATTGCTAACCAGCTTTTTCAATTAGTATCTTGACAATTTACCTTTGAGGATGAATGAAAAGCTTCAGGTTTTCTTCAAAATCTACCAGCGATATGAACAACTGTTGTCTCAACTGTATTTTTTTTTCATGCATGCTTAATTTTAAGGTAGTTTAAATTAGTAGGATACATGTCTTTCTCTAGTAAAATACATGTTTAACATATCTCTAAGCATTCCCTGTTGAGTCCAGAGTTGTCTTGTTCAGATTAAGTCGCTCTTATTGTGGAGTTTGAACTAGAGATAACATAATTTAGTCCGCATTACGGTAGGCGACTCGTGATATTCTCATGGTGCTTACAAATCGTTCACATCTTTTCTTATACAATCTCTGTCTCAATGATTTATTTACTAAGACACATGAAATAACTTTGGACTATGACTGTTGAACAAAAATGTATTCAAAATCATGGTCTCAGACAGCTTATACAGTGTCATTCTTGCAGCTGTGAATTGATGCTTGGTCATTAGGAGAGGTCCCACAGTAGAAAGCACAATTATGCACAAAAAAAATAAATACAATCTTTTACACAATGTCCATGACTGCCAAAGCAGAAGGGATTAAATAATGTCCCCTTTACAATAGAGATTGAACATTTACGTTGAGGTTGCCTTACATCGCTGAGTCTGAGTCAGAGCACAGGTGCAACAGTTCTTTTTGCAGTTAAAAGTTAAAACCTGTCATTGACATTCACAATAGTCTACAAAATGTTGACAATCGATTACTTGAGGAACAGAGGTGAAGTCACTAGCCCTGGGGAGAAATACCGTTCTTTCTTTTGATTCCAAGCCTTTAATTGAAACTGCAGCCCTGATCCAACACCTATGCTGATGTCTATCGCTCTTGTCAGATACCATTTAAATTGGAAGAGTTTTCAAATGCTGCTAAATTGCTGTGATGTACAGTAGCTCCAGTGTAGATAAGAAGTGACAGAGGGAAGAAAGGAGAGATATTGGAAAACTGTAAGAGAACAGGGGGATTCTCAGATGCAGGTATATTTATAGCTGGAAGAGGAGAGTCTCTCTCACATACACCATCACACACACTGCAGGCAATTCCTAGTCCTGCTGTTAAATAATGCAGCTGCTTTGAGATCTGAGAGTATCCTATTATATTAAGCTTGTGTGTGTGTGTGTGTGTGTGTGTAGGTGTTTTAGAAGACTTACACATGTACACGTATCATTGGAGGACACAAACCCACCGTCTCTTGGCTCTGGATGTGTCTTGGTACTTTTTAATGTGATTGTATGTGTGTGTGTGTGCTCTTCGTTTTCGCAAAAGAGATTTCGTCACATCCAAGTTCATAACTTCATCTTCTTACTAATTCTTCGCTACATTCACTCATCATCATGTGCGCGTGTTTGTGTTTTTTCTAATCATTCGTAATTATCCACAGTGCTTTTCCTCGACACGTTATTACAAAAAAAGGAGTTTTGAAGTGTTCCGCCACCAAACTTGTGAGGCCTCTTGTGCCCAATTAGGAAGCTTGTTTAAGCTGCCATCTTCACATGGTTCCCCCCATCTAGTCATCCTTCTTCTTCTTCTTCTTCTTCTTCTTCTTCATCACTGTACCCCCACCGTCCCTTTATCTGTCCACCCTGTGGTGTGTGAGTTAGAATAGGAAATAAATGAATGTCAGTCGTGGGGTGTCACAATAAATGTAGTTTTTTTTTGTGTGGATTGTCTGAGGGTGCCCCTCTGGGTTCTGGAGTTTAGGTTGTCGGGTTTTGGATGGGATATCATCTGATCCGGCTAACGTGTAAGACTTTAGAGCTGTTGCACACACACTACTCACACACTCATTTATTTTGATTTTTTGCCTCAACATTTGAGAAGTTGACAGATGAGAAGAAGCTGTGAGTGATGCGGACAAGACAGACAGGAGGAGGATGAGGAGGTAGAGAGTGAGAGAGAGAGAGTGCAGTTGGATTCCCTGTGTGTCATCTTAACGAGGCAGTGGATCTGTCTCCAGGAGAGGGGGGCGACACTGATAGCAGGTTGGGACCCTGCCAGCTGGCACACATGCAGAAGCACTCACACTTTCAAACAGAGGTCTGCTCCTTCCCCAGCAGTTCACCATGATCTTCCATGACCTTGAAGGTAGCAGCAAATTGTTCAGCCTTACAGGGACATCCATATCCAATGCCACCTATTGTCATGTAAATGGTAGTCCACTGACCTGTTGTGAATTTGGCGTGTTAAAGCCATTTATCTTAAGGCAGCTGACTGTGTTGGCTTCGGGGCTGACTGAGCATCCTGGTGCTTATACAGAAAAAAACTGCCACAGTAAAGTTACTAGTTTACATTTACATGAGTTTGAACACAGTGATGCCTAAAATGCATGCAGGCACACAAGGGGATTGTCATGCACCTGCAGAAGTGCATCAATATGGCATTTAGTAATCTTTGAAAGGGAATCTGGTAGATTAGGTCATTACATCAATAAATATCTGCACAAAGGCAATATATCTGAATGCACAAAGGCATCTTGAGATACAGTCAATCCACTTACAGAACACTATACGATTTAATGATAGTTCCTAAGAGTGGATATAGTATACTAGTCTGCCTACTGTATTAATACATTTATTTTTTTATAAAAAGTCAAGTGTATGGAACAGGGAACTAATTAAATTAAAAACCTTGTGTTATTTTCTTTCCACTTCACAATTACGCATGACTCTGTGTTGGTCTATTACATAAATCCTGTTAAAATTCACTTGCAGTTTTAATGAGAGAGCATGTGAAAAGATTAAAAGGGTATCAATACATGGCCAGGTAAACTGTCAATAAAACAGAATGACAGGAAAAATCCAGTCTGCTTCCAATTCACTATCCATGTAGGTATTGGGTCTTTGTTAGTGTTGCTTTCTTTAAAGAAAATCTATATCAATGTGTTTTTGGTTATGTTTTAGAGGATATGATGGTCTAAAATGTGTATCATTTCCTCCACATCTTGCCCAAAGACACAACACCCAGGACAAATAGAGCAGGGATTTGAACTGGCAACCCACTGGTTACAGGACAAATTCATACCACTTGAGCCACAGTTGCCCCAAAGTTTCTTTAAAGGCCTAATTCTTCCAGGTGCCTGATGTTCACAAACTTAATTTCCCTCTGGGATGAATAAAGTATTTTTGGATTGAATTTGTGATGCAGGTTTCTCTGTAGAATGGGCAGCAGGCTGCAGAAAGTGAACATTTCTGTTGAAGTCCTCTCTCTCTGTGTGTGTGTGTGTGCGCGTGCGTGTGTAGGTTTGTGTTTGGCTGCTGAGTTTTCTGCCAAACAGATGTTCATCAGCATTTCTGAGTGTTCCTGAAGCCATTAGACTGCATTACCAAGATGCACCCATTATTGGGTGCATGGGGAGCTAAGGGCGAGCAGGCCACATGCACACTGTCACTAACTGCTTTTGGGGTAAAATATGAAGAATAGCTCAAATACGGCACTGCACATAAAAAAGAACAATGGAAAAACACTTTCCTTACTAACTTAAAAATGAAAAAAGTAAACTAATGAACAAATTATAAAAATAAAAAAAACCCAGCTGCAGCAACAAAAGAACTCCAACATCAAAAACCATTATCCTAGTTTTAAAATTCAGGGAAGCAGCTCCCTGTGTACCAATAACATGCAAAAGAGATGCACATATATATAAGACATAAACCTATTTTGAAAGAAGTCCAAACGCTTTCTTCATTGCCTCTTGCTTTCTTTTTCATATGTTGCTTATTGGCAAGGTCACTTTTAATATTTATAGTTCCTTTCCCCAAACCAATATGTTGATGCTGCCCTGGGTGGCCTGTTGACATTAGCTGTCTGGAGACTTCATCATTATTATATAAGGGAACTTTTCATTAAAGTACTCTGGTTTGATATTATTGATTTTTGGATGTAGATATAGATATATTTCTTTTAAACATCTTATCTCTAGTTAGCTTCTAGTTTCTTATTCAGGATGGGTTTCTGTTTCTTCTTCTGTTTCTTACTTCCTGTTTTCTCCTTGCCTTTCTACTCCCTGGCCCAGCTGTTAATTATCTTCACCTATTCTCTTTCACTCACCTGCATCTGTTTGCCAATAATTAGTTCTAAGGCTTTCTGTGTCACTTTTCATTTCTCCTCAGCATACTTAAGATCCCCGTTTCTGCCATCGTATTGCTAGTTGTCATCATTGCTTCCTGTAATCCAGTCCTGTCATTTTTACCTTCTGTTATTTTGTAAATTATATTTTTTTCATTATATTCAAAAATCTTATTTTTCTGCATTTTGGCCCTCTATCAACACAACCATGACACTATAAGGATCATTTTATTAAAACAATTATCAATGGAAACCTATTAATCTGAACATCTCTAACTGATTAACATGACCAACCTGACCAATGCATGATGTGTGGTTACCATGCACGCTTGCAAAGAGGATTAGCTCAATTATATTTTTTCCACTATTATCAAAAGATAGTTAGTTGGCTAACATAATTAAACTTTTTAGCAGTTTCAGTGTTTCAGGTTCTATATAAACTTTAAGATTCTCATCTTAACTGACTCTTGAACCTTTTGGTATCTCTTTCTTCAGCTGTGACCAAAGCAGACTTTTTTTTTTCACTACACACTTCTAAATTATTTGGATTTTTCTCATCTGAGACAGCTGAGCCGTTGTCTAAAATTATATCATACAAGAGGGGAACATCAACAGTTTTGCATTATAAGAACTCTAAATTTGCACCACATTGTCCCTCCTAATAGGACACGTCTCACCATGATGTTCAGCAGATGCATATCAATGCTTCAGTCTTCAGATTGAAACAAACAAATTAATGCTGCAGGGGAGTATTGACATTTATACCTGCGTGAAATATATTCACTTAAGGGTAACCCTGACAACAAATTTGCTGTACTGAATTCCAACTGTGCTTTGAGTCTGAAATTTCAGTGTGAAAATGATTCCCTAAAATTATATCTTGCAGCCTACGTTTAGTTCTTTATTTTGTTTTCAACGAGATTTTATATTTTAAACCGGTTTCATCAATAAATCATGGGTAAATCCTTATTCTCTGTGGGAAACTTTGTAGGACTACAAACATCTTAAGCAACAACAACAAAAATATAGTACATTTATGTACTGGTTTCTTTATCAGCTTACAATTAGACAGTGAATGCAAGAAAAAAGTGTCTAACATAAAATATTAGTATCTATGCCGTTTTGCTGAATTGAAGACAGTTTGGACCTGGCAATATGCAACAGACAGAAATTCTTCGGTTATGCAGACTGATTGTTTCAGCAGCTGTCCGAGTGGCTGGTCTCAGGCGATCTTGGAGGTGAACATGCTGGCTGTGGAGGTCCTGGGCTGGTGTGGTTGCACGTGGTCTGTGGTTGTGAGGTTGGTTGAATGTACTGCCAAATTCTCGGAAAAGCCTTTGGAGATAGCTTATGGTAGAGAAACAAACATTTAATTCAGGAGCAAGAGCTTTGGTGGACATTCCTGCTTTCAGCATGCCAAGTCTACGCTCCCTCAAAACTTGCGACATCTGTGGGATTGTGCTGTTTGATACAACTGAACATTTCAGAGTGATCTTTTATTGTGGTCAGGCACATCTGTGCAATAATTATGTCTTACCAGCATCTTGATATGGCACACCTGTGAGATCGGATGGATTATCTCAGCAAAGCAGAAGTGCTCACTATCACAGATTTAGACAGATTTGTGAACAATATTTGAGAGAAATGGTTATTTTGTGTATGTAGAGAATGTTGCAGATCTTTGAGTTAATCTCATTAAAAATGGGAGCAAAAATAAGTGTTGCTTTTATATTTTGTTCAGTGCATTTAAATCACATTAAATGTTCACTTATGTTATGACAATGAGTAAAAGATATTTCTGAAAAAAGAACAGCATTAAGTTATCGCATGAAAAACAAAAGTAGAAAGAGTACTACTACTACAAATTTTGAATATCGGGTGTTATTTTTCACTCCTTAATGAGTAACTGAACCCCATAAAAAAGCATTATCCTGCCCCCAGGCAACATTTGAAAAATTCTACCAAAGTGGGCATGGCCAGGAGGCGCAGAGGGGCATTGCCAAGTGTGGAGAATGAGTACGAGGGGGACGCAGGGGTGTGGTCTGGAAACCGTCATTGCTGAACAAACTCAAACTAATATGCCATGGGGCCATCGAGCTCCATAAAGCTTCTCTTTTCCTCCAGTAAAGGGAGAAATCATGAGGTCTCTTCTCCGCCATCCACCAGAGGTAAAAGAGGCTTTATGGGGCGCAATGGCCAAACGCCATATCAGTTTGAGCATTGACGCTAATTAGTTTAGGCGTCAGCTTTTGTTTCCTTATTCACGGTGTGTTTAAAACATATAGGTTTTAACTTATGGCTTTTAAACCACTTTACCGTTGTGGTCCTCCGAAGTGCGATCTACGGATTTCAGCTTTCTCTGTTTCTCTCAACATAGCTTTGGTGTGTAAATAACACACAAGATAAGCAATTTCAACTCATCACGGGGCGGGGTAAGTGTGCCTGAGAGAGGGAGGGCGCCTCTGTCAGACCATGCCCTTGATTTAGACAATGGAGAAGATGTACTGCTCTCAGCCAGTCACAAAATTAAAAATCAAACTTAAAAGTATAGCAGAGGATTTTTTGGAATTTCAGGAAAGAACCGCCCTCTCCACTTTTAGGAAAAAAAGTCCTGTCACAATGACTGTTCGGTAATTTGAAATGCATTTCTCCAAAGAACATGCCAAAATTGCTGCGGTGAAGTTGGTTGAATATTTGACACACATTCATTTCGTTCCCTCCAACGTTTCACAGAGAGCTGAGCTCCCAGAGCCGATACACCAGTGGTTTCGGATAGAGACCGTCGCCAAATTTCCACATATCAGAGACAGAAATAAATACCTGTCCAAACTCCTGACAAAGTAACCCCATATTCTAGCATACCTGCCGAGTAGAAACTGGCCGACGGAGGAATCAGTGGCTACCCCGACCTGTACTGTTAGCACACGCCATTGTTGCAAATGATCTCCTAAAAACACTCTGGTCTTGTTTCTCTCTTCTGAGCGCTTTCTCTTCTTCTTATAAACCTCTTGTGACTCACAGACATTTTCAAACAGTCCGGCGAAAACTGTGAAGCAGAATGAAGAAGAAAAAGATCTTTAACAACACCTAATAAAATAAATGAATTTGCCATGTTCTTCTTGGAAAAGATTCTAACAAGACGGTCAGTCTATACTTCGTACGGAACCCACTACTTATGTAAAGAAAATGTCACCAGGTGACTTGCTCAACTGTGTTTTGATCCTTAGTCAAGAGTAAAAAAACAGGTAATAGAAAAAAACACAAACATTTAAGCACATATTCAGACATTAACAATAACACATGAAGGAGGGATATGTGAGCTCCAGTCCACAAGTTGACGTGCTGCAGCTGAGACGTACAGTCTTCCTGCTTCCTGGGGTGGGGGAGAGTATTTAGGAGACAGCGAGACTGTGGTGTGTGTGTCTGAATTCAGTATTCAGTGTGTGCATCAGTAGTTGCAGGTGGAAGGGTAGGAAGGGTTACATTCCTCTCACAGGCATTTGACTGTGGACCAGTTGAAGGTCCTTATAAGAGCCAAAGTCCTAATTGTTATGGATAGCAGGGAGAGCAAAATTTCCTCGCTGTCCTTCAGTCCATCAGCAGTCGCTTTTTATGAATCCAATTGATCAAATTAAAGTTCAAATTAAAGTTCAAATTAAAGTTCCGAATCCATTAATTTCCAGTTGCTCCAAATCGGCACCGACAGTTTCTCCAAGTCCGATGACAATTCACAAATGAATCCCAAAGCACCAGCCAGATCGTGTCATACAGCGTCTTGCCTGCATCTGAACTCAACAAACATGAGGTTCTGAGTTCCATCAGCACAAATCAGCAATTCCAACCGTTCCTTCAGCCGTCCAATCACTTCCAGAACAGTCTCCAATCTCGACCGTGTTTCACATAATTTTGCGGTAGATCCAGTAGCTGCCCGTTCCAATCAGCAGAAACCCGATCACCATAAACCTATATAGCCAGATATCTTCCGCATCTTCCTGCGAGAGTATTGACAGATACAACGGCTGAAACTTTAACCAAGCGTCCAGCACGTAGCCCGCCGGATACATCTCCGCAGGACACCCCGGTTGCCCCTTACCGCTGCTTCATAGAGTTAAGTAGATTTTATCAATTGCATTCAGGACCAGCTGACCATTTCCATCTTTCAGCTTGTTCAGTTTTGGTCTGGAGAAAAATGAAAAAAGACACTCCAGACAGAGGCAAAGGACACAGAGAGCTGTGGGATAAGACACAGGAGGGGGGAGAGAAAAAAGCATCCGTCCTCGCTGAAAGCCAGAAGAACGTGACTGCAGATGACTCCAAAGCTTCTGAATCACTGAGTTCTTTTAAATCAAAGCTAAAAACCCATCTGTTTAGAACTGCCTTGGATAAATGTTAAATGTGTGTTTCACGCTTTATTGCTGTTTTTATTTTCATGTAAAGTACCCTGAATTACCCTATTTTTGAAAGTGTGCTAAACAAATAAAATAGCCTTGGCATTCAGAACATATCACTTAATTAGTTTAGATTTTATCTGCCTGTGTGAGCATTTTAAGATTCAGAATCATTTTGTACTCCTCTGTCATGTGGGGTAACTCAGGGCTTAGGTGTAGGCCCACTTCTTTTTTTCACAGTTTTTATTGCCTCTAGATATGGAACACTGGACACTTATACATAGATGATGCTATGTTTATTTGCCCATAAAGTAGGACAGCCTCTTTTAATCAAAGCACAGTTCGATTTCTTGGTAGATATTAAAGCTTGGCTGGCCCTAAGCATGTTAGACAAAGGAAACAGAGGCGATAGTGTTTGGATCAAGTGGTCCCTGCGAGTATATCACTTTTGATTGGGGCCCCTGATAGCCTATTTTAAACCAACTGTTACCAATACTGGTTCTAAGACAGTGGGTAGACAAATTACAGCAGTAGTAAAGTCCTGTTTTTATCATTTGAGGCAATTGGCAAAAGTGAACACTATTCTGTCCATGCAGCTATTTGAAAAAGGGATCCACACTTTTAGAGTACCATAATTTATGTTGGAAAGTGTCTATCCTTGCTTTCCTGTCTGCAACTGGTTCAAAATCTTGGGCTCCTTCACTGTCAATATTTAAAACTCATCTTGAAACACACTTTTATTCTTCAACTTAAACCTCTGTGAGATTTAGTTCGAATTTATTTGTTTTAATCGGCTGTATTGTGTTTAATCTCTTATCATTGTTATGTTGTGTTTTTATATTAGATTTTTTGTGTGTTTATAGCATGTAGTAATGTGCAGCACTTTATTTAAGATGTGGTTGTTTTAAAACACAGCATAAATAAAGTTGGTATTGTCTTGGTGCATTATGCTGGAGTGTGGAATTAAGGATTTAATGAATGGAAAACTTCATTTGACACATAAACCAGGAAAAGAGCAACAGCTTAATCCAGAACTGACAGAAAGAAACCAAGGAAATAAAATATAGTTTAAAAGTAATTTTGACAAGCAAACCAGGCAAGTACAATCAACAGAATGCAAAGCAGCTGTGAAATAATCTAAGATGGGAAATGAGGGAACCCCAAAGGTGAAACAAGATGGGGGGGACCATGATACTGAAGGGGTGTTTATTCTTTATAAGGGACAAACATGTTGGTCAGAAGCTAGATATAGCTCTATAACTCATGATTGTTTTCTAAATGCATTCAAAGCTTTAAACATAGGAAGACTTGTTGTTTGCCATCCTAAGCATTTTATTATTGCCATCAGATTCAACTGATCAATGTTTTTCTCAGGACTGAAAAACACTGAATAATGATACGGACTCTGCTCTATGTGCTCTCACTGACTCATGATACTGCCCTTGCTTTGTAGTATATTACACTAATTTTGCACCCTACAGTTTGTAGCGGTTACAGGTTTATGACTGATGGATCAGTAAAGTAATACTGGTGAGTCGACTTCAACCCCCAACCCTCATTCTATGTTGGAACCTCTCCGTGAAATACATATGTGTCAGGGAAAGTAAAAGCGTGACCTGAAAAAGCCCTATAGTTTAGATGTGAGGTTGCAAGACAATGATTCTTACAAGTTTGAGCTCTCTTCAAAAAAAAAAAAATGGTTCATTTTTGTGTTTACTTAAAAGTGGTGGTATTATTAAGCATTAATTTACACACTGAAATGGTGCATGTCCTAAAAATATCAGAGAGAGTGAGAGGAAGTCAGTTCAGCAAAACCGAACTGTAATTTAGCCCCAGAGGGCACAGACTGACCTCTGGTGTGACCTCAATTAAGAAGGAAAGTGGTCATATTTTTTGGTAATGGGAATAACATTGAAACCAAAATTGAAAAAGAAAAGATCATGTCTTAGGCATGACAACAGTTTAAATCTGAACTCCCCATTTGTCCCCATATGTGACCTGTGACACAAATAAACTCCTCTTGACAAAGTGGTGCCTCTTCCAACTTAGCTATCCTAATATTCTCCTTTTTTGCCTGCTTTCCTCCATTCTCTTTCTTTCATTCTTTCTAGAACCTCTCCATCTGTTTGCTTTCCTACTCCATTTCTCCATTGACGTGCTGCTTTTCCAGTGTTGTCTTCCCTCTCCCTCTCTTCTCTCCATCTCAAACAGCATCTGTCTAATTTAGCTATTCGCCTGTGGTTAGCGGCAGTATGGTTTTTATGATCACCCTCGCGTACACGCTGACCTTGGACATTATTCACTCACAATGGATGGAGCTGTCCGCACTGAGGGAGCAACGCAACTGCTGTGGGCCGTTGAAATTGTGTTCCTGTGTGAGTGTTTTTGCATTTGTGTGGAAGCGAGAGAGTGGGAGGTGGTAAGAGTGAGTGTACCAATTTAAAATGTGAGCATAGGAGGGAGAATATGAACCAGAGGGAATGCTGTTCCATTTGCGGTTGGATAATGAATAGAAAAAACACTTGTGTGTGTGTGTGTGTGTGTGTGTGTGCGTGTGTGAGTGTGATGCATTTTCTGTGGCTCAGAAAAGGGTTAAAGAACTGCCACAATATCTAAGCTAAATATTTAAGTCAAAACTACCCACAGATATTTTTTCATCCTGGCATTAGTATAAGAACAGTATTAAAAAGTAAATATGTTGATATGAACATTACAATGTTTGGTTGTATTGAACAGAATGAAAATGATTAACTAACAGGAAGAAAAATGTGATTTTGTGTACTTAAAAGCCATTGACAGGCAGTAGATATATTTTAAAAAATTATTATTCTGAAAGGGACTAAAAGTGCTTTAAAAAAACGTTTCTCTTGTGTCTTAGAAGAAAACTGATTAAGTCAAAAAGTTATGTATAATCTGTAAAAAGGCAGATCTATCTTCACCAGATAAAGTACCTTGATAAAAGCAGCCAGATGATGCTTCACCAGACAGAATTGTTTGTTGTGGAATATTGTTGGGGTTTTCTGTTTTGAGATCTTCGGGTATATGATTTTGTTACAACCCTAGTGGTGTGATGGTTTTATTATTTATATCTGATTTTTCATTGACTTTTTTTATTTTTTTATTACCACAAATATGAAATGCAACTTTTGGAACTAAAGTCCTATTTCATAGTCCTCAGGACTGTAGTATGCCGTCACAAAAAGCCATTAAGGATTTGAACAATGAAATAAGGGGGATTCCACATTAATATATTAACATATTCTATTTTTTTAGGTATTTCTAATATAGATGTTTGTTATTAGTCTGGACCACATAAAGACTTCAATCTTTGAAAAAAAGACAGACATTTGATCTGATCTTGGCATATGGTTAGGAAATCTGTATTGCTGAATTCAAAGATTGTGGGATTTGGGAACATATGCCTGACATATTTAATGTTAATATATATAAAAAAATTGGGGTTAAAAAGAGAGAGAGGGACCTGTGTGATGTTATGCATAACAAACTCTTTCATTGCTGGTCTCCTTTTCTCTGCTTTCACTAACTTTGGATTTAAAGCCACTGTTTGCGCTGAACTGTATGTTGAACTATTTAATCTTTTCATTTCCTGGTTTCCTTAATTCTGTTGCCCCAACTGGGACTAAGCACAAATCCTTTCTATCAACCTTGGCTGAATGAATCTACCTGTGCTCTTAGATTTGATGTCTTCATAGTAGAAGAAGGAAAAACCGCAGGTGTCTTTTGGGATTCTGGTTGACTTTTAATCAGAGAATTAGAAGTCAGGGAAATGTGCAAATATACTTTCTGTATAAAGATGACATGAATTGGCTGTCAAAATCTCCAAGTTCTTAATAGTTTTATTACGTTTTTTTACAGTTCCAATAGAAGGTTCTTATGTGCTTTGTGAATTATTTTTTTAGAAATTGAGTCAAAGCAAATCTCTGCTTTAAGGTAACTAACTGCAACCAGACTGTTTCAGATCAGTCTTTGCCCCTGAAATGTTCTGCTTTTTCACAGCAGTTTGAAATCACATTTTTCTTTTTTGAAGGAAGTAGTCCTTCTAATTCCCAACGTGCTTTCCCTCTTCTCTAGTCTTCCTAAGGAAACTCTTTACAACACTGTACCTTGCCGTCTACAAATTTTTGTTTTTATATTTTGCGTGTGTGTGTTTGTGTGTCCAGACTTTGCACCAGATGCATTCAAACAAGTGGTTGTGCAGCCTGTTTTCAAAAAGAAAACCTTGAACAGCATTTTTTGACTGTAAACCAATGTCTAACTACATGTCATGTCCAAAATTTTGGAAAAAGGTTCTTTTGAAACTAATTTAAGTCTTTTCTAGACATCGCAATAAATTATAAAAAACTTTGGCCGAATGGCTGAAACTTAAGTTGCTTACCTGAACATAGAACACAGATAAATACCTAAAGTATAAAAGCCCTCAGTTTCATCACAAAACTTAAAGCAGATTCCCGTGTCATGGTTTGGGGATGCTATTTCACAATCATGGAGTCCGCCAATTATTCTTTCATGTATCAGGAGGCTCTGGAGAAAATTGTGAGGGCATCTGTTGAACTAAAATAAAAGCTTAAAGCAGAACTAAACCTTAAAACTTGATAATGATCCCATAAATCAACCAAGGAGCGAGTGAAATTATGAAGTGGTGGTCCTGGGCCCAGTCAGAGCCCAGATCCTGATTTAAATTAGATGTGGTGGGGTGATTTGAAACAGGCTCTACATGTAATACATCACCTAGAAGTTTGCTACTGGAAGCATCTCATTATAATTATTTCAACCAAGAGGCAAAGACCAGCTATCAGGTTTTAGGGCGTCTGTACTTTTGTTGATATTTTTATATAGCAAGTTTGATTTTTGTCTTGTAAGTGAAATGAATTCACCTTTTCCCTAGAGCTAAAATAATTAAATTTGGCTTGATGTGTTAGGATTTCATAAATATTTATTGAGGTGTCCGATTTTTTTTATATAAGTAAAAAATGAGGGGCTCATCATAGCTGACATTTTGACTTAAGGATAATATCTGTTAACATTGGATGATAGTTATATTTGTTGTTCTCAATATTTGCGAACAGAAACATAGATAAGTCACCACATTCACACACACATACCTACCTTGTTATAACACCAATCAGTCAGCTGTCAGAGGAAGAGAGGGTTTATGGCAGCTTTATGGGAGGTGAAGCAGCACTCTGTAGTCCATTTGGCTGCTCATATAAATGACTCATCAGTGTGTGTGTGTGTGTTTGCGCCCGTGCCTTCGTGCCCCACGCTTAGTGACTATATGGCACACAACTCGGCATTTTGTGAACAAAATATTTTTCACATAGCCATAGAAGGCGCTGCGTGTGTACTCATGAGTGTGCTAAAGTTACAAATAAATGCGCTTCTGTAACTGCGTGTTGTGAGGGCACATAACTGTCTGTTCCGTGGGGAAGCTGAGATGAAGTGAACTGTGAGTCTGTCTTTGCACCATTTGAGGTGCAAGATGGCAAATAAAGGGGTTTGAGCTACAGAAAGTAGAGGCCGAGAGGAGTTGGAAAAAAAGGGATGTTTAGAACTGGATAAAACAAAAACAAAAGAAGAGTAAAAGAAAACTTACCTCACTTTGAATGCAGCTGTCATTTTCAGCTGTGTTTCGATGGTTCATTTTCATTCAAACTTCCTTAAAATTTGGGCACATTTGGTTGTTTCAAGTCTTTGCTTTGGTAAACTCATTTGCCAACGACAGTAATGACAATAAGTAAACATACCAATTGCTGTGTGATCCCACTAGCAGAAGCTGTAGTCTCCGTCATTCTCTGATTGGAAAAACGGAACCACCCTTTTCTTTTTACAATGGAACATGAAAACCAACAAAAACGTATAGGTAAATAGTGAAAATGTCTAAATCTGTTGCGACAGTCTACATTTTACTTTCCTGATGGTTGAAAATCCTCCAATGTGGCTGTAATAAAGCAATTTTGCATTCAAGAGTAGATCAAAATTCCTTCACAGTGATAAAAAAGACTTGACTACTTTTTCACATTTGGCTACAGGGAAGATTACTTTGGGTAGTGGCCATCATCTCTTCAAGTGTCAGAATTGTTACAAGTTACCATACAATGCCTTTTAAAAGTATTCTTGTACCTTGAACTTTCCATATTTTCACTTTGCTGTGATTTTATCTCATGAACATAAGCAAAGTAGTGCTTAGCTATCAAGTATGCAGTCCTTTTATTGTTTAAGATGTTAAAATAAAAATAAGTCCAAAAAGCATTTAGAAATTCAGTTAAGTTCTTAGAGTTTTTTCAGAGAACACTATACAACATTGTACTGAAGACAGGTAAGGTATAAGGCTGTACAAAAGGTTAAAGGTGGATTTTTGATTGATTGATTTAAACATAAGACAACAAATAAAAAACAGTAAGCAAATTAAAAGATTTATACAAAGAATGGGGGAAAAAAGGGAACGGGAAGAAACCAGCACTTATTCAATCCCACCCCCTTGCTACATACAACAAGCAGCTTCATATGTACAAAGGACATATGCAGTATACTATTTCAGTGTTTATACATCTACAATAATCCTAGTGGAAACAGCTGCTAGTACTGTGACCTTGCAGCAACAAGGTACTTGGTTAAATCCCTTGCCAGGGGTCTTTTTGCATGAAGTTTACCTTTTCTCTCCATTCGTGTAGTTCGTGTACTTCTTCTTCTCTTTTGGCTTTTCCCTTCAGGGGTCGCCACAGCAAATCAACTGTCTCCATTTCGTCCTATCCTCTGCATCTTCTACCTTTACACCAACTAACTTCATGTCCTTAATGTTCACTACATCCATAAATCTCCTCTCCGGTCTTCCACTCTGCCTTCTGCGTGGTTGCTCCAGCCTCAGCATCCTTCTACCGTTATAATCGTTGTCTCTTCTCTGAACGTGTCCAAACCATTTCAGTCTGACTATCTCCAAAACATGTAACATGAGCTGTCCCTCTGATGTACTTCCCACTGTCTGAAAATATGAATGTTTGGTTACAGGTCGATCTCTCTTCTCCTTAGGAGGGAGTGTGTGCATGGATGTTTTTTCTAGTCGACTCTGTGCTGCCCTGTGATGTGCGACCACTTGTTCAGGTTGTAACGCGTTTCAGACAACCCAGATCTTGCAGATTGAATTGTTTATGAAAGTATGTATTTACTGGACAGCTTTAACCTGAAAAATCTTTGTAAGCACTGTTTGAAGAAAAAAAAAGACATGGGTCTTTTCTAAAAATGAACAATTTTTAGAAATAAATACAAGATGCTGTCCTGAGAGCTGCAGGTCATTTTGAAAGGTTTCAAACTTCGTATCTCCTGATTGAATGGTTTTATTCCTAACAGAATTGAGGGCTGTTCACCTTTAGCAAAAATTAACCGAAAAATCTGGCACCTACTTCAAATACATTACTCACAGAGTAGCAAAACATAGGCTATTATAAAATCAGTAATGACTAAAATTGCTTGAGAGTGTCATTTGAATTGCAAAGACGTTATAATATTGCATCTGTTTAAAACGAACAAACAAACAAGTTAAACTGTTGATTACTACAGCACTATATTGTGCAATTATTTATTTTTTCTGAACAGTTAGTTTTTGGAGTTTAGAAACATTTAACTCTAAAGCTGAACAATTTTGTTATAAGACCAATTACAAAGAAAACTTTCTCCAAGTGCAACCCTGCATTTTTGCTTTCAACCAGTTCATTTTCATTTCACAATAGGTAATGTAGGCACAAAAAGGATAGAGACTGTTTGAAGACAATCCCCGCAGATCTGTATTTGCATATGGTGGGTAAGCGAAAAGCACAGTGGGGTGCAACATAAACATTTGATCCAACATGAAACCACAAGTATTTGGTGCAATATGAGGCACTGGACTCACAGTGACTCATCATGAGGGTACAAAACCAAAGATTATTCAACATACTAAAAAAAAAAAATACAATTTTAACTCTGATGATTCTGATGATTCGTTTTAGTAATTGGACAAGTGCATGATGCAATCTAATTATACTATGCAAGTTCAATCCTTTTATGGACGCTAATTAAAACTGCAAACAACTAAAAACAAAGGAAGTGAAATTAATGTTGTTTTCTTGGGAGTCATGTCTGCAGTTTTAAAGGAAAACCAACAAAAAATGTTTTCTCTCTCATTTTTGCAATCTAAACTCTAGTGGTGATCTATCTCCTTTCAACACATTGAAAATATCTTTGTGGGATATATTAGCCATGGCAAAATTAAATTCAGAAAAAATCATACATTTTTAAAAGTATTTGACTTTTACCTTACAAAGTGATAATATATTGAACTCCATAGTTTTGATTATGAACAATGGTTGTTACTTTTCTCCTCCAGTAAGCTCCGGGAGCCGTGCAAGTACTGATTCAGAAAAACAATTAGAGTTCAAACATGACACAGAACCAGCTAAATTTGACGAATTTAAAACAAGCCAAATTACCTTGTAAGATTTGCGATGGTATTTACTTTCCAGATATGAAATAAGAGTAGGAAGGGAGGTGTAGGTGTGGAATGGGGATAGAGACTGGTAAAAAGGGAGAATTAGCTTTTATCTAAAATCTAAAACATGCTGAACTACTTATGGGGTTAAATTAATCAGAATTAATAAATGATGTTACTGTTGAAACCACACAGATTGAAATCCAGTTCGGCTTCAGTGCAAGAACCAACAGTCTGATTCTGGACTTTCAAACCACACACTCTTCTTTCTACTTCTGTTAAAGCAGTTCTAAAGTGAAAAGCTGACTCGCCAAGATGCAGCTCCCTCTTGGAATTCCTCTAATGCCCTTTTTTCCTTCTCCCAAACCTTTCATATTAATTAAATTGTTAGATATCAGATCTTAGAATTAGCCCTTTCTATAAACTCCAAAACGAAGTCAAGGACAGCTTTAAATAAAGATAATAGTGACAGAGTAGATGAGACCGCTCCGTCACCAAAATCTTCATGACAGGAAGAAATAGCTGCAGTATAAGTTTTAACTGTAGTGAAAGATAAATTTCACTACTGCTGCTGGAGGAACAGCACGGCTTAGCAGACATGAAATGGGATCTGCGCCTTTCTCTGCGCACTAGCGCTGGAAGGCCGCAGTGCATAAATATGTGCGATTAAAATGTGTTAAAACATTTTAATGCGTTATTTTTGTGTAATTAATCAATCTTAATTAACGCGTTAAAGTCTCGGCCCTAATCAATACCTGTGCGAACTCCTGACAAAGTAACCCCAAACTTTTGCCTACCTGTTGAGTAGACACTTGGCGATTGATAAATCAGTGGGGAGCCCGTCAGCACAAGCCATCATTGAAAAGAATCTCCTAAAAACACTCTAGTCTTATTTCTCTCTTCTGAGCCCTTTCTCTTCCTCTTATACACCTGAAAGACTATTTTTCTCTAGCGACTCACAGCCATTTTCAAAAAATCCGGTGAGAACTGTAAGACAGAATGAAGGGATAATGGCGTAGCACTAAGGCCACGTCCACACTAAGCCGGGTAATGCCTTAAACATATAATTATTTAGTCTACAGACAAAGACAACAGCGAAGAGTAATAAATCGGTCTCGTCCTCTGTCCACACCAAAAACTCTCTCTCCTTCTGAGCAGCTATTGTTCTCTTCGGTGAACGGGACAAGCAGATATGTACTGTGCTGTAGAGCTTCTTGTATACATTATGTAGGCGCTGGCGTCACGTAGATTATACGCGTCTTTTCGCGCATGCCCAGTATTTGCACAGGTTGGTATGGGATTACGCAATCATGGGAACTTAAACGGACCTTAAACAGGGCGTAAATGCTCGTGTTGAGTGGATAACATTAGGCGTCTAACTACCTGTATAACCTTATCGGCTTAGTGTGGACGTAGCCTCTGATAAACATGTGAGATGAGCATGCAGACTGATTGACAAGTAGGAGGACCAATAGTAAAGATGGTCCACCCAGAATAAAAAGATCCTCCACAATACCTTAATTCAGGTTTCATTTATTTAATTCTAGTTTTGATGAATATCCAGAATCTCTCTCTTGTATTTGTAAGAAAAATGATTCCCAGAGACTTGGGAAAAAGTCCTCCTTTAGAACTCATTTGTTTAAAATTGTATACAGATTGTTAATGTGCATTATTATAAATAAAGTAACCATAAGATCTGCTGCAAACTGCATTAATATCTCACCCAGTTTATAACATATATTCAGACATGGCAAAGTTTCTTAATGCATGTTAGCCATAGGTCACTTCTGAGAGTATGACCAATTAGGTGAAAATTTTGTAGTCTTGTCAACTGATCATGGAGCTTGTATCCCAATTAGAAGTGCAGAATGGTGTAAAAAAATAAATAGTAGAGGTGTTGAAGAACATGGAGTTGACCCCAAAGGAGGCAAGAAACAACAGAAGCACAGCAGTCTACTTTTTGAGCTATAGGAGAACAAACAACACACGTTGATTGGTTGAAGAAAATCTCCACAGCAACCAGATAGTACATTGTCATTAAAGTTCACACCGTTTGCTTTTTGTTGTGTATTGTGGGAGCTGATAGGTACAGAAAGAGGGGAAAGACAGATATGGGGTCCCACGTGGAAGGTTCAAAACAGTAGAAAGACAGCATTTTCACTTTTTTTCTTTCTTTTTTAAATTGTTACCCAAGTGTATTCCAGTGTGTCAGACTGAGAGCTAAAACCAGCTCAATGAAACCCCCCACATAGCCAGATAAGGGGAATGTACTCTAAAAAGCAGCACTTTCTAATCAAGAAACTTCAAAAAGAAAGATTAGGTACAGATTGCTCACACTTACACGTCTCACGACTGCATCCTCATGTGTGTATTTATTTAGCTTGTTTCTCAGAAGTACGATAAGATACCTTACTGACTTGGACTTGCTGTGAGGGAGGGTAAGGTACACATCTGAGTTTGATTGCTCAAATGGAACTAGCTAGTTTATAAAAGTGGCAAGCATGATTGGTGATGTGGAAGTGGACTGAATTAGCTCTGATTCGCTCATCTCCCCTGTAGTCATGGAGATTCAAATTCCCTAAAATATGTGGAATAGAGAAGTGTCAATTGGGAACAATTTGCAGCATTTTACCACCTGTGGCCTAGTGCAGCTTTTTTTCATGTCTCGTTTTAGCAACAGAACAAGAGCAAAGTGAATTTCTTTACTATTTATTTGTTCTGATTTTCCCTTTGATTTTAGACTCAAAAGATATCCGCAGTTCCTATATTTGTCTCAAAATATATCTTTACAACTTGTCATTTATTGCACTACATGATCATTATCATAAATAAAATGATTAAACAAATCTTATGACCCTGGGGAACAAAGTTGTTTAGTATTACAGCATTTAGAGGCATACTGTCATGATTACACTCTGCTCCTGTCACTCCCTCATCATCATCTCCACCTGTGTTGTCCTGTCTAAACCTCCTCACCTCATATCGTTTGCACCTGTGTTCACTTCCTATTGTCTTTACCTGTTCCTCCTTGTCTCCCCCTATTTAAGATCCAGCGAGCGCTTCATTCCTCGCTGGATCATTGTCGTATTGTTGTACATGTGTTGTGTATCGTCTCACCTTATGTTGCTGCACCATTAATAAATGATCGCCTCACCTACAACTCTGCTTCTGCACCTGGGTCCTTCATCCTCCATGCAGCACAGCGTGACACATACTTGTAAGAGCAGAGCTGCACCATATTTTGGTTTATCAAAGACAATCTATGATTTAACAAACTTGCAATTTTATAATCTCCAATAGCTAAGTTGATTTTGGTTACCTTTTTACCTGAATAAATAAAAACCCTATAACTTTGCCTTTTTCTTATTATATCTTTATGTTTTATGAAGAAAATGTGTCCATCCATCCATCAATCCATCCATTTTTAAAATTAAAGATCTATATTACTTGATTACCGAAAAAGGTTCAGCTTTAAGGTCACATGACATAGCTTATGACATGTGGCATTTTGCTTTTCAGTATAATCTTTTACTCACTATTTTCTTATTCATTCTCATTTTTTCGTTCCAGGTAAACACTGTTACCTCTTTGTAATTTATTCTTTGGCTCTTTTATCATATTCTTTTATTCACATGGATCCATAATTTCTGGCAGACTAAGAGGAGCACAGCTGGAGAGAAGCTGCAGCCATTTTCTCTTGCAGGCTATTGCCATGCCAACACTGAGGTGATTTAGCCCATCTTCACCTGGTCCATGTCCGCTTTATTTGTGTCTGTCTATTTTTGCAATCATTTGAGGTCTGTAATAGCTAATGGGTAAATTTACAAATATTACCATCTACTGATAAACTCAGACCATGTCACATTGTTCTTTTCAAAGCCTATTATTTTGATTATGAATTATGAAGAGTTATCTTACAGACTCAGGAGGAAAGTGGTTGTTTCCGCATGTATTTGATGTTGTGAAAATGTCTTATGTGGGTTCCATCTAGTGTAGGCTTCACCTAAAGCTAGCCCACTTTCTATTCTTCTGCGTCACTCGTCCCCTGAGATGGATAGCAATATCTCCAGGTCTCTGAAGCAGCTACTTGATTTTCTTCCCAGTACCAGCCAAGCTGCGCTGAACACATAGTTGGATCATAGCGACCATATCTGTTAATTGGCAAACCACGGCCACTACTGGCCGGTAGATGTAAACATAACATAATCGTCGTTCCCTTTTTAAATGTACATTTCATTATACAGTACAGACCAAAAGTCTGGACACAACTTCTCATTCAATGCGTTTCCTTTCTTTTCATGACTACATTGTAGATTCTCAATTAAGGGCATAAAAACTATGAATGAACACATGATGTATGGAATTACTGTATGTACTTAAATAAAAAGGTTGAAATAACTAAATACATGTTATATTTTAGATTCCTCAAAGTAGCCACCCTTTGCTCTGATTACTGCTTTTCATTCTCTTGAGCTTCAAGAGGAAGTCACCCGAAATGGTTTTCCAACAGTCCTAAAGGAGTTCCCAGAGATGCTTAGTACTTCTGATCTATTTCTGATCTGTACTGTATTTTAATCCAAATATAATTTTTAAGGAAATGTGCTATCATTCTGCTCCCCTCTAAAAGCCGCTTGAATGTATTCTTTTTTTTCCGTATAGATGTAGCTTTTCATTAAAATGTTCCATATACAATCATTTAAATATATGTTTTCTTTATTTCCAAATGTTGTTGAGGTTTGTTGCAGTCAACATAGAATAAAATGTGTAATGTTGAGTATAAGCTTAGACATAATTTGAAATGCATAACTTTATTTTTACACTGTAAACAAAATTTTTTTTTAGTTAGGAGAGCTATTCAAAAACTATTTTCTTGTAACAGTATTTTAATTTGTTCATAGTGTACTTGCAAATGAGCTATAGGACTCACTGTATCTCAATTCACTGCTACCCACTAGTCAGTAAATTTGAGCACAAAAACATCTTCAATCCAAGATGGCCGCCAGTCTGAAATGTGACCCATCTTTGCAGTGTTTCTTTAGTAGCAGATCTTTAAAGGCGAAGTGTATAATTTTCGGCCAGTAGGGGGCAGTGCATACCTAAATTATCACAAGCATGCAGCATCTGTGTATCGCGTAAGAAACTCAACAACGGAGGTCCAACTAGTGCTGTTTTCAAAAACTCAGTTCCCTGAGAATTATCTATTTGCAGCAACATGACGAGCACATCAGTCTCTCTTTCATCTCTTGGAACTAGCGAAGAGGTAAAATTTATTTATGGTGAAACTTTTTTGCATTTTGAGATGAAATCAATACTTTAATAGCGGGCGTGTTCCGTGCGCTTTGTCCGTCTGGGATCTTGTACAAGTAAAGATGTCATCTAATATGGCTTTTCCCTGAAAGAGGACCCACGCCTATGTATTTTAAAACTCATATTTGAAGTCATATTTTACAATATCGCCAATATTTTGCAATTAATATTCTTTACGTAATTATTATTACATAACATAACATAACATAATATGTTAGTGGCTATTTTCAAAGATGTACTGCAAAAACTACATACTGTCACTTTAAAGGTTAATATTGGCAAAGATCAATTGACAGCTAAGGCCAAATGTTATTTAAAATTTATTTTGAGTATTTATTTTATGTCAGAAGGAAATTACAACTGTTTGCCAATTAAAATGAACAAACTGCATCACTACCTATTTTCAATTAAAAATCTTACTATTACTTTGACTTTACAGTTCCTCAAAGTAATATTACAGAATAAACACTTTTACCTTTTAAAATCAAAATTTATCTCATAGATCACATAATTAGTCAATAACTTAATTGTTTTGTAAAAACAGTAATATAAAAAAACTTTTGCTTAGCTTGATCTCTGTATTACTCTGTGAGTAAAACTTAGTGTCTCACTACTTTGTTAAGCTCAAGTACAAAACATGACAGAAATAATTTTAATTAATACAAGAAGAAGCAAAGAAGTGGAAGAAAGATAATCATGATGAATGTAATAATGTGGAGTAGTGCTACACAGTTCACTCTATTGATATGCCACATCATGGAAAGAACCTCTGAAGGTTACATTTGGTAAATAAATATTTGGCTATATAGCAAAAAAGCAAAACTACATAGTTATATTCAGTGCTTTTGCATCAAACAGTGTGATTAATTTGGTCTCATGAGAACTGCCTAAGTTGAAAAAAAAGTTGCTCACTGATACAGAGGAGACTTTCACTAATGAACAACTGCTTAGTAATAACGAGTTGACCAAAAAAAACATCTTAACTGCTGGGTGAAGACTGAATATTAGACTTCACGGTTCAAACTGCTACAAGTATCTGCTGAGAACTGTATGTAACTGACATAACATGCTACGGATGTGTTTTATTTGTTTTTATGTGATAATTTATTGGTACTAAGAATAATCAACATAAACTTAAAAAAATGAGTGTCACTTCTTTCTGAAGCACTTAAAAATGTATCCTGTTGAAATTACAGTTTCTGAAGATGTAACTGTAATTGTATTATATTTTTGATTCACCTAATAGAATAAAAATAATAGGGAATGTAACTTGATTAGAGTAGTGTCTCTATGGAGAATCCTTCACAATACTTATTTGAATTAAACATAAACAGTCAAATTAAAGTCAAACTTAAACACAAAGTTTAGTTATGAATCCTTTTCATTTAGAATTGTTCTTATTTGGAGGAGTTTGCTGATTAGCTGAGTTTTCGATAGCAGCTTTCCCCTTTGGTCTGATATGATTTCAGGAACCTCGGCTCATAACATACTTGTAGTTTCACTAAATCACAGGCAGACATAACTGAAAGAAAATGTTGTTTTAATTGTTAAAGAATGGAGTGCACTACTTTGAAAATCATTAAATTAGATTAGTAGTCTTTCAGCTGCACTCTGCATAGCTCTCTATCACAGGGAGATTTGTCTTGGGACAATAGTCCGGAGTGCATGTCACATGACGTATGGGGAGCTGCAGTAGCAAGTCAAACCTCTTTAAAACTTGAGAAACAATTGACATAATCCGGATTTGTGTGCTTGACAAAAGAATGTATTTTTTATCTTATAAACTGAAACTGAAAATATGGTTCGGTTCATACAAATTATGCAAATTGTTGCCATTATCGAACAAAATGCCTCTGTTGGCACCCTGAACCAGTATTTAAGATTGAATTGGAACATTTCTAGAACACATTTTTCTTTTGTCAGTTGAAATATATATTTACACCATGAAATCCAAAAGATATTCACATTTTTAAACCAAAAAAATCAGTTTTTTCTTCCTAGACCTTTGCAGGGTATTGCCAAAGCTTAGATAAAGCTCCACTAAAGCTTACACAACTCAATAGCTTTTTAACCCAGAATAAAAATTTGGAAGCTTTGTATTTAAGATATAAAGTTTTTATTGAATTTTTTTTATATTAAATACAGGGCTAAAGAGAACATTGTTAAACAAAATGTTTAATATGAAATAATTAGTCCTTTCATAAACTGTAAAACAATTAAACTGAATATGAGCTCAGATCTATTCACAAGACGTTATCTCTGAAAACAGACCCTAGTACTGATGGTTACAAGTGAGCAGGTTACCCTGAAGGCACCCTATGGACAGGCTTCAAGCAGTCAGTTGGACCATGTGCATGTTTGTTGGTATGTGTTCATACATGGGTTTCTGTCTAGCAGAAGAGGTGTTCTTGGTTTTTCTTAATGGTACGTGTAGCTATTTTTGATCTTGTCATCCCTTTCCAAAGTCACCCACAAGCCTTCCTAAAAGACAAAGGTTTAAACCTGCAGTGAGCAACATTCTTGCACAGCACCAGGTAAACACACACACAGAGGACTAGGTGCAAAGAAGCAAACAGTTTTCTCTGTTAGATCCTAAATCCCTTCATCTCCATGTGCACACATGGCATCTCTATCTAAACTTCTCACAGTACACCAGTGGCTAACACCAAAAACTCCAACTGTTTATGATGTTGTCGTTAGAAACCTACGGGGAAATTTTTTAAAACCCTTGTGTATCCAATTCAAACTGCACTTTTATTTGGTTATGCTTTACCTCAGAAAGCAGGAAACACTGATAAGACATGATAAAAAAATGTGTATGCCTTCACCTGAAATTAAAAATTACCTGGATGTGCCTGTTTCACAAACTCTGCATTTATAGCAACTAAAAAAAATCACCATTTAAATACATTTGTAATTACATGCTTAACAACATTAATCACAACCACAAACATCAACACAAAAAATTGGGGTTTCATTTGATAAACCAACATAAAATTGGAGAACATTCTAAAAGTAGAAAGAAAAGGATGGCAGACTGTAATTTATTTTTTACAAATAAAATCTGAAAACCAAACTCGGAAATGGAAAGAATTGCACAACTAACCAATACATTGCTTTCCACTTCAACTGATAGGCTTGCCAAGGCTAGCATTAGTCTGAGAATCAGAATATGGCAATGCTGAAGAAACGGCACAGATCCACAGCTTATGGTTGGCAAATCTGTATAAAGCACAATTATTACAGTTGAATTCCACATAAGTTACTGTAACAATGAGCCACCATTGCAATAATGTAAAGACATTTATCTGCTAATAATATTTGAACTAGAGATGCACAGATACCGATACTGGTATTGGGTACGGGGTTGATATCCTTCTAATGTACTCGTATCAGTTAAAGTTAACTGATACCATGCTACTGATACTTAAAATGTGGAAACGCTGCAATTTTAGAGAAAATTTTCATTTTTCACTCGAATTTTTGGTTTTGTGATCGTTTTTATTAGTATTTTATTTTCTATCTAATTCATCATCATTTGTTGAAACAAACAGAGAAGAAAACAAAACTCTTCCAATTCATTGCATTTTTTGTGTCATAGAAGTATCGGCATTGGTATTTGATAATGGCAATTACTCAGATTCAAGTATCTGTATTGTATTGGTCTGAAAAATCAAACAAAAAAGGTACTGTTACATCCCTAACTTAAAACCATGTGTACAGCAAAGCTTGACAGTAAAAGGAGGTTTTGAATATTTATTTTATTCAAATGGATGTGTTTCCTGCTAAGCAGAGGTGCCTATGATAGCATTCCCTCTTAAACATCAAAACTAAATAATGACATTTACTTTTCAGCAGACGATCATGTTTGAATTGGGTCCCAAAGGTTAGAAATCTCACAACGCCGGTTCAGTTGTCTCCGTGATTATGAGCTCTCCAGAATTTTTTCTGAGTAAACAAACATGGAGCCGTATGTTGTTGCAGCCCTTATATAGCAAATAATGACCTCATAATGGACCCTAGAATATGATTTACTGTCCCTTCTCTATCACCATCAGTATAAAAAATGGATCTAGAGAACCACAGACACCATACTGTTTTGAATAAAGCCCTCATTTGAAGCTAGATTTGTCGTGTTTGCCACAGTTAAATTTAAAAAATGATGTACTCAGCTACAAAAATAAATTGAGCTAAGTGAAGAAGAAGCTATATAGTTAATCCCAAAATTATTCATGCCCCTGGCATATTTATATGAATTATAATTCAGCCAAGTATTTTGTTTGTGATAACAAATGGCAGCCTTTTCTAAAAGACTATAATACTATGTTATGTTCAGGAATCAGTGATGATTGAAAAATGTTTTTATTTACATTTGAACAAAAACACTGTGTGTAATTTTTTTTTTTACTCTTCCCAGTCACTGATGGAAAACAAAATTATTACAACTATCAAATGCTTCTTATAATGACTGACCACTGTTTTGCATCTATGCTGCTGGATTATTCTATGTACTTAGCTTCAAGGCCTCGTTCCAATCACCCTCGATCTTTAACTTCCTCCAATGTTTTAAATTATATACAATTTAGGACTTTGCGTGGGCCACTTCAAAACATGAGTAATTATTTCCACTCAACAACAAACATATTAGTAAAATGAAATTAAAAAAATACCAAGGGGGTATTATGCAAAATTCACTTTTTGACGTGTAACATCCTGATAATATGTTATTTCCTCATTAAAAACCTGCCTGAAGCGTTGCTTTGACTCATCCACTTATGTCTCTTTGAGAAAGTTGCTGCTATGCCTGCTCCCACCTATTTTTTCTTTTCTCCCTCCTATCTCCTCCTCATACCTGACGCTGCTGAACCTGCATCCCCTCCCCTCCCTACTCAGTTTGGATAGAGTTGCTCGCAGCTGCTATATTTATCTTAGGCTAATGGTAAGGCCAAGGGTTTGGACCTCATCTTTGGAAACAATGCTATGCTGAAAAAGATCTGTTATATTAGCGCAAATCACTTAACAGATTACTGCTTCTCAACAGAAGCCTTTTTGATAGTGGATTAATGAGCAGGTTGGCCGTAAAGGCAAAGCAACTCCTTTAGAACCTGCAGCGGTAAGAACTGTAACTTAGCATTTCTAATTTCGACTTCAAAACATAGCTTCATATATCTGTGCTTTTATGGTTGCAATTTAAAAGGTAGCTTTGTATTTGTTTGAATTTATGGTTTCAATGCAAAACGTAGCTTTATATTTCTGTGCTTTCATGATTCCAATGCAAGACGTGGCTTTATATTGATTAATATTTATAAAAGGTGCCAAGGAGGTTAAATATTACAAAGCCGACACGTCTTGTAAAAGCCTCTGATTCTCTCTGGTTCTTCAAAAAACCCACTTTCAGGGTTGGCTATCGGATCATTTGCGTGTCGTCTTACAATCTCACATGTTGCCATTGTTCACCAATGCATTTTTTCCTTAAATACTAAATTGCAACACGCTGAAAATTTCTGTAAACTATATGAGTCCGACTCCACGCGCATGCTGTGATAACGGTATATGACATTCTGCAGGGGGGAGTTTCACAAAGGATAGGAGGGTCTTAGAGAGGTACAGGCGAATATCAAGGCTTCAAATACAGAAGTGATGAGAAGACACATTTTTTAAGGTGGATTTTGATATACAGTACAGACCAAAAGTTTGGAAACACCTTCTCATTCATTGAGTTTCCGGTGACTTTGGAGACCAGGTTATTTCACACTTTTTTGTAAAAGTACTACATAATTCCGTATGTGTTAATTCATAGTTTTGATGCCTTCAGTGTGGATATACAATGCCAATAATCTTGGAAGGAAAGGAAACTCATTGAATGAGAAGGTGTGTCCAAACTTTTAGTCTGTACTGTATACAGGAATTCAAGAATAATTTTGGTTAAAAATCTCATATGAGTGGGCTATAGAATGGTAGTGTCTGCCTAGAAGAATACCCCCCTTTAAATGTTTGAATATCATTTGCTGTGCTTATCAGTTTTTTAAACTTTTCCTTCCACTGCATTAATGTAGTGCAGTTATATGTTCATTATTACAAGATGGAGTGATTATGAGATTTTCAGCTTTGTCCATTTGCTTTGGCTTTGTTTTTCACAGCTATTAGTTTAGCAACCTTCAGTGGCATAAGTGTAGAAATAGTGCTCAATACCGCAGCCCAAATTACAAATGACAAAAAAAAAAAAATCTATATATACCACCACTTTGGATTAATAAACACAGATGTGCTCACCATAGTGTGCTTAAAATGCTTGGGTATGGTTAGGTTTTGTCCTTTCTCCGAGCTACTACTCTCGGAAAACATTTCTTCTGACTTCCTCATCACCACTGGATAAATTGTCATATAGTTAGCTGATAAAACCTACCGTTTTTTATGTAGTTCTTCACCTTGGATAATGAAATTAATTTAACAATGCTGAGCTACAAGCCTGGGCACACACACACAAAAAAAAAACAACCTGTCATGCTATAAGACTTTTAAATTATCAGTGGCAAGCTTCTTCAAAAATCCAGATTTACTTCCTGAAAGCAGCTCTCTAATTATTCTTCCTGTCTCACCTACTTGCTCATCTAAACCCTGGACTCAAGTATTTGCTGTTCATCTTTACCCATGTTCAACATTTTATCATCATCTGCTTGTCACTTTGGTAGCCTAGTCAAACTGCATGAATTATTCCACTTCATTACCCATTCGTCTGTTTAAATATAATTCATAATTTATAATAATAATTTAATAGAAAATTTCTCCTGCTGTTCCAGTGATGTGTTTTCAGCATATACACATCCTACTTAAGCTTGTCCTCCTGTCCATTTCCAAGCTTTTCCCCCTCTACTCTCTTCTCCACTCCCTTCTGACTCACCTGTCTCCTTCACCATAATTCCTGTCACCATTGCCACATTGGCTGCATGGATCAGGGGGACAGCAGCTGTCACATGTAATTGAAAAGAGAGTTACACCTTGTGTCCATGTGAATGTGTGTGTAAGTGTGTGTGGGGTGAGTTTGTGAAAGCTCCGTCCTCTGATTTTAACGCCACTTTCCCCCATTCCTCATTTTTTCATCCCCTACCCTCCCAAGCTATCCTTCCGTCTTTCATCCTTATATCTGTCATTGCTCAGAGGTGCAGTTACTCACTTTTCATCTTACCTCCTACGTACCTTCTTGTGGTACTAATTTGAGGTACAGATTGTGTTACTGCTTCTCATCATTTCAGCCAGCCATATTCTCACATGTTTTGGTCCAGCTTGGTGGAGCCTTTCTTTTTTTCTTCTTTATTTTAGTTCCAGTTTTAATTTAAAACCTTTATTTTGTATTCTTACTTCCTGCACATTCTTCTGTTTTATCCACCTTTACCTCAACTCTCCTGTGTGGTAGCCATCTTTTTTCCCCACAGCAGCTTCTTTCCAAGCTGCTCTGATATGAAATACCACCACCCCAACTTATCGTCATGGAGTCAGAGTCTCTGTGTCATCTGGCATGACAGATAGCACCTTTAGCCTTGGGCTTGGGACCTTCTGACAAATGGACTAAGCTTACTAGCTATAGCCAATCCCAGCTGTCAAAACACACACACATACACACACAGGGATCGTGTTTGACGTTATATTATATATCACCTTTCCTGTTGCTCACCCCATTTCATCCTCTGGCTGTGCGAACAGTACCAATTTGAGTGATTTAATTGGTGGATTTAGTGTCTCGATCAAGGTGAAAGGCTGTCCAAAAAGCAAATTAAAGGCCTGTCAGAGCACAGCAAAGGAACAGATGAGGATTGTTGTAATGATTTTTTTCCCCCTAAAGATTTGAAAAACAACAAGAAAAACTAGGGTTAGGCGAAGATAGCGAGAAAATAATGAAAGCATTATACAAACAGCCATGAAGAAAGGAAATGAGACAGACGAAGGAGAAAAAAAGACTGCTTCTGCTCTCTCTCAGTTTGCCGTTTTTGTGCCGTCAAAATAAAATTAGCCTTATTTGACAAGAAAATGACTTGATGAGTTACAGAGCTCAGTGCAGACAGGATTGCATGTCAAAACTGAGAGATTTGCTCACAAAAACAGCCTGTCAGTTGTTTTAAAGTCAAGGTATTGACTTGATGTGAGCGTGCACATGTGCTCTCGCCTCATTTAAAGCCTATGAAAGACAGTAGCCTCTCAGTACTATCAATGACAATAACACAGCAGGGGTTTTCCAACATGTGTCCTTAGTTTGTTTTGAGACAAAAATATTTCTTGTTTTTAGACTTTTAAAAACAGGAAGTCAGGGGAGGTTTAGCATTTAGTGCTGTGGGTAAAAGTTAGGGGTGGGACTCAAACTGATTATGAGAATATCCTGTCAAATTTCATTACTGTGTTAAAAAGGCTTCGTCCAGACAGCCAACTGACAGCTGTCATTCATTTGTTAAAGCCACACTGACACACAAAGACTCAGAAATTATGTGAAAACAAGTATATTCATGTCTCAAAATATAGATTTGTATATATAGGAATATAGGAACAAATCAAAGAGCTTGTTTAGTTGGCCATTTTACTTGGTTTCAATTGTAAACAGTTATAGAGTTAACATTTAGTGCGATTAGTTGATAACTAAGGTGATTTTTGTTTAGTAAAAAATGCAACTGTGCATTCTTGGTTACAGGACAAAAAAAATTAAATAGGTGTTCTATTCCGTGCTCCAAACAAAAGCCATTTACATTCTAACATATTCTTCCATTTTGATTTGGGAATAAAATCCTGCTCTCCTCTTGCTTTTTTCTTATTTCTTCTCTATGCAACGCAGGAAGAAAAGTAAGATCATCCTCTAATGGTATATTTAACCTAACAAACAGAATTACAGACTAAAGATCAAATTAAGAAAAAGATACAGTGAAGAGCACACTTCCAAGGAATGTGGTGATATCAGTTAGATCTGACATTGAAAGTAACCCAAGACTATAAATACAGAGGAGGGTGAATTCTGGGGCAATCATTTCCACTAGTGCCGGTACGGTTCGGAACGGGACGCTTAAGCGTGTTTCCATTACCTGCTTCCATTCCGAGCTGATTCCAACCGACCCCTTTTTTCGGACTACCTCTGCTTGGTTCCAAGTGTGCCAAAGCGGCCCGAAACGCACACCTATGGACTGATTGGTCCGGTAACATGATATCCCTCTCACTCCGACACAGCAGCGGTAGCTGCCGATTGGGCTGGAGTCATTTGTTTGTCTCAGAGTAAGCTATAGTGTTAAGTTTCAAATAAGCAGAACACTGCAGTTAACTGTAAGCAGCATAAAGTTGAAAAGAAATCGGTGTGAGTTGCGAATTATTTAAGTTTTAAACAATGGGAATCTTGTAAGTATATATATTATTGTATCCATGCATTTCATCATGTTGGCATGTTGGCTGAATGGTTAGTGTTGGTGACTCCTATTTGGCAGACATTCTTCATGGTTTCAGAAAAAAATACTTTTCCTGTATTAAAAAAAATATTATTTATTATTATTTTATTTAAAATTGTTTTAGGTTTTGTATTTCAATAAATTAAACAAAAAGTGGAATTTTAATGGCAGAGCAGTAGGCTACTTTTAATTAGAGATTTTTCAATGCATTATTATTTTTGTGTCAAAATATGATTCCCCTGACTAACATTATTAAACAAGAGCCAAACCCCTCGCTCAGAATAGAGGGTGAATATTTACAGAAACACTTGGAGGTATCTCGGTTTTCCAAAAATTAAATCTTCAATCAATTTTGAATTATGCTCCAGAGTAGGATGGCCATCGTTGTCCAACAGGAGATCGGGGCACTGGCATATTTTTATTTATAAGGCCATTCTTGGTCTGTTGCCATCCTACATCTGTAGTTTAATCACATGGAGAAGTGTTGGTTCTTATTCTTTGCGATCAAATTATCATTTGCTGCTCTTTGTTCCATTTGCCTGTACAGAACTGGGAAAAAGGGCTTTTGTTTACTCCACTCCTTCTGGCTGGAACTTTTTGCAAAAAGACTTGAAATTATCAGAATTTATTTCCTTAAATGCTTTTAAGTCCGGATTGAGAGAATCTGGAATGACCTATTTCAATTGCAATTGTTTTTAACTATTTGTATCGTATAACTTTTATAAATGTAATTGACTGTGTTTTTTGCTGCTTCTTGGCCAGGACTCCCTTGAAAAAGAGGTTCTTAACCTCAATCGGACTTTCCTGGTTAAATAACGGTTAAATAAAAAAATTAAACAACAGAATAGATGCTTTTTGCTGGAGCTTTTGTTGTGACTGCATTTTCCTGGAGCTTTTGTTAAACTAAGCTAAGCCCGCCCACGTCCTCGCCCACTACCGTTCTTTTGAGATGGTAATGGAACACACAACCTACCCGTTCCATTCTGTATCGCACTGTCCCTAGTTGAAATGGGGCATACAATCCCTGCTATATAACAGCTGTGAGAAGGATCAAGAGACTAACATTGGTTAAAGTAGACATATCATGAAAATTCCACTTGTTTTGTCCTTAAATGCAGTGTGTTGTTAATTTGGAGTCTGTAGGAACACAAAAAAGCATAAATTACTCACCCCACGTTACTGTTTAAGTTTTATTTTTCATTACAGTTTACCTGCAGCTGTGGGGAAAGTATTCCCTGATGACATACGGAGCTGGGGGGAGTGGATTTAAAGAGACTGCACCAAAATGAGTTATTGTCCAGACTCCTCTGAACAGGGGTGGAAGAGGAGCTTTAAGAGCTACAATAATTGAGGAATTCAGACCTAATAATAACAGTTCCACTCTATATAGACCAAAACTGACTGATTAAGATGTACAAATTAAGAATTAAAAAGCATAATATTTCCGCTTTAACGGAAACAACTGAGAATAGTGAAACACCTGGAACAAATGGAACTCCAAATAAGCAAAACAGACAAAACAGAGTGCTAAATAGCTAAATAAACCCCCCATAACAAGAATGGCTTAAAATATAAGAACCAGATCACAGAACTCAAAATGAATCCAATCTACGTAACCCGAGTACACAAAACAAAAATAAAGCAAATTTTATCTGAATAGGCAGCCTTAGAAAAGTGTCCAAGATAAACCCCAAAAACCAGAGTTGAAACCAATGAGGATACGCTGGATGGCAACCGTGAGATCAGTGAAGCCAAAGAGTCTCTGGAAGGCAGCTCTGAGGTAGCTGGAGCCAATGTAGAGTCTCTATAGGACGAGTGCTTTGATAACATCGTTATGGGTAAGTCACGGAAACCTGCTTCAGATACAACAACGAGCACACCGTCGCAGAAGCGCACTCGTTCCGAGGCTAGCACATCCACCGACTCGCCAGATAGAAGCTACGGCGACATCCTGGACTCAATAGACAAGAAGCTAACCAGCCTGGACGCCCGTCTCGCGCTGGTTGAGGTTCTTCATAAAGAATTTCAGGCTTTGAGGGAATCGCTGGAGTTCAGCCAACAACAAGTAGCTTCGCTAGTTACAGAAAACCAAACACTAAAAGAAGACGTTAAAAAACTCACCGAGGGAATGAAGCAGCTGTCTGGAGAAAACAAAAGCTTCAAGGAGTCTATTCTAGACATCCAGGCCCGATCAATGAGGGACAATCTTGTTTTTTCGGGGATACCAGAGCAGCCTGAGGAAGATGCTGAAGTAGCCGTGCGAAAGTTCATTCAACACCAACTGAAACTGCCAGACGACACGGTTAAAAGCATAACCTTCCATCGGGTTCACCGACTCGGAGGTAAGAAACCCAACAACACCCGCCCGCGACCAATTGTTGCAAAATTTGAACATTTTAAACAAAAAGAACAAGTCAAAGGACGCGGGAGAGAGCTACGGGGGACGAATTACAGCGTTAATGATCAGTTTCCGAAAGAAATCCTGGACAGAAGACGCGTGTTATTTCCAATTAGAAAAAAACATATTAGTGAGGGCAGTAGGGCTACGGTTAGTGTGGATAAACTGTATGTTAACGGTCAGCTGTTTAGGGACCCTCAGGTTACTCCTTGGCTTTATTAGTCATATTTAACAGAACCAAGACAGAATTAGCTTTATCAGACAACTATAGTTTAAAAAAAAAGCACAGCTCAGCAGGCTGTTTTTGTTTGTTAATGTGGGTAGGGGCAGGGCTGTGCACTAGATTGCTTTTTCTTTTTTTTTCTTTCTTTTTTCTTTTTCACTATTATCTTTCTCACATTTGTACCACCAAATCTCTTTATCACCTTTTTTCCTTTTTCTCTCTCACACACACACAGACTTTTATCATGGCATATTCATGTTTTTCCATCATACTTTCATTCTGTACACACCTGTATGGTGCATTATTTACCCGCTTTATCTCTGCTTCTGGTTTTTTTCAATCTGGCAACCCCATGGACAAACCAAAATTACACCTATATTCATCCTTGGCGATAGTACATATCTAAGGTTTATCTTAGCTCTATGAATCCTGTAAAATTTATAACATGGAATATTCGCGGCGCTAGCTGCAGAGATAAAACCATTAAGATTTTCAACCATCTTACAAGACTGAAGGCAGATGTCGTCTTACTACAGGAGACTCATAAATCAAGTTCAACAGCTAATGATTTAAAAACACCAGAGTATCCTAATATATTTTCTTCATGCTATAACTCTAGACAACGAGGAGTAGCAATATTAATAAATAGAAATACTAATTTTAAAGTAATAGACACAGCTACAGATCCAGAAGGTAGATTTATAATATTAAAACTATTTATAAATAACCAAAAGTTATGTATAGTTAGTATATATGGTCCAAATGTTGACGACCCCTCATTCTTTCATACTTTCTTCTCGGTTCTGGCTAATCACATGGATTGCTCACTTGTTCTTGGGGGAGATTTCAACTTTGGACTAAATGAAGAAATAGACAGGCTCAGTACAGCAGGGACTCAGCGCAGATGGCAATCCATAGATATAGTTAAACAGTACATGAGCGATTATGGACTCTGCGATGCATGGCGATCGCTTCATCCCAACGACAGAAAATACACTTTTTACTCAAACGTACATCATTCTTATTCTAGATTGGACTATTTGTTAGTCAGCAGCTCACTGTTGAATGACATTTCAGACACTGAGATACATCCTATAGTGATCAGCGATCACGCTCCTGTTTCTTTAAATTTAGCAAATAAAATTGCAACCCTTCAATATAAAAATTGGAGATTTAATACATCATTACTTAAGGATAAAGAATTTATTAAATATATTGAAAAAGAATGGGCTTCATACATGGAATTTAATGATCTCCCTGGTATGTCGCCATCCACTCTATGGGAAGCAGGGAAAGCTGTGATTAGAGGTAAAATAATTTCATTCTCATCAAATAAAAAGAGAACAGAAAATAAACATGTTCAGGAATTAGAAGAAACTATTAAATCATTAGAACCTTCCCTGGATAAAGAGAGCTTAAGTAAAATAAGGAAAGCAAAATTAGAGTTAAATGAAATTATTAATAAAAGGACGCAGTTCTTAATCCAAAGACTTAGAATAGAAAACTTTGAACATAGTAATAAATCAGGTAGCTTCTTAGCTAATCAGTTAAAAATAAATAAAGAAAAAACAACTATATCTGCAATCAAAGACAAAATTGGGAATATAATATATGACCCTGAAAAAATAAACAACACTTTCAAAGAATTTTATGAGACGTTATACACACCAGAGATAAACCCTTCAAATAATGATATTGTACAATTTCTGGATAAAATAACTCTTCCTAAACTTTCAGACAGTCAAGCAAAGGCCCTGGATTCACCGCTAACAGTGTCTGAACTCCAGGAGGCCCTCCAATCTATGCCTAATAATAAAGCTCCAGGTCCAGATGGATTTCCAGCAGAGTTCTATAAAGAATTCTGGAATATTCTGGCACCAACATTTTACAAAATGTTACAGGAAACAAAGGAAAATGGTCGAATACCACCAAACATGAATTCTGCCTACATCAATCTTCTATTAAAACCAGGAAAAGACCCTATGTCTCCTACCAGTTATCGTCCGATTTCTCTTATCAATGTGGATCTGAAAATAATTTGCAAAGCTCTTGCAAGAAGGATAGAGAAAATAACACCTCTAATAATCCACCCGGATCAAACAGGTTTTATAAAAGGTAGGCTCTCTTCCACAAATTCACGTAGATTAATAGATTTAATAGATTATTCCCACTGTAAAAACGTCCAAACCAATATATTATCTTTAGATGCAGAAAAAGCATTTGATAGAGTTAACTGGAAATTTTTATTTGCAGCCTTAAATAAATTCGGATTCAGTAATTCTTTTGTAAACTGGTTAAAAATATTATACAGCTCACCAACAGCATGTATTAGGACCAATAATCAAACATCATCAAGGTTCTTTCTTCAGAGAGGTACCAGGCAGGGATGTCCACTTTCTCCCTCCCTCTTTGCTATTTTTATTGAACCATTAGCAGCAGCAATCAGGCAAAATAATAATGTTAAAGGTATACAATGCAACAAAATAGAACATAAAATCAGTTTATACGCAGATGATGTACTACTTTTTCTACAGCATTCACAAACTTCCTTGTATCAGGTAATTGAGTTAATAAAATCTTACTCAAGAGTTTCAGACTATTCCATAAATTGGTTAAAATCTACAGTCCTTCCTATCAACTGTTCTTACCAGAGTCCTGTTGCTTTACAGCTCCGGTCCGGAAATATTACATATCTAGGTATCCATATCTCACCAAGACTGGCAGACTTATCTAAGCTAAACTACGTCCCACTTTTAAAAAAAGTGGAAGATGATCTGGCAAGATGGAAATCCCTTCCAATATCACTTATTGGAAGGGTAGCTACAATAAAAATGATGGTTTTGCCTAGAATCAATTATTTATTCTCAATGATCCCAAGCAAACCATCACCTGATTGGTTTAGATCTCTGGACTCTTCTGTTTCTAAATTCCTTTGGAAAGATAAACCCCCACGTATCAGCTTAAAAACACTACAGAAGTCCAAAGATAAAGGAGGTCTAGACCTACCAAACTTTCGTCATTATTTCTTAGCCAACAGACTCCAATACACATCAAGATGGGTAAAACACAGTTATATCGATGAGTGCTGGGTAGATGTAGAACAGACACTATGCAATAAGATAAAACTTTCAGATCTACCTTTTGTTAGCTCAAATATAAAACAAAATGAATGTTTCAAAAGTATAAATATCAGCTCCTCTCTGACAGCTTGGTGGGAATTTCTTAAAATGACAAAGACCTCACTAGTCCCATGCAGGCGTACACCCATCTGGAATAACCCGGATATCTTACAAAAAAAATGCATGATCAACTTTCCAGGCTGGAGTTGTAAAGGAATTGAATACCTGGAGCATATATTTGATGGAACAGACTTTATCCCCTTTAATACATTGGTTACACAATTCGGAATTAACAAGAATAAATTCTTAGAATACCAACAAATTAAATCAATTATAAAAAATAAATTTAGGCTCAATACAGTTGATTTACAAATTCCAGGAAAAGTTTTAGACTTCCTTAATCTTAACCCTCCCAAACTGCTATCTAAAATATACAAAACATTAAATAGAATAGATGAATCAATAGCCCTTCCTATTTCAAAATGGGAGATGGACTTGTCCATCTCAATAGACCAAAACCTCTGGTCTCAAATTTCATTAAGAACCTTTAAATTTCTTAAGAATCCTAATCTACGATTAATACAATATAAAATCCTTCATAGAGTGCATTATACAGGGCAACGGATGTTCAAGATGGGTTATACGCCGTCTGATACCTGTTTACAATGTACAAGCAATCTACCAGACAATTATATTCATGCTCTTTGGTTCTGCCCACCTGTTAAGAAATATTGGTACCAGATATGTGAAGATCTATCAAAGTGTCTGAAATGTAATATCACACCTGCTCCCAGAGTTTGCTTGCTGGGAAATATAGATGAAGTTACCATGGATACAAAGTCTATGCAATTATTTTACATCGCCTTATGCATCGCTAAGAAAAATATCCTCTTGAACTGGAAAAATAAAAATACTCTGAATATTAATCAATATAGAGATCTCCTTCTGGATTACATTGGTCTAGAAACGGCATCTGCCTCCACATCTGATCAATCTTTCTGGTCACCCTTGATCAGTTCCATCACCTAGTGGGGTCGGGCCCTTGATTCCGTTCTGTGGGACACGGTTGCCGATGTGGAGCTTAAGGGTTGGTGGTGACTGCGGGGAGGTCCTTGGGGGTGGGTCCGCTTGCGGTTCGGCGATAGGTGCCGAGACCCTCGCCTGGGGTGGGACTTTGGGGTCTTTGTGTGGTGACTCCTAGTGGCTGCATGCGGCGCCTTAGAGGGGTCGTGCTGGCGGACACGGGTTACTGGCCTGGTGCTGTGCTGCTCTGGGGGGGTCTGGACTGGGCCTGGGGCTCGGGGTTCTGGGGCGGCGCGCCCCCCGGCTGGGGCCCTGGCGGGGCTTGGCCGGGGGGGGCCGCTGCCGTCGGTGCCGGCTGGGGGGGGGCTGTGGTCAGCCGGTGGTTGGCGGGCGCTGCTGCCCTTTCCATCTCCCCGGGCTGGTTCCTGTCGCTTGCTCCCCGGTGGCCGCTTGCCGCGTCCGGGCGTCGGCGAGAGGCCGTGGCGGGTGGCCGGCGTCTCCGGGCCCGATCGGCTATATTGACACTGGACATGGCTCCTGGGTCTTGGTCTTAGCCCTCGCGGGGGTGCTGGGGTGGGGGGCTCTGGCCGTTGTTGGTCGGCCTCCACGGTGACTGACCAGTTGGTGGGGTGTGGGCTGGTGGGTGGACGTGCTGGGTTCTGTTGCCACCCGGCCATCGGGCGGTAGTAGCAAGGCTGGAGGATGTCGGCCTGGGGATTGGCCGCCCGGGACTTCGGTCTGCTCACGGGCCTGGCGCGGCATGTCCGGGGTACCCGAGTCGGTGGTGCGCCGGGTTCCGGCCTCGGCCCGGGGGTCCTCGGACGCTGGCGGTGCCTGGGGCGTCTCTTATTGGCGGGGAGGCTTTTTACCATCTAGCACAGGCGCTCTTTTTAACGGGGTGCGCTTGGGACGGGAGGGGGGAGGGCGTTGAGGGTGAGGGGGGGCTAAACTCAACCTGGGTGTCTAGTGACATGTGTTTTGTTAGCAGTGTGAATGTTGGGGAGGATTTAGGTATGCCCCTGGCATGGGGGCTGGTGGATTGCCGGGGCCCCCATGGGGCTCGGCGGTACCGCTGCCGTGGGCCCCGACTGGACGTGCTGGGGCCTCCCACCCCTGGTGGATCGGGCCGAACGGGGGTGCCTATTGGAGTCAGCAGGGGAGCTGGCTCCCTGGGGTTGGCAATGGTCACCCCAGTTATTTTCTCCCCATCCCCATGCCTCTGTCCACCTGCTCCTTCATTCTACCATTCACAAGGCCTTGGGACGTGGGCACGTCACTGGGGTGCGGGATGGAGCTTCCGTCTTCGCTACCCGGTGGCGGCCTGGGTCCCGATTTTATTGAGCAATTTAGACACTACACTTGCAACATTTACAGGGAACGCACATGTAGGGACCTGGCGGTGTGGCGCCACAGGCGAGGCCCCCCCGTTGAGGGGGCCTCGCCTGTGGTGCCGGCACCCACTGGTTAAACGCATCTAGACACTGAGGGCCCGGGGGGGGAGATGGGGGTACCCGGCAGTATTCCCATGTCCCCCCCCTCTGTTTTAAGTGCACATTAGAACAACACGCAACAACACCACATTGAGCTGGGGGAGAGAGGCTGGGGGGTCTTTCCACACCCCTGTTCGTTGGACCATCAGGGGTCGGAGCCCGGATAGAACATCACGCCGTCTGGTCGGGGTCCTGGGCTGGTGGGCTGCTCTTGCCGGTGTGGGGCCTTGGCGGTCTACTTGTCCCCGTCCTGGTGGGCAAAGGGGTCTGTCTCCTGGGTGCAGGGGCAGGGTTCTCTACTGGGGTGTCTGTCCCTGGGCCTGGGAGTATGGAGTATAGTGTACGTATGGGGGGTATGAATGAGGGTATAGCGTCCTTTTTTCGTATGTCCTGTATTTGTAAGAATGTGTACACAAGAAAGGGAGGGTACGTATGAGTGTCTCTGTCTGTCTATGTCTACCTGTCAGGTTGGGTGTTTGGCTGCTCTCTGGCCTGATGCATCTTCTTCCCTCCCCGTCACTCCCCGTCGGTGATGGTTGCTCCTGCCCGCTGGTTGATGATGACTCTCGATGCCTGGGGCTGGGGGTCCCGGTTGCGGCCCGGCTCGGTCCTGGTGCATGTCGGGCGGGTCCTGGGTGGTCCGGTGTGTCGGGCGGCCGCTGTTTCGGGCCGATGTCCTCCTTGGATTGACTGGGGCACCTCTTATGGGGGTGCCGGGTTTGTAGAATAGGTTGGTGCCGTCCGGTGGATCGGTGGGGACCGTGCCTGGCGCCCAATCCTCCTGCCGGTTCCAGGACTTCAGCTGGCTGGTCTGTTCGCCTGGTGGGGCTGTCCGGCATTGGCTGGGCCCCTGATCTTGGCGCCCCACGTGGGGCGGGATCTGGACCCTGGAGCTGGAAGATCTGGATGTCCAGGTGCCGGCTGGGCGCGGCCTGGGGAGGGCGTACATCCCCCGCTGTGGCTCCCTGGCGTGTGGATGTGTGGAGGCGGGCCGGGTTGTTGGCGGTGGGTACTGGTCCGGGGTGGCGGCGGCGTGTGTTGTCCGTCGGTTGGCTGCGGGTCCTCCTTGCCTGCGGCGGCGGCGGGGGACCCTTGTCGGCTGGTCACTGGTTGGGGCCCCGCTGGGGGGTGGGGTGCCCCTGGTCCCCGTGGCCTCCGGTTCCTGGTCCGGGCCCGCCCTGGCGTAGCCGGTTACCGGCGGAGCCCGTGGGCTCGTCACTGCGATCTCTCGGGCCCCAGCATCGCGGCTGGTGGGTGCTCCCCTGGGGCTTCCATCTGTTCCCCTCTTGGCGGATGATCGACCCTGCGCTGATCCGCCTGTGGACTCTGTACTCTGTGGGACGCTGGATGCATACATCTCTTGCCTCCTCCATGTCTGTGCCGATTCCTGTAGGACGGATTGACGGTTCCTTACACCAGCTATCAATCACTTGCATGGGGAAACCTTATTCCGACCTGCATGCTCGCACACACATAGGTGTGGGGACATAGGTGAGGACGGACATATCTTAAGCTGAGGTTATCATCATTAGTTAGTTGTTCACAGGAGCTTACCAGAAACATTTGTATTATGTTCATTAATCAATGCTTGTGTGTAGTGAATGTGTAATTCTTTGTTTATTCTACCAGATCCGAACTATTGGTTTGGTTCTGTACACTTTGTTGTTTTTGTTTTGTATTACTGTTTCTCTGCCGTCCGGCAGAGGTGGAGGACTGGGATGTTTTCTTGTGTTCTTTATTTGCCTCCCTGTCTTGTGTCATCGGTTCGCCCCTCTGTTGGTCCGGTTTCTTTTCTTCACCTTCTTCCTTTCTCCCTTCTTGTCTCAGTTTAATGTCCATGACGTCAGGAAATTGAACCCACAGTAATCACTAATAAAGATTTTTCATACATATACATCAAGTGGCGTACTACAGCGAAGCTGTAATACTCTGCTTGGGAAAGTAAAACTGTTGGGCTTGTACTTGGTACTCAGACACCAATTCTGAGTAGCATACTGCTAGACAGGACACGTTAAAAAAAAAAAAAAAAAAAAAAAAGAGTCTCTATAGGATAGCCAGAGCACAGCTTCAAAAGGAGGAATCACAGAAGAATGACATAGGCAACAAAAACAATTGAGGATGCTGTAGAGGATTGCCAGGAGAACTGCATAGTATTCTCTTCAGGTCAAACAAAAGGCTGGACTTGAAGACTCGATAGCGTGTAGAGTACATATTGTAGCAAATGCCTCTTTGATGCACTTTGTGAACTCAGGAACAATCAATGATAAGAAGAAGCGTCACATTTAAATATGTTTTGTTTTTTTTACACAAAAGTGAGAACATATGATCAACCTTTGTTTCTGTATTTCTTGGTTTTCTTCCCTAGTTGTTCTTTTCTGTGGTCTCATTTATCAAGCTTGCTTATGCACAAAATGGGGTCTGAAAACGGTGTGAGCAGTTTTTCTATGTTAAGTTTTGGGTATATAGAAAATGTGTGCAACTTTAGGCACACTAAGGAATTTCCTTGCACCCTTTTTTTTACATGGATGACACTGACAGTGCAGCAGGAGAGATACCAAAATTGTGAATTCAAGCCACATTTTCAGACATATAGAGCATTGTGCACACAGCTGAACAAACAACCAACAGTCCCCCCCCCCTCCATCCTGTTAATGAACTGAGAACAAAAATTTGAATCTGAATGAAAATATGCTGCACTGAAATATGTATTTCTTCAGATTATATAGCAATTTCACTTATTGTTGCATTAATTGTGTGAAGTACAAATATGCACTCCACTGCCGCATAATGCTGCACAATGGATGTACCGGCCCTCATTGAAGATCAGCTGCTAGAAGCACCTGGATGGGGGACCCGATGTAAATTCTTTAAAGCATTCAAATTAGATCTATGTGCTGAACTGGACCTGGTGTTAGATCTACAGACCCACAGGAACTGTGCATCCCGTCCCCCCACTCTTCTTTTTCATGTCAGGCACGCTGCTGCATCAACGCTGTGTCACTTGCAGCTCCTCTATTTATTTGTGACCCCAGAGTAATATTTTGCTGTATGGATGATACCTTTTAAAAGTAGACTTAAAACTTAAAACTAAAAAAAGAAATTCCGTGCAGCTGTGTGTACTCCAAGTATTGTAGATCAAAAAGTTAATAGGTTAACTTACTAAGAAAATAAAAATGCTGAGCTTAAGTAAGGATTCTGCTCAGAGATTTATAAATGAGACCCCCAGTCTTTTTCATTTACGGCAATTTGTCCTAAAGACAAGTGACTGTTTAATAAATACTGTAAGAAAATAGGAAATTTATCTAAGTGCTTATTCTTTTTACTGAATGATAGAAGACCAAAACATAACATGCAGTAAAAAGTAAGAACAATTACAAGGTTAAAGAACCAGAATATCCTTTACTTTTTAATTGTCTTCATTTGATTAATGCAAGTTGTAAGCAGCAGAAATGGATCTGTGTTTGAGTATGTGTGGACAAAATGTAGCTGCATAATTTCAGAGTAGCTTCTGTTTAATATCAACAACCCATTCTGAACTTCAACTCTCTCCATTTCTCTCCCTCCCTTCTCTTCCTCTTTTCATCTTTCATTGAGAATTTGGCTTGTTTTCAAATGGCTGTAGGCCCGGGTGAAATTAGACTGAGTGCAGTGTAATGAAGAGCTTGCCAGAGAGAGCTTTGCTACAAAATGTCACACAAACACACCCAGAGACATTAACACACTTGCCAAACGCACAAATGGACGCAGGATACCCACACACAGAGACACAATAGAACAAGCCTGATTCCTGAAAGTTTTGTTGAGAGGGTAGAAGATTGTGTGTTCACTCATTGTGTGTTCTCTAAATGAAAGACGCTGATTTGTACAAGAAAGGTTGTGCTCTCTAATACTTGCTCCATTAAACTGATTTACTGAAAGGAATCCAGATGAAAGCACAGGTCTAGTATTGATTTCCCCACTTAAATCCACATCAAAATCAAATTGTGAGTTAAATTATAGTCAGTGCTGATGAATATAAACAATCAGAAGGACATTTTAAATGAAGGTTAAAGAAAACATTAACATTATATTGGCTTTAGTTTCATGTACAGATATGGCTCACATACGAATGGAATTCTAATGAAATCAACAATGGAAATACTGGACTGTGAAACCGGATATATACTGTACTGCATATATTTCATTAATCTTTTCAAAATGTGCTCCTAACAACAATTAATACCAATCTGTTTTATTAGAATTGTTATAGAACTACACAAAGGGTTGTCACATTTTTTTCAAATCTCAAGTCTTTTACAGACTCTTAAAGGTGATCTACAAGAATAGCTCTAAATGTAACTCCATCCATCAACTCTGATGCAGCTTTCCTGTGCCATAGGATGATGCTGCCACAACCGTATGTGGTAACCTTTAACAAGGCTTGTTCTTGCTTTGTTTGAACAAATACTTGACTACATGGTCAGAAGCTGTTCTGAAAGAAACATTCTCCCACCAGAGCTATGAATTTCTGTTGCTCACCCAGGGTTACCATGGGATCTTGGTTGTTTTTCTGATGAATGGTTTGATAATGCCAAAGCCATATCTTGCTAAATTTGCAGTTTTTGTATAATTTTTGTACTTGTTGATTATGTATTGAACAGTGCTTTGTAAAATATTCATAATGTTGTTTTATTAACTAATCTTTCTCCTCAGCTGTAATCCTCGACCTGTCCTTTTACTTCTTGCTCTTTATGATGCTCTGTGCTGTTTTACACTGAGATTAAATCACAAGATAGATTCATGCAACTTTTTTTTTTTTAAAATGTATCAGATTTACAGGGGGTTGCCCACAAAATTGTTCAGGTTTTATTTGTAGAGATTTTTGAAATAAAAAAAGTATAATAATCTTCATGTACCCATCTGAGTTGGTTTGTCACATGAATTCTTTTAAAACATTAAGTTTATAGGTGTCATGCAACATAATGTGAAAAAGTTTAAGAGGTATCAATACTTTTATAAAGCTTGAAATTTGCTCTGAGGCAAGTTTGATATTTACAAGCTGGTGATTTATAGACTTGGAGTCAAGTTTAAAAAGTAGAGCAAAATTGTAAAAAAAAAAAAGAAAGTTCTTTGGGAGGCAGAAATAATAAGATTCAAAGCAGGATGCAAGACAATGATAGAGGGCTCAGTGAGGGAGAACCTCAGAAATGGAGGATGGAAAACAGGTAGAGAAAGATAAATGAGGAGGACAGTGAACCAGTGAGATGAACATGTAGAAGGATATCTTGCATAGAATGGGAAGATTGGGGAGGGCAGTTTGATTGAAAGAAGAGGGTAAGAATGATGGAAAGCACAGTGGAAAACTGGCTTAAAGGTTAGAGAGAAAAAAAATGTAAGGGAGCATAAAAAGAATAAATGTGTAAAGGATGACAAGACGGTGTAGGAAGGTGAAGTGAAACAGAACAAGGGAGGATGGATGGATGGATGGATAGGCAATGGGCAATGAAATACCTGGAACAGCTTGTGTATATGGGGTATTCATGTGTGTATATTACCTTAAATTTAATAACCCTTGTTACAGGGGTCCTTATTCTTTTTATTTATTCTCTCTTTGATTTGTATGAAGTGTGGATGTCAACTATTTATGAGGACAAAGTTATAGGTTCAGTTAGCTGATCTTGTTCCTATATATAAAGTTATATATATGAACTGGGTTTTAATCTGAATTTTATATTATTTTCTTTCTTTCTTAGAACATTCACATAAAATGCTGACAATAATCTGTGTTGTCAGTGTCGTTGCTTTCTCTAACCTCTGCTTCAGATACCATTGGACAAATCCTGGCTCTCCCCTCTGCTGCCTATCCACGTGTGTCTTTCCAGGTCGCTAAGTCTGACTAGGTAATCATGTCCAGCAAGAGTCTAAATCTCTCACTAGAGTTTAAAACTATTCAAAACTTTTTCCAGCTATCTTCCTTATATTAGGTGGTCCATAGTTCAAAAATAATATTCCTGGAACTCTCCTGGAGTCATCTTCTCATTGTTAACCTGCTTTGGAATTTTCCAGTGGTCCAAAGACCACCTTATGCTTTTTGATAAACAAATCCCTAAAGTATCATTATCATTACAAAATTTGTAGAAATCTGTCTTCTATTCATTGTCATTTCAGCTCTAACCAGCTTCCTTATCCCTAGTAAAGAAAACAATTCTCTTCATGATTCTACTACTATCATATTTCGAAGTGGGCAAGTGCCTATTAGAAAACTCTTTAACATAAAGAACACAAAAGCCCATCTGTTATTTGCAGGAAAACAGCTAATGATTTCCAAGACTTTTAGAAAACATCCTGTGAAACAAACTTCTTAGGATGTAAGGAGGTTACATTCCATCTAATGTAAAACCAGTGTTGGTGAGAATGCTTTGTAAATGTATTTGGTTACAGATAACTGAATACCTGTTTTAAAATGCATTTTGTAACGTATTCCGTTACTTTGCAGAATCCTGTTACTGTATTCTAAATACTTGGAATAACTCTCCTTAAAAACAGCATTTAGGTCTATTAAATGTCACAAAACGCGCTGGTAGCTATTCCTGCAGGAAAACAGAGGGCATTTATTAATTAATATTAAATATTATTAATACTAAACAGTACTGACTAGGAAAAAAATAAAGTATTTAATTATTTTTGGCACAACATTGCTACCTCTCAGTGATCTAAAATCAACCAATCAAACAAACAAACGAAATTGAAATGAAGTTTAGCTGTTTATCAGACAAAGTCAATTAGGTTATTTGCGACTTTCTGTTCATGAATATGCATATGTAAGTATTGTAAACTTACATTAATTGCACTCCAAATACAAAGCTTTTATCCTTGTAGCCATTATTTTAGGGAAACCCATCACAACAACATATAATCAAGCTAACATCATGTCAGATTCATCCAACATATAACTGTGAGAAATGACCTAACACGATACAGGCCCAGTGGTAGAAGATTTTGTTTTGTTTTTGTACATTGTTGCAGTTTCTTTTCATTTTCTTAGTGACTTTCACATACATTCAAAGGCTGGCCAGCCAGATACTTATATGTTTCTAGTTTGCTGTTGACGTTGTCGATGTGCGGCGCTGTAGCTTCTTGAGACCCGCCAGCAAAAGTTTACATAAAAATGTAAGAATTTTCCCACCTGGATCCATCACTAACCTTTGCAAAAATATTTTAGCTGGTAATACGAATATGCAACTTCATTTATTGATACAGAATTATAGCTGCTCCAGCAATCACTGGAGTTTTTCTGCATACTTCGCAGTTTGACACCAGATGCATAAGTGGTGCAAATCTATGACTAGTGATCCCATATTTGATCTTTTCCCCCATTTTAACCACCATGGCTTTAGTCAGGCTTTTGTCAGGAATGCTTGTATGAAATCTAGCATCACTTGAAAAAAATGAACTGTGAGAGAGCGCCATTGAATGCAACATTTCCTTCACTGCTAGCAGGTTAATTTGGCTGCGGTTGTGGCTCCAACCCCGCCAGCTCCGGGTCTGAATCCATACCTGGCAACTCGCGTTAATGTCGGTGCTTGCAAGTCGGGTGTGTTTCGGGCATAGCATCTATATGGTTTCAGCAGCATGTTGTTTAGGGATATTATGGGATAGTCTACACAATGGAGAGACACACATTTCCCAAAACTTTTAGCTTCATTTTTCAGGTGGAAAGGGGAAAACACACAAGTATTCAAATGGTATTACGAAAGTAACTGTATTCCGAACACCATGTTTAAAAATAGTAACTCTAATGGAATACAGTTACTCATAATTAGTATCCTAAATACGTACCGCCGGTACATGTATTCCGTTACTAACCAACACTGTGTAAAACTAACAAAGTATTTCAGAAAAAAACAAAATTCCCAGAGTCAAATAATGCCGTCTGTTGTAATGGTTTGGAGTTGTTTTGCTGCTTCAGGACATCGTCAAGGAACCATTAATTTGTCCCTTATAATTGTGTCTGTTAAAGTCTAACTCACCCCCCCTAACAGAGTCTTACTCCACCTACATTTCCAGTTTGAAAACTTTAGATTGGGGATGGAAAAATTTAAAAGATGTTTGTCATTTAGACAGATTAGTATTCAAACCTCTGATCAGTTGGTGCAAATGTGCAGATATTTTCAACTTTCAACTTTTCAACAAGATTCCCATGAGAGCATTGCAGCATCATTTTAGACCCAGACACAGTTATTCAATGCTTTTTGCTAACAGGAAGTGTACTGCAGGTTAAAAATTAATTGAGGCTTTGGAGCTTGCCTGTGGCCAGCGCAACTGGTTAGATCCGCTCAAACACCAAACACCAGCACATGCTGCTGCCTTTTTCTCACAGAGGCTTTCCTCCCGCTGAAGCAACAGGTTAAGGGTTAGGAAATGGTTCATTCAGAGAGTCTTTTTAACATCTGATCACTTCCATTAGAGAAATGTTGCCTCATATAAAAAATTTGGATGAAATGGCACTTAATTCCAGTTTCAATTGTGGCAGCGGAGCATGGATTCAGCCTTAAGAACAACGTCTAAACCCCCATGAGAACTCACCTGTCCGAGGATAAAAATCCAAAACCTCAAGACCATAAACTCTGTAGCAATCCCACATATGAATTATCCAAAAATGAGTGCGCATTTCAGTTCCATGCGGATATACTTATGAGACTGTGTCCTCTGATCACAAGGAAAAAATATGACATGACAAGATTTTTTGACCTTGTCAGTCAAAATGACAGACAAAAAAACCTGTAACAGCACTATTGGACACTCATTTATACAGTTTTTCAGCATTTTCGTAGGTCCTTCCTCCTAGCAACTGTTAAGAACCTGTAAGACAGGGTACACTGTGGTTTTGCAGCAATTATTAATTGGTAATAAGGGGCCCCCAGTGTTCTAAGTAACTATCCTCCACACCCTTACATCACCAACACCAGGCATGAACCGTTCATACAAGGCAGGATGGATCCATGCTTTCATGTTGTTGAAGCCAAATTCTAACCCTACTCTACCATCCAAATTTCGCTGCAGAAATTGGGACTCATCAGACTAGGCAACATTTTTCCAATCTTCTATTGTCCAATTATGGTGGGCCTGTGTGAATTGTACTCTTAGTTTCCTTTTTTAGCTGACAGGACTTACACCAGGTGTGGTCTTCTGCTCCTGTAGCCCATCTGCCACAAGGTTCAACGTGTTGTGTGTTCAGAGATACTCTTCTTCATACCTTGGTTGTAATGGGTGGTTATTTGAGTTACTGTTGCCTCTCTATCATCTCAAACTAGTCTGGCCATTCTCATCTGACCTCTGGCATCAACAAGGCATTTTTGGCCATCGAACTGCCGCTCACTGGATATTTCCCTTTTTGCGGACCATTCTCTGTAAACCTGAAACCTCTGAAAATCCCAGTAGATCAGCAGTTTCTGAAATACTCAGACCAGCCCGTCTGGCACCAACAACCATGCCACATTCAAAGTCACTTAACTCACCTTTCTTCCCCATTCTGATGCTCGGTTTGAAATGCAGCAGATCTTCTAGACCATGTCTACATGCCTAAATTCATCGAGTTTCCGCCATATGAATGGCTGATTAGAAAGTTGCGTTAACAAGCAGTTGGACAGATGTACCAAATAAAGTGGCCGGTGAGTGTATATGCTGCTTATATACAGCATAAATTCACATATGTAATAGTATATATGCACATATATGTTGCCTATATGCAGCTTATATACACATATATTATAGTATATATGCCTCAAATATATATTGGGGAGAACAAGTACACTGCTGAGTTTTTAAGTTTCCCCCCTTACAAAGAATGTAGGGGTCTGTAATTTGTATCAATGGTACCATTCAACTGTGAGGGACATAATCTAAAACAAAAAGCAGAAAAACACAGTGGATGATTTTTTAATAATTAATTTCCATTGTATTGCATGGCATAAGTATTCGATCGCCGATCAACCAGTAAGAATTTAGGCTCCCACAGACCTGTTAGTTATTTTTTAAGAAGGCCTCCTGTTCTTCACTCATTACCTGTATTAACTGCTCCTGTTTGAACGTGTTACCTGTATAGAAGACACCCGTCCACAAACTCAAACAAACTCCAACCTCTCCACAATGGCCAAGACCAGAGAGCTGTTCAAGAACATCAGGGATAAAATTGTAGAGATGGACAAGACTGGGTGAGAAGACAACAACTGCTGGTGCAATAATTAGAAAATGGAAGAAGTTCAAGATGACGGTCAATCTCCCTTGGTCTGAAGTGCCATGAAAGATCTCTCCTTATGGGGAATCAATGATTATGAGGACAGTGAGAGATGAGCCCAGAACTACACGGCACGACCTGGTCAATGACATGAATAGAGCTGGGACCACAATCTCAATGAAAACAATCAGTAACACACTCCGCCATCATGGATTAAAATCCTGCAGTGCGCGCAAGGTCCCCCTCCTCAGGCCAACGCAGATCAAGGCCCATCTGAAGTTTGTCAATAACCATCTGAATGATCCAGAGGAGGAATGGGAGGTCATGTGGTCTGATGAGATGAGTTTTTTGGTCTAAAATCCACTCGCCATGTTTGGAGAAAGAAGAAGGATGAGTACAACCCCAAGAACACCATCCCAACTGTGAAGCATGGAGGTGGAAACATCATTCTTTTGGGATGCTTTTCTGCAAAGGAGATGGGACAACTGCACCATCTCAAGGTCGTGGATTGGCATAGCCAGTCTCCAGACCTGAATCTTTGGAGAGAGCTGAAAGTCCATGTTGCGCAGCGACAGCCCAGAAACCTGAACACTCTGGAGAAGATCTGTATGGAGGAGTGGGACAAAATCCTGGCTTCAGTGTGTGCAATCCTGGTGAAGAACTACAGAAAATGTCTGATCTCTGTAATTGCAAACAAAGGTTTCTGTATTAAATACCAAGTTCTATTTGTCGGATGTATCAAATACTTATGTCATGCAATAAAATGGAAATTAATTATTTAAAAATCATCCACTTGGATTTTCTGCATTTTTTGTTTTCGATTCTGTCCTTCACAATCAAGAGTACCTTTGATACAAATTAGACCTCTACATGCTTTGTAAGTGGGAAAACTTGAAAAATCAGCAGTGTATCGAATACTTGTTCTCCCCTCTGTATGCAAACATATGCTACATATAGGCCAAACTGAGGGGTATATATCTGCATATGCAGACCGTATACTGTATAACTATTAGGAAGACATGATTATCACCTCTGTTTTCCTTTTTGTGTAATGTTTACTTTATTACAATTATTTTAAGAGGCAAAAGACTACTCAAGCAAACTTGGACTAAATATGGCAACATCACCTTCACACACCTGTCCTCCTGGAATAGACAGAGCATTAATATTTTGCCCTCGACTGTGTCAGGAATTTTTCAGGAAAATCTTTTTTGAAGTATGACAGTGTGGAGGTTTTGTCATTCTAACTCCAATAGATCTTAATGACTGTGCAGTTCCGTTGACTGAGGGGTAAGCATACATGACTCTCACCTGGGAGACCGATATTTAAATCTCACCCTTCGTTGACACCCTATCACAAAAAGAACTCATGCAGCCGAGCACTTCGTCACACAACACAAGAACACAATATAATTTCATACATTTTGAATAAATGTGGCATATACTGTATATAAAATTGGCAATTTTCCAATATTATAAGAGCATATATGTATATATACATATACATATATATATATATATAGTATATATATATAATATAGGAAAACGACCAAATTTATGTACGGCACGCATATTCGACACCTATAAAAAAACATATATTAAAAATTATATGCTTAATATTGATGTTTTCCATTTGGGAACACACTAAGTTAAACTATCATTAGCTTTGTACAAAGCTAATAATAGTGTGCAATGATTGTGGAAAAATACAGAAAATAATAGCAAAAAACATTCTGGAAGTATAAATAAAGTCACCACTAAAGTCCAAAAAAATTGTTGCATTTTAGAAACTAGCGTATTAGTTAGGAGAATTTGCACAAGAAACTGTAGAATTAAAGCATATAAAACTTGAAATTGCAGGTAGGTTTTTTCATAGAATAAATATATAGGCGAAGAAGGCACAAAATTATAGGGTCACGCCAAAGATGCAGTGAGAATGAAGAGCCAAGACAGAAAACACGAGGACGAAGATGGAGCACAGCCTGATTCTTGTCTATCTTACTGAGTGAAGACAGCTGATAGAGATTAATGTCTCAAGTGGGTGGGCGGAGGGGAGAAAGTGGTCCAGACTGGAAGTGTGTGAGTTGGATGCATGATTGATGGAGGGAGCAACTCAGGGCAGGGGACGCTGAAAGGGGGCGAGAAGAGGGGTAGTTAGGATGGAGGCGAAGAGTTGAGAAGTTCAGTGGCATGAGTGTGGTCTATATTGAAGGTAGATTGATGAGGGCTGTGATGGAGTGGGGGGGGGGATGGAGTGAGGGGTAAGAGATTGATGGTAAAGTATTGACAGGTAAAATGAGCTGAGAGGGAACGACACCACTATGATGTAAAGATCTGGGGGGAAAAAACATTCAGATTCCTATGCATCTCACAATGAACCCTGATCCTTGTTTTGGTGCATGGTGAGCCCATAACTGCTGCTCAATTCACGTTAGTATACAGATTAAAATAGTTTAGTCTGGGAGCAGTGGTGATGCCACTCCCACTTAATCAAATGATTTGATTCATGTGCAAGTTGAGCTGAAATGTAAATTAAGTGTGTTTGAGTGACTAACACACATACACAGGCTCATACATATTACCCCCAGTACCAAGATAAGCATTAATGAGCTCCACTGGCTTCATCTACACACCTCTCACAGGCCTTGCAGCAGTATATATCTCCACTGCCACATTCTGTCCATTATCTTTATCTTCTGGCCTCTCACCTCCATTACTCTTAACTATTACTCCCCCCTTCATCTTTTTTGATGTTCCATTCCTTCCTCTTTACTCCCTCCACCTTCTCATCAACTTTAACTCTCCATTTCTTTCAAGTTTTTCACTTCTCTTTATCTCAGTTTTAGTCCTCTCAGATAGTTTTCCTCCATATTTCTTTACTATGCATCCATTTAATTACTTTATTCTACAATTGAACAGGGTATTGTGCTTTCTTCACTCTTTCATCAAGAGACACTATTTAACGACTTGACTTTCAAAAGTGAGAAAATAATTTGTGAACTTTAAAGAAATACAAGCTCTCAAAATCCATTTATTCATTCAAGACCTGTGCCTCTTTATAAAGTTTACAAGGTGCTTCATAAAAATAAAAAAGATTCTCATTAACTCCAAAACCAGCAGCATCCACAGCATGTTGACCAACTTCATGGTTGTTATAGATGAAAAACCACTACAGACCAAGGAGGTTTGTCAAAGTACCTTTGATATCACACCATTATGTCTACGTATGGAGAATACATGATAGAGCCAGCCTCATCAATTGTGATCACACTCATGCCTAGCAGAACTTTTTGAATCAATGCCCTCAGGTAGGAATTAAGCAGCCTGAATCTTAAAACCCCAAGACTGAGAACAGTTATAGAGATGAAGAAGTCAGCAAAAGTAAATCCTTTAAAAGTTATGTAAAAAATTCCACAAACTGTGCTGTTGTACATCTAAATGCTTGCCTGTTAATGACATTTGCAAAATATTTAAAATCAATTGTATTGTTTTTACACATATAGTTTTGTTTTCATAGTGTTGATCGAGTAGATTGGCTTTTCCCTGATGCTTTAATCATAACCTTTTCATGATTAAACACTACGGTTATGTAAATGGCACAATAGTTCTTATTCTGCTAAATTTCTGAAATAAAATTTACATTTCACATTTGAACTGTGGCTTAAAGACGTTACATCTTCTCTCATTCTCCTAGTAACTTGAGTCTGAGCTTATTGGAGGTGTGCATGCTTCTTCCTCACATGCCCTGGGTATAGTGTTTTGTTTGTGGATCATTGCATTCAATGCATTGACAGGACACCATGCCCATTACAGTCATAAAAGCAAGACAGTAAATTATTCAGAGGTAACAGTTAAGAGTGGTCATGGCTAGATAGGCACAGAGCCAACTTAGAAGGCCCTCCACAAATTTTTCAGAGGATCAAGTCATGCAGATCTGCCCCAGCTGTACACCACCGAAAAGTAACCCTGCTGTGACCAAACTGCTCCACACATTTATCAAATGTAAGATTGTTTGCGGCAGCTGATTTAGTGCATAACTTTATCCCCTCTGAAAGGAATTTCTTAAAGCCCCCGTATGTAAGAATGACCTCCAAATGGTGCGCTCAGTAAATGCAAGCAACTGGCAACTGAGCAGTAGTCTCTGGCTTCTCGCAGTTATAACACGTCATTACTACTACAGAAGCCACGGAGTAAATTGTCTGAGTTAAATGGAAGATAAAGTATTTCCTGGACTAACTTGTACTGTGTCAAACATAACACTAACATAAACTTCATTGTTTCATGTAATTAACTTACCTGTTCCACAGAAAGCCTGCAACCTCCGCGTCCGTCTTCAAGTTCGTGTCCCTCATGAATAGTCTCCATTTGGTAAACGCTCCATCGATGTAGATTCTTGTTTTCTCCTGGTTATTTATTTTTTCTTTTCTGTGCTATTGTTTCCTCCCTCTCACAGGGCAAAGAGTACGGATGGTCCTCCATTGAAATTGAAAACTATGATCCATGGTCCTCTATGCTCGTTTCTTCTCTTCACCTCTTCCCCTTCCCCCGATGTCACTGGCTAAAGCAAACAAGTTTAACCCCTTTCAACTAACGTATTCAAAGATGGCGATGCGACACGTCAGCCTCAGATGGGGGGCGGTGCACCCTCTGTATCTATAAACACCATTTTTTATAAGACACAAGAACACTTTCATGATAGTGCGATTGTGATTAGACCGCAGTAAAATACGTATTTATGAAATCAGTACTTGATTTTTATTTATAAAAAGACAAACTTTTTACACACTGGGTCTTCAACTTTTTGCCACCATTATTCAACAAGTTTATTATTGACAAACAAAAAAATCATTCACACACATTCTAACCTAATAGTAATTAACACTCAAATGGCCATAAAACTGGGGACACTAAAGCAGCATGCACATTAGTTGTTTGAGATTATGTTTCAATGACATTTTCCCATATATATATATATATATATATATATATATATATATATATATATATATATAAGAGGTCACTGACGACAGAGGAGGCTCAGCTGAGCGGAATAAAACTTAACTGCATGACTCTATTTCTTGAATAGATTTTTGTACCTTAATTGGCAGTTTATAACTTTTGTGAAGTAGAGCTTGATCAATAGATTATTCCATTACGCTGCTTTGATATTAACATCTGCAGTCGGTTGATCTTATGTTCGCTCTGTCAAAGTAGCCCTTTTAGCATGGTCATTTGGGCAATACGCTGTTGATCGAGTAACGCTAAAGTTAAAAAATGCAATATATATATATATGCTGCTGAGTGCGCTGCTGAGTGCAGAGTGAGTTATGTTGCATATTTGGTAAAAAAGGAGAAAAAAATAGACAACTGTCAGGTTTATGGCCATTGCAGTGTTTATTAGATTAGACTGCTTGTGAATTGTATTTTTTGTTTATCAGAGGCGGTAACAATAGCAAGTGCCACAAGTTTGATATTTGATTAATCACACTGAATGGCTACTGTGGAATGGCTACTGAATTTGCATGTGCATTTTTCTGAGAGAATCAGGAATCCTACGAGACTCACACCAGATGCTTGAGAGTTGTTGAACCTTTAAACCAGTAAAATTTTGTATTTGATATGCTGCATGACAAAATTCACTGATATAAGTGTCAAGATGACCAGGCTAAATGTTATTTGAACAAGTGATGATGAAAAAAAATTTTTTTTGGGGACTTTACACTTCTAATTACTGTGGAAAATTTTGCCTTTTTTTGTATATCCCCTACGGCCATAGTTTTTCTTTTCACTTTCTGACTTCTAAATAAATGTTTCTGTTCTATTTTTTTTTTCTTTTCTTTTTATTCAGCAAATCAATAAAGTTAGGGTCCTGTCCTGTTTAAAAAAGGTTATGAAGATGGTGATACTTGAAAAAAATTGCATTTCTACGTAATGCCTCTTTATAAAATATGTACAAGGTAAGGTAGTGTACGATGTATATTTCTATTCCAGAAATGCAACCTGTTTTAGGGCTCACCACCAAGATTAGGGAGTAGAGCAGACTGGTCAGCATGCTGAATAGTGGATGGCTGCCTCCGGCAGATGAGATGAAATTAGTAATATTATGTTTGAATCAGGATGAGACTCCAAAGATGCAAGCCTTGGGACTAAGAAAGCAAAGAAAACTAATGTCATAAAAATAGCTATTTTATGTTTACAGTCTCTTAGCACCAGATGATAGTTTTTAATTAAAATGGCCATAATTAGAAGTGCTTTCATCCAGCAATTTAAACTGGAAAAATGCATTTGGAATTTGTATCAGGAATATGTATCTCTATATCTTGACATTAATGTAATGCACAGTCCCATCACATCATAAATGTACTGGGACATATTGTATAATAAAGTACAGCAATATGCTCATATGAGGCTTGGTTATTTTATAAAATTAGATTTAAAGCACTTTAACTGAATGTTTTTTAAATTACAACACTATGATACGATGCATTTCACTTTGGTTACTGTAAACAATAATGTCTTTTAAAACTAATGAAAAGTTTTACATTATATATGACCTTTTCTTCTTTATGCAGGTGTGTCTTTTAGTTTTCTAATAAAATACCTGAAATACTGTAAGTAAAACCTTACTTATTTAGCACCTTTCAAGAAAAAATCACAAAGTGCTTCAAAGGAAAACATGGCAACAAACACATGAATCCGAAAATGAAATATAACTAACAAAAAGCAATTTAAAAAGATGAGTTTTTAACTGATTTTTAAAGAAATCTGTATCAACAGATCTCAGGCTGAGAGGGAGGGACACCTAGGCAAATACTGCATTATGTAATGTAGGAAACGATAAGAAAATTGACCTTAAGTTTAACTGATTATATTTTGTCTTCAAATAACATTTTACAACATATTTAGTGATTCAACACTTTTAAAACATGCTATAGCCCAAACAATGCCAGTGGATAAATTTATCTACAGTTTTTGCAGCAAACAAGCAGAGAAGTCCTATGTGACCTCTAAATTGGGATGTGAGGGAAAAACATGTGTAATACTTTATTAATCTGTTTTTCATTAGGGCTCCACTGGGATTTAGTGAAGGGTTAGTTTTCTCCCCACTCATCTTCTCCCTGTACTCAAGTGACTGCTCTTCAGTGGATTAGTCTGTGACATTTCTGAAGCTTACAGATCACACCATTTTTACTGGTCTGTTCCAGGACAGTAATAAATCTGCATACTGACTGGAAGTAGATCGGCTGGACCTCATTTGATGAATTCTGAATTTTATGACATAAATGCCCTGTTTGGCAAAATATCTGCTTATTGTTTGAGCTCATTCACTCTTCAATCTTATGCTCTACCTATTCAACCTCTGTATCTTCCATGCTTCCACTTCATCATGTCCTTATCTCCTTTTGCCCTTGATATCAACATTAACAGTTTTTATTCTGCTTTTCTTCTTTTTCCACCTCATCATATTTCTGATCTTGTCTGCCTTCTACCTTGCTATCTCCAACTGCTGGGAATCTTTTCCCCTTAACTCAGACTTTGGTAAGGAAAAAAAATGTCCATCTTCCTCTTACTTCCTGTAACACTTTTATTGTTAATGTCTTTAACATTTAACATTGTTGCTAGTTGACATAGTATTAGCAATTTTGGTTATCGTGTGCAATGATTGTCAAATGTGAAAATATTACTGTGATTTGTTAATCTCCTATTATAGTTTTGTCATTTTATATGTAACTAATTTATTCTGTATTAAATGTATACTTGATTGTATGTTTTTTGTTATTAAAACTAAATTAAATAACAATAAAAATAGCTTACAAGAAAATAAATCATTGTAATTAATTCAGTATGCTTACACATATTTTCCCTAATACAAATAAATGTAGTTTAATGACTGAATTATCTTATCAAAAAAATTTGGATTAAAATAATGTTGAGCAATTTTTCCCCAAATTAGTGGAAACTATAATGTTGTGGTTCCTCCAACCATACAGATCCAGATGCAGTTGTCTCACTATTCAGTCTGAACCAATAGGTAACAAAGCAGAAACAGAAGAAAACTTTCTGGATTAAAAGCCTTTTGGCATAGCAACAAAAACATTTTCAGCTGTTATTTTTTCCTCTCATCTCATCAGGACATATCATTCAACCACATCTATTCTCTGTTGGGCATATGTAGTATCAACTGAATGTTAACTTTCCTCTCAATTATAGATTTAGTCAAAGCGAACTCTTGCCTCTGGCCTGGGAGTTTAAAAAAAAAGTTGGGTCTATGATCTTGCCAGATTGCTTATGTCCAAGCTTTTTATTCTCTTACCCTGTCTTGATGAGATTTAATGAAGAGTTTTGTTAAATTCTGCAATTATATTTGGTCAATTCTAGAAATCCAGAACCTTTGGAAATTGTCCATAATGGATTGAATAATGATTTTGTAAAGTTTTAAGAGTGAATCCTTGCTAAGGATATACCCTGTACAGTATATACCATGCTCTGTATCAAATATTTTGTAGCGAAGTCAAGCCAAGCCAACTTTATTTATAAAGAATCTTAAAACAGTGCAACGGAACTTATCAAAGTGCTTACACAGAAAATCCGAACAATTAAAACTTAGTTCAAAAAATAAACAATAACAAATTAGGTTAAAAAAAGGATAAATACAATGTGTTAAACTGAAAAAAATATATAATCATAAAAGCTATCATGCTGAGTCAAAGTATAGAAAATAGATGGGTCTAACTTCAAAATAGACAATCGCTACGTTTACATGGACACAAGTAATCAGATTAAAAGCCTGATCGGAATAAAAATGCTTAATGTAAACACGCCATTCAGATTACTCTGACCCAATCAAACTCATTTGGATCAAAATTTCATTATGATTGAGAGGGGTGATTTAGTCCGATAGTTAATCCGATCAGGGTGCATGTAAACTCTTATTCCGAATTTAGGCTATTCCTGCGCATGTCTTTTAAGTCACACAAAGATATACAATAGGTTGCCCTAAAAAAACTAAGGGATTCGGTTTATAATTTTCTGCAATGGACTGGCGACATGTCCAGGGTGTACCCCGCCTCTCGCCCGTTGACAACTGGAGATAGGCACCAGCCCCCCCGCAACCCCTTGAGGAACATGGATGGATGGATAGTTTATCATTTCATTCTGTGCATATGAAGGCTTGTGGATGTAAAACCGTGACGAGAAAAAAAATAAAAGCACACTCTGAAGAACATCGTAGACATTTCAGTGGGCGCAGCCATGTTTGTTTATAATGGAAGTCTATTTCTTCTTCGACAGCCATTTGTTTTAGATTTAGTTCTGGGCTTGTCAAAATGATTTATTTCACTCAGACATGTAGAGCATGTAAACAGTTGTCATAATCGGGTGGATATTTTCATGGCCCATGTACACAGTGAAATTCAAATTCGATCTCTGATTGGATTAAAGATATTTAAAAATGTAAACATAGCTAATGATGAAGCGTGTTCAATCTGCAGTGGCAGCAAGGTCCATAACTTGGGGGCTGCCACAGAGAAAGCTCGATCCCCCTTTGAGCTTTAGCTTTGCACTCTGTACCTCCAGAAGTAGATGATCTGTTGACCTGAGGGATCATGTAGGGGTAGAACCTCAGCCAGATAGGAAGGAGTAAGACCATTTAAAGATTTGAACAGAAATAAAATAAGTACCTTTAACACATCTAAATTAAATTTTGGTAACAATCACAATAATAGTTTAAACAGAGTGGGATTCTTTATCCCATTTTACATGTTACACAGAAACTCTAATTATTGAATTAAGTACATTTGATTCTGCAACGCTAGGTAGTGACATGCACTCTTTCACATCTGTATTCTTCTGGTTGGCCATGAGCACAATTGTCAAACTCAAGGCCCTGGGGCAAAATCCGGCCTGCCATATCCATTTATGTGGCCCTCTACACTCTAGAAGACAATATAAATAGAACCTTTAAGTTCTATTTATATCCACCTAAATACAATTTTATCAGTCAAATCAGTGTTTGTTTGAATAGTCTTATCTTATCATTGTGAAAAGATGTTCAGTATCAATTAATTTTAAGAGGTAATTCTCAAATTTTACTTGTTGAGACATATATTTATTAATATTTTAGCAATTTGCTAAAGATAGTTTTATCCATGCTTTCTTTTTTTTTTTTTTTTTTTTTTTTTTTACTGTGGGTTCAATTTCCTGACGTCATGGACATTAAACTGAGACAAGAAGGGAGAAAGGAAGAAGGTGAAGAAAAGAAACCGGACCAACAGAGGGGCGAACCGACGACACAAGACAGGGAGGCAAATAAAGAACACAAGAAAACATCCCAGTCCTCCACCTCTGCCGGACGGCAGAGAAACAGTAATACAAAACAAAAACAACAAACTGTACAGAACCAAACCAATAGTTCGGATCTGGTAGAATAAACAAAGAATTATACATTCACTACACACAAGCATTGATTAATGAACATAATACAAATGTTTCTGGTAAGCTCCTGTGAACAACTAACTAATGATGATAACCTCAGCTTAAGATATGTCCGTCCTCACCTATGTCCCCACACCTATGTGTGTGCGAGCATGCAGGTCTGAATAAGGTTTCCCCATGCAAGTGATTGATAGCTGGTGTAAGGAACCGTCAATCCGTCCTACAGGAATCGGCACAGACATGGAGGAGGCAAGAGATGTATGCATCCAGGGTCCCACAGAGTACAGAGTCCACAGGCGGATCAGCGCAGGGTCGATCACCCACCAAGAGAGGAACAGATGGAAGTCCCAGGGGAGCACCCACCAGCCGCGATGCTGGGGCCCGAGAGATCGCAGTGACGAGCCCACGGGCTCCGCCGGTAACCGGCTACGCCAGGGCGGGCCCGGACCAGGAACCGGAGGCCACGGGGACCAGGGGCACCCCGCCCCCCAGCGGGGCCCCAACCAGGGACCAGCCGACAAGGGCCCCCGCCGCCGCCGCAGGCAAGGAGGACCCGCAGCCAACCGACGGACAACACACGCCGCCGCCACCCCGGACCAATACCCACCGCCAACAACCCGGCCCGCCTCCACACATCCACACGCCAGGGAGCCACAGCAAGAGCCACAGCGGATGTACGCCCTCCCCAGGCCGCGCCCAGCCGGCACCTGGACATCCAGATCTTCCAGCTCCAGGGTCCAGATCCCGCCCCACGTGGGGCGCCAAGATCAGGGGCCCAGCCAATGCCGGACAGCCCCACCAGGTGAACAGACCAGCCAGCAGAAGTCCTGGAACCGGCAGGAGGACTGGGCGCCAGGCACGGTCCCCACCGATCCACCGGACGGCACCAACCTATTCTACAACCCCGGCACCCCCATAAGAGGTGCCCCAGTCAATCCAAGGAGGACATCGGCCCGAAACAGCGGCCGCCCGACACACCGGACCACCCAGGACCCGCCCGACATGCACCAGGACCGAGCCGGGCCGCAACCGGGACCCCCAGCCCCATGCATCGAGAGTCATCATCAACCAGCGGGCAGGAGCAACCATCACCGACGGGGAGTGACGGGGAGGGAAGAAGATGCATCAGGCCAGAGAGCAGCCAAACACCCAACCTGACAGGTAGACATAGACAGACAGAGACACTCATACGTACCCTCCCTCTCATGTGTACACATTCTTACAAATACAGGACATACGAAAAAAGGACGCTATACCCTCATTCATACCCCCCATACGTACACTATACTCCATACTCCCAGGCCCAGGGACAGACGCCCCAGTAGAGAACCCTGCCCCTGCACCCAGGAGACAGACCCCTTTGCCCACCAGGACGGGGACAAGTAGACCGCCAAGGCCCCCACACCGGCAAGAGCAGCCCACCAGCCCAGGACCCCGACCAGACGGCGTGATGTTCTATCCGGGCTCCGACCCCTGATGGTCCAACGAACAGGGGTGTGGAAAGACCCCCCAGCCTCTCTCCCCCAGCTCAATGTGGTGTTGTTGCGTGTTGTTCTAATGTGCACTTAAAACAGAGGGGGGGGACATGGGAATACTGCCGGGTACCCCCATCTCCCCCCCCGGGCCCTCAGTGTCTAGATGCGTTTAACCAGTGGGTGCCGGCACCACAGGCGAGGCGAGGCCTCGCCTGTGGCGCCACACCGCCAGGTCCCTACATGTGCGTTCCCTGTAAATGTTGCAAGTGTAGTGTCTAAATTGCTCAATAAAATCGGGACCCAGGCCGCCACCGGGTAGCGAAGACGGAAGCTCCATCCCGCACCCCAGTGACGTGCCCACGTCCCAAGGCCTTGTGAATGGTAGAATGAAGGAGCAGGTGGACAGAGGCATGGGGATGGGGAGAAAATAACTGGGGTGACCATTGCCAACCACCAGCTCCCCTGCTGACTCCAATAGGCACCCCCGTTCGGCCCGATCCACCAGGGGTGGGAGGCCCCAGCACGTCCAGTCGGGGCCCACGGCAGCGGTACCGCCGAGCCCCATGGGGGCCCCGGCAATCCACCAGCCCCCATGCCAGGGGCATACCTAAATCCTCCCCAACATTCACACTGCTAACAAAACACATGTCACTAGACACCCAGGTTGAGTTTAGCCCCCCCTCACCCTCAACGCCCTCCCCCCTCCCGTCCCAAGCGCACCCCGTTAAAAAGAGCGCCTGTGCTAGATGGTAAAAAGCCTCCCCGCCAATAAGAGACGCCCCAGGCACCGCCAGCGTCCGAGGACCCCCGGGCCGAGGCCGGAACCCGGCGCACCACCGACTCGGGTACCCCGGACATGCCGCGCCAGGCCCGTGAGCAGACCGAAGTCCCGGGCGGCCAATCCCCAGGCCGACATCCTCCAGCCTTGCTACTACCGCCCGATGGCCGGGTGGCAACAGAACCCAGCACGTCCACCCACCAGCCCACACCCCACCAACTGGTCAGTCACCGTGGAGGCCGACCAACACCGGCCAGAGCCCCCCACCCCAGCACCCCCGCGAGGGCTAAGACCAAGACCCAGGAGCCATGTCCAGTGTCAATATAGCCGATCGGGCCCGGAGACGCCGGCCACCCGCCACGGCCTCTCGCCGACGCCCGGACGCGGCAAGCGGCCACCGGGGAGCAAGCGACAGGAACCAGCCCGGGGAGATGGAAAGGGCAGCAGCGCCCGCCAACCACCGGCCGACCACAGCCCCCCCCCAGCCGGCACCGACGGCAGCGCCCCCCCCCGGCCAAGCCCCGCCAGGGCCCCAGCCGGGGGGCGCGCCGCCCCAGAACCCCGAGCCCCAGGCCCAGTCCAGACCCCCCCAGAGCAGCACAGCACCAGGCCAGTAACCCGTGTCCGCCAGCACGACCCCTCTAAGGCGCCGCATGCAGCCACTAGGAGTCACCACACAAAGACCCCAAAGTCCCACCCCAGGCGAGGGTCTCGGCACCTATCGCCGAACCGCAAGCGGACCCACCCCCAAGGACCTCCCCGCAGTCACCACCAACCCTTAAGCTCCACATCGGCAACCGTGTCCCACAGAACGGAATCAAGGGCCCGACCCCACTAGGTGATGGAACTGATCAAGGGTGACCAGAAAGATTGATCAGATGTGGAGGCAGATGCCGTTTCTAGACCAATGTAATCCAGAAGGAGATCTCTATATTGATTAATATTCAGAGTATTTTTATTTTTCCAGTTCAAGAGGATATTTTTCTTAGCGATGCATAAGGCGATGTAAAATAATTGCATAGACTTTGTATCCATGGTAACTTCATCTATATTTCCCAGCAAGCAAACTCTGGGAGCAGGTGTGATATTACATTTCAGACACTTTGATAGATCTTCACATATCTGGTACCAATATTTCTTAACAGGTGGGCAGAACCAAAGAGCATGAATATAATTGTCTGGTAGATTGCTTGTACATTGTAAACAGGTATCAGACGGCGTATAACCCATCTTGAACATCCGTTGCCCTGTATAATGCACTCTATGAAGGATTTTATATTGTATTAATCGTAGATTAGGATTCTTAAGAAATTTAAAGGTTCTTAATGAAATTTGAGACCAGAGGTTTTGGTCTATTGAGATGGACAAGTCCATCTCCCATTTTGAAATAGGAAGGGCTATTGATTCATCTATTCTATTTAATGTTTTGTATATTTTAGATAGCAGTTTGGGAGGGTTAAGATTAAGGAAGTCTAAAACTTTTCCTGGAATTTGTAAATCAACTGTATTGAGCCTAAATTTATTTTTTATAATTGATTTAATTTGTTGGTATTCTAAGAATTTATTCTTGTTAATTCCGAATTGTGTAACCAATGTATTAAATGGGATAAAGTCTGTTCCATCAAATATATGCTCCAGGTATTCAATTCCTTTACAACTCCAGCCTGGAAAGTTGATCATGCATTTTTTTTGTAAGATATCCGGGTTATTCCAGATGGGTGTACGCCTGCATGGGACTAGTGAGGTCTTTGTCATTTTAAGAAATTCCCACCAAGCTGTCAGAGAGGAGCTGATATTTATACTTTTGAAACATTCATTTTGTTTTATATTTGAGCTAACAAAAGGTAGATCTGAAAGTTTTATCTTATTGCATAGTGTCTGTTCTACATCTACCCAGCACTCATCGATATAACTGTGTTTTACCCATCTTGATGTGTATTGGAGTCTGTTGGCTAAGAAATAATGACGAAAGTTTGGTAGGTCTAGACCTCCTTTATCTTTGGACTTCTGTAGTGTTTTTAAGCTGATACGTGGGGGTTTATCTTTCCAAAGGAATTTAGAAACAGAAGAGTCCAGAGATCTAAACCAATCAGGTGATGGTTTGCTTGGGATCATTGAGAATAAATAATTGATTCTAGGCAAAACCATCATTTTTATTGTAGCTACCCTTCCAATAAGTGATATTGGAAGGGATTTCCATCTTGCCAGATCATCTTCCACTTTTTTTAAAAGTGGGACGTAGTTTAGCTTAGATAAGTCTGCCAGTCTTGGTGAGATATGGATACCTAGATATGTAATATTTCCCGACCGGAGCTGTAAAGCAACAGGACTCTGGTAAGAACAGTTGATAGGAAGGACTGTAGATTTTAACCAATTTATGGAATAGTCTGAAACTCTTGAGTAAGATTTTATTAACTCAATTACCTGATACAAGGAAGTTTGTGAATGCTGTAGAAAAAGTAGTACATCATCTGCGTATAAACTGATTTTATGTTCTATTTTGTTGCATTGTATACCTTTAACATTATTATTTTGCCTGATTGCTGCTGCTAATGGTTCAATAAAAATAGCAAAGAGGGAGGGAGAAAGTGGACATCCCTGCCTGGTACCTCTCTGAAGAAAGAACCTTGATGATGTTTGATTATTGGTCCTAATACATGCTGTTGGTGAGCTGTATAATATTTTTAACCAGTTTACAAAAGAATTACTGAATCCGAATTTATTTAAGGCTGCAAATAAAAATTTCCAGTTAACTCTATCAAATGCTTTTTCTGCATCTAAAGATAATATATTGGTTTGGACGTTTTTACAGTGGGAATAATCTATTAAATCTATTAATCTATGTGAATTTGTGGAAGAGAGCCTACCTTTTATAAAACCTGTTTGATCCGGGTGGATTATTAGAGGTGTTATTTTCTCTATCCTTCTTGCAAGAGCTTTGCAAATTATTTTCAGATCAACATTGATAAGAGAAATCGGACGATAACTGGTAGGAGACATAGGGTCTTTTCCTGGTTTTAATAGAAGATTGATGTAGGCAGAATTCATGTTTGGTGGTATTCGACCATTTTCCTTTGTTTCCTGTAACATTTTGTAAAATGTTGGTGCCAGAATATTCCAGAATTCTTTATAGAACTCTGCTGGAAATCCATCTGGACCTGGAGCTTTATTATTAGGCATAGATTGGAGGGCCTCCTGGAGTTCAGACACTGTTAGCGGTGAATCCAGGGCCTTTGCTTGACTGTCTGAAAGTTTAGGAAGAGTTATTTTATCCAGAAATTGTACAATATCATTATTTGAAGGGTTTATCTCTGGTGTGTATAACGTCTCATAAAATTCTTTGAAAGTGTTGTTTATTTTTTCAGGGTCATATATTATATTCCCAGTTTTGTCTTTGATTGCAGATATAGTTGTTTTTTCTTTATTTATTTTTAACTGATTAGCTAAGAAGCTACCTGATTTATTACTATGTTCAAAGTTTTCTATTCTAAGTCTTTGGATTAAGAACTGCGTCCTTTTATTAATAATTTCATTTAACTCTAATTTTGCTTTCCTTATTTTACTTAAGCTCTCTTTATCCAGGGAAGGTTCTAATGATTTAATAGTTTCTTCTAATTCCTGAACATGTTTATTTTCTGTTCTCTTTTTATTTGATGAGAATGAAATTATTTTACCTCTAATCACAGCTTTCCCTGCTTCCCATAGAGTGGATGGCGACATACCAGGGAGATCATTAAATTCCATGTATGAAGCCCATTCTTTTTCAATATATTTAATAAATTCTTTATCCTTAAGTAATGATGTATTAAATCTCCAATTTTTATATTGAAGGGTTGCAATTTTATTTGCTAAATTTAAAGAAACAGGAGCGTGATCGCTGATCACTATAGGATGTATCTCAGTGTCTGAAATGTCATTCAACAGTGAGCTGCTGACTAACAAATAGTCCAATCTAGAATAAGAATGATGTACGTTTGAGTAAAAAGTGTATTTTCTGTCGTTGGGATGAAGCGATCGCCATGCATCGCAGAGTCCATAATCGCTCATGTACTGTTTAACTATATCTATGGATTGCCATCTGCGCTGAGTCCCTGCTGTACTGAGCCTGTCTATTTCTTCATTTAGTCCAAAGTTGAAATCTCCCCCAAGAACAAGTGAGCAATCCATGTGATTAGCCAGAACCGAGAAGAAAGTATGAAAGAATGAGGGGTCGTCAACATTTGGACCATATATACTAACTATACATAACTTTTGGTTATTTATAAATAGTTTTAATATTATAAATCTACCTTCTGGATCTGTAGCTGTGTCTATTACTTTAAAATTAGTATTTCTATTTATTAATATTGCTACTCCTCGTTGTCTAGAGTTATAGCATGAAGAAAATATATTAGGATACTCTGGTGTTTTTAAATCATTAGCTGTTGAACTTGATTTATGAGTCTCCTGTAGTAAGACGACATCTGCCTTCAGTCTTGTAAGATGGTTGAAAATCTTAATGGTTTTATCTCTGCAGCTAGCGCCGCGAATATTCCATGTTATAAATTTTACAGGATTCATAGAGCTAAGATAAACCTTAGATATGTACTATCGCCAAGGATGAATATAGGTGTAATTTTGGTTTGTCCATGGGGTTGCCAGATTGAAAAAAAACAGAAGCAGAGATAAAGCGGGTAGATAATGCACCATACAGGTGTGTACAGAATGAAAGTATGATGGAAAAACATGAATATGCCATGATAAAAGTCTGTGTGTGTGTGAGAGAGAAAAAGGAAAAAAGTTGATAAAGAGATTTGGTGGTACAAATGTGAGAAAGATAATAGTGAAAAAGAAAAAATGAAAGAAAAAAAAAGAAAAAGCAATCTAGTGCACAGCCCTGCCCCTACCCACATTAACAAACAAAAACAGCCTGCTGAGCTGTGCTTTTTTTTAAACTATAGTTGTCTGATAAAGCTAATTATGTCTTGGTTCTGTTAAATATGACTATTATCCATGCTTTCTGCCACAACCGGCCCTTTATGGACATTCATTATCTTGATATGTCCCAAAATGGAAATGAGTTTGACACCCCTGGCCTAGAGCGAACAAATGCTAGCTGCAGTGAAACAGACAGAGTGAAAGGAGGATAGGCACTATGAGCAGAGAAATAGATGACAACAACGCTGCAGCACAGTACTTTTCATAAGTACTGTATAGATTGATTGTGTTACACTCGTAGATGCAGTGTTAATGTGTAGCCATGTTGTTAGTTCCCACTAAGGTGGGGTTTGAGTTATAGTTGCAGAGAGATTTGATTTGAGTCAGATTAAAAGAAATCCAGCTTGGTTAGACTTCAGCTGGGCTAAGGTGTATGCATCCATTTCAAAAGTCAGACTTCAGGTTGACTAAGGTAATAACACGGCTTTCTCTCATTGCATGTAAACTCTCTGACTAAGACTAAAAACCACAAACTCTGAATTTTGAATCATTAAAATGTAGAAAGTTGCAAGACATCTATTAATCTTCTCTGGTACAATTTTGGGCAATACAAAAGTGTAAATAGGTTTTGCCAAATGCAGCCCCACTGAGATTATCCTTAACTTAAGTAATGAGTACTATACAAACACAAGTTGTAATTATCTCCCACTGAAGTTATAAGACACATTTGATTTGAATTTTTTTTAATAATGAAGGATATTTCTTTGTCAAAAAACTAAATATTACTTTTGTTTAAATTTTGATCATTATAATACACTTATTACCCTCATTACATGTCAAAACAGTGGTGACACAGTTAGGACCAGTACTTCTTTGCCTAACATTTACTAATGCTAATGTTTATTAACTCTATTTCTATAAAGTTACATATGCTTTTGTTCAAGTTTCATTAAGTATTTATGTGAACCTGCTGTTCAGGTGCTGACTTTATTTTGTGTCAAATTCATATTGTGCATTTTGGAAAACCAGAGTAAGAGACAACTTACTGCCCTACAAGTGGTAAAATGACAATATTGCGAATGTTCTCAGGTTTGGGTGAGTGTGGGTATTTATTTTAATTTGTTTGTGAAATTCAGACAGTAAAAAATTAGTTCAAACCGTGGCAGAGTGTGCAAAAACAGATGTCTGCAACACAAACAGCTTAAATGTCCACTACAATTCTTGCTCAAAACTTTTAAAAACTGTCCCAACATAATCGTGACTTATTAAGAAAATACAGCCCTTACATTTACACAACAGCTTGCGTTATGATCAATAATGATAGGAACAGGATCCCTGCAAATCTGAGACTGATCTTTTTCCACAATATTCCAACCTAGTCTGGATTATTTGAATATTGACGTTCTGGATATTTGACAATAAATCATTCACTTAATTATATATCACACACAGCATGATACGAATAAATGCCAAAATCTGCTTACTGTGTGTGGAAGTGTAATTTCACAGCTTTTATGGCATTCAAACCAATTTAGATTAACTTTACTTCAAAACCCATTGTAATCAAGTCTGAACTAGATTTTCCTTTGATTAATACATATTCTTCAAAACACACTTTTTTCATCTGACACATTTATTTTGTTTTTAAACTAAACGTTTTGAGATCCTGATTCAAAAGCATCTAAAGGACCAACACACTCAGTGAGTGTGGATTTATCTATGCCAGTAATTAAGAAAATGTATTAATATTCAAAATTGTTTATTTTCATATAATATATGCTTCTTATCATACAAAATCTAATTTCCAGTGAAACTTGGACTCTACCTATGTTGCCCTTTGTCACCGATCCTGTTCATAATGTTACTGGAAAGGATTTCTAGGCGCAGCCAAGATCCATTTTGGTTGCCTCAGGATCTAGCATGTGCTTTTTCCAGATGATGTGGCCTGTTGGCTTCGTCGGAACGTGATCTACAACTTTCGCTGGAGCGGTTCACAGCTGAGTGTGAAGGGGCTGGGATGAAGATCAGCACCTCCAAATCCAAAACCATGATCTTGACCATGAAAAGTGTAGGGTGCCATGTTCGGGTCGGGGATGGGGTCCTTCCTCAATTGGAGGGGTTAGAGTAAACTTTAACTTTATTTAAATAATTTTACTAACTGACAGTTTTATTTTATGTTACTCTACAGCTTACTGTCTGTGTTTTTACTTTGTCTTTATTTTTATTCAGTGTAATGTATGTGTGTGCTGACTTAACATATACATTTCCACATGGTGGGATCAATAGTCAGTCCTTTCATTAATTTATTAATTCATTAATTCATTCATTCACTCATTCATTCACTCACTCACATATGGGACAGGAAGGAAATAGGAAGGACAGGTAGGTGAGTGAATAGAAGCAGATCCAGGTAAGTGGTTCCAGGGAAGCACCCAGAGGAGCCATTATCAGATTTATGGAGAAGATTCCTCGGAGGGGATCGTGAAAAGACGGCATCAGAGTGAAATGAGGACACTGTAAGTGGACAACCACAAGGGAACAGAGCTGGTGAAGAATGAAGAGAAACAACGTAAGTAGTGAAATATCACAAAAGCTAACGTAAGTTTAGAGGCCTGATTACCATTGGTGACTGGGAGAACAATCAGGTATCTGCCTCAGGGGTTATGCTCTTCCAGATGCTCCTTCTTGATTGTTGCTGATTAACTTCAGATGGAGCCACATCCTGCAGTGGAGGATGGTAGGAGTTGCACCCGTGTATACACAGATGCAAACACACACACACACTCACTCATGCACCCCCCCCACACACACACGTTCCTGCACAGACCCAGTGGATACGACAGCACCATCATTAATCCCAATAATCCCTGAATTTCCCCATTGTGGGACTGTATAGGGAATTTCTTCTTATTCACTCTTCTAGACCAGTATCCCTATGCTCAAGAAAAGTATACCCGATAATCATTCAAGGTATGCTACATATCGCTGTGGGGTTGATATTTTTGAGAACGATGTGCAGTCCTAGTTTTCTGCCAAACATAGCCTTTTGCATTTAGACTAAAAATATATCTTTGGTCTCATCTGACCAGATTACCTTTTTCTTTACATTTGCTGTTTACCCCACATGACTGGCTAACTTTTAACACATCTTCTCCTATTCATTGTGTTATGACTAAAGCATACATCCTTCGAAGTATTAATGACAAAGTTATTTATTCATTTTTTTATTTTAATTAAACCCTTAATAAGGTTGATAATGTTGTAACTGGCTGTGTAGTCTTTCAGTCCTTCCAGAACTGATGTTGTTGGGCTGTTTTGTGGCCCTGATGTTCTAGTCTGTTCTGTTGAAGAGAGTTGTAATACCAGAAAGATAGACTGTGGTTGCATTAATTAAAGTTTCATAATTCGTCTCCTGCATGCATGGGGCACATGCTTATATTATGTTCCAGTGGACCAAAAACATTATCTCTTCAAAATCCAGGTGATATTTTGCCTTTTTTCCAACTCTTCTTCTTCAGTTCTTTTCTCATTATTTTTCTTCTGGTTGCACAAAGGAATCTATTGCGTTTGCACTTCCACTGCTCTTTAAGCTTTCATCCATCCCACTTACAGTTTTGCTTTCTTTTTCTTCAACCTGCATGCATCTATGTCGTTCTTTCATTCCACTTCTTTCCACTTTTTCGTCTTTTGTCTGGCCTTTCATTTGTCTACCCCGCTTTATCCCCATCTCCCTCTGTCTGCATATGTTTTTATGTGTGTGGCAGCTGGGTGCTTGTGGTTATTTTTCAGGCAGCGGCCCAGAAGATTGGACTGTCATAATCTATGGTCCTGAGTTATAAGTGTTTCTAAACCAAACCAAGGGACAGGAACATTTTTCCTCCCCCTCTTCTCCCCTATACTCTCTACCTCCTCTCTCGTTTTCATTCCCTCCCTCTTTTTTGTCTCTGCTTTCTAATCATCTCTTACTCTTCCATGTTCTCCTTGTGCCTATGGATATCTTTTTTCTATAGCGTCCACTATTCAAGCTCTTATGTTTGATCAGTTCCCAAAGATTCATGTCATATCAATTGATTTTGAGTTTTCCATAAATTATGTTGCAGTGCATAATGGGTTGGTTACCATACTCTACTTTAAGCATATAGAAACTGGTAACATTAGCTAATATTTATTCTTTTAATCAGGGCATATTGTTGCAGGTACAGCTCAGTAAGTTAGGACTCAAAACGGGGATTTATTTCAGTAATTCCATTCAAAAAGTAAAAGAAACATATATAGCTTTAGATGTAGATTAATTTCTCTGTTGGTTCTGGTGTCTCCTATCTTCCTTTTCACAATACTTCAGAGATTCACCTTGTGATATAGGTCAGGCCAGTTTGCTGCAAATCAAGCAGTCATTACAGTAAGTATTGGTACTTTATAGGATGTGGACTGTCTAATGTTCTTTAACATGGTGCTAAAATGAATCAGGAGCACATTATCTAATATGTTTGTCATATATATATATATATATATATTCGACACCAGCAGCTCCATCCTAATAACTAAAGGGTGTTCAGGAATGGTGTGGCATGACTTATTTGTATGGGTCAATTTTATAATGGAAATGGACAAAGCAGTGTTTGCAATAAACTCAGCCTGTCCGGTACCACCCGATGCAAATGGGGAAAAAGGTACGAACAAGCTGCCATTTTCTATCATTGTGGCTCCAAAATGGCAACAAATGAGGAATTTCAACAGACAAAGATTAACCTGTTCAAATGATTTATGAAAGTAAAAAACATAAATAAATAAAGTTAAGCTGAATATTGGTACATTTTAGTGTCCAAATGCCCTGAATCGATGATTATGAAGGTATGTACAAAATGTTGTAAAACGTTGCATGTAACTGCCAAGATTACCCATGTTGGCAAACAGAGTCGTTGTCACAGAAAAGCTAGGCAACTACCTAGGGCGTCACCTGCTGGAGAGGTATGTGTTTACAAGCTGACCAGAGTCAACCAGAGATCATTTTATTGTAGGGCGAACGGCCAGAAAAGATGTGCATTCCCTGGCGTCCTGGTGAGGAATTGCTTTGCAACACTGATACACCATCACTGACATACCAACAAAGAAGTATAAAAGGACAATTTTTCATTTACTACACTTTTTACACTTACATTATACCTAAAGTAAGCAGGCAAGTAAGTAAACACCTGACACAGGGCGCACTCTGCTTGCTGATTGAATGCAGGCTCCCATCTCTAAAGGACTGGTATACCTCCAGGACACTGGGGTATGAAGGTCGGCTCACAGCTGACCTTTCTTACCCGGGACATAAACGTTTTGACCTGCTCTCCTCAGGCAGGACACTCCAGTCCATTTGTACCAGAACCTTTTGCCATAAGAACAGTTTCTTCCCCTCTGCTGTTGGACTCATGAACAATAACTCTAAGGCTGTTTCCACCACCTTCTCTGTTTCAAACACATGACCCTGTGTTGATTTCATTCACCAATTAGATTGCTTCTTCACTCATGTGAATTGCATGCATGCATTAATGCATCAGCCAAGATCAGAAAATGCATCATTTTGTTTTTATTGCTGTCAACTGCAACACCATACAGCCAAATATACTAAATGTATAATATACTGTCTTGCATTTGTAGAACCAACTTTTATTACCACCAAGTCTTAATGTCACATGGAATGTTAAAAGTAAAAATCTATGAAAACTTTAACAGTTGCATAAATTAGTTTTGGTTTAATATAATTTGGTCAAAAGAATCACTCAAAGTAGTCAGTTGAAAGTTTTTAGTTTTTTGCTTTATTTTCTTTTGGAATTATGGCTTCCTCTTTGGTGAGAAGCCTTTCAGCTCATGTCGGTAGAAGCAACATTTTACCATGGATGATAACTCTGTCTTACGTACTTCAGCCAAATATTTTCACATAATCTTTAGTTTTTGATCAAGGGTTAATTTGCAGCTTTTGAATAGTAACACTTTAATCTCTGGGACATTGAATCTCTCTCCTTCCTGAGCAGTAGGATAGTTGAACATTCCCATCATGTCTTTACTTGCATATATTGTTTGAACAGATGAATGCAGCACCTTCAGACACCTGGACATTTTCCCCATTGATGAACCTGACATGTGCAGATAAACAATTCCTTTACTAATATTGTGACTGATTCATTTTGCTTGTCCTCTCGTGCCTAACAAACAAACAAAAATAACTAAGTGGTCAAGGTATGGTCCTAAATTGCATCCATGGGTGTGCCTCCAGTTAACCCAAATCTGTCAGTTAATATATCGGAAGCGTCCAAAGTCATGACATTATCATTTGGGCTTTCCATCATTGTTTAAGCAGATGGTTATCATTCTGTATTACAATTCTAATTTAGAAAAAGAATACTTAAATGTCATATTCATATTCATGACATATTCTCACTCTCATTAGTGTGGCATTTAAGAAAAAGAAACAATCTTAGTAATTCTTACTTACCTAAAACAAGAGGTTTGTTTGGATTCAGTTTCAGTCAGTGAGAAAAAAAGACGTGTAACCCCACCCTTTGCCAGTCAGCGACTGAGCTGGATTTTCAACCTGACTCCCGTCACTTGAAAACCCAACCAAGTGGGTACTAAAAATGGACTTGTACCAAGTAACCGGTAATAATGGAAAACGCTAATAACAGAGTAGAGCAAAGTTGACCCAGGCCGAATAGGTACTACTTGAAAAAGGCCTAACATCAGATTCCTTTTACAGGAGCTCAGACAGCCAGTTTCTAGCTGCTAGTCTTATTTTTGGCCAGTGTAGTCACCACGTACATAGACAACAGTTTACTTGTATTTCCCCCAAGGTAGCCTGTGGAGAGCTGCAGGCAAAGATGGAGAATGTAAATCTGTTTTGATTTTATACCTCTATGTCATCACAAGGATGGTAGGTCTGAGGTTCTTTCTTCCTAGGTCCATTATGAGTCCCTTATTGTGCTCTGGTCTTGCAGTTTATTCATTATTTCCTTCCATGACTGAGCCCAACACCAGAACACCATCTTAAACATTTGCTGAGACTCTGAAATAGCCTGTGGTTAACCACAGACAAAATGTGATATGAAGGCAACAAATTGTGAATTGTCCTATCAACAGATTCTCATTCTTACAGCTTGTTCAGAGTTGCCATGTGCATCTTGGCTGCTTTTTGAACACTCTTTGCTTTTTCATCTATAATTTGCTGTGTGTTTACATATGTTCTGTAACCAGGCTTCAATGAACGGCAGGGTTTTTAGACTGAGATCATACCACAAACAAATTGACAAAATTTCCTTTTGAGGACTTTTTATTTGACTTGTTTACACTGGATTTTATTTGAGGATATCAGAACACAGGGAAAGAAATGCATGTCACACTTTTCACATTTTTATTTGTTAATTATTTTGACATTCATTTTCCTACCATTTTAGAACCATGCACTATTACTTGTGAGTCTAATCACTAATATAAGCACTCATTCAAATAACTACAAAGAAGTTTGTCATTATTACGAGACAAATCATAAAAAAAAAAACTTAAGCGGTATGAATATTTTCCATTCTTTCCAGGGCACTGTACACACAGAAACACATATGAGCAACACAAGAGAGTTTTAAAACTTATTTAATGTGATAACATAATTAGAAAGATGAAGTGTTTCCCTCTAATGGGCACTTGAGTAGCAACAAGGGAGAGCAGATTGCCTCCTCAGCTAGCTAAATAATTAGACTGAGGATGGAAAAAGAAAGGACGCATGGAAGGGTTGTTGGCAGCGGGCCGTTTCAAGAAAGCAATGGCAAAGAAACAACAACAGTGTCTTTATCCCAGCGGGACGTGTTGAGGACATAGGTGGCTTGTAGACAGTTATGTATATTTGTATGAAAGTGTGTTCACAGCTGGAAAAATTCCCCAATCCCTCAGCAGAACCTTGTTTTTGAAACGTCTCCTCCTACTTTCATTCAGGTAACTCAAGGCCATTTTACAAGGGAGTTGAAAAAAATACACTTCTTTTAAAGGCTTTTCGTTTTATTCCTCTACTACAGGGATCAAATTTTCCTGTTTCCATTACATAACATTTAATTTAAAATGCTATTTATATCATTGTTTAAAGATGTTTGCCAGGAAATACTGGCAACAATTGGACAAAAACATAAAAAAGCCACGTAATTTAATTTTCATGAATATTTTTTTGCTTCTACTTTTAGCAAAGATAGATAGGATGATAGAGCTGCATTCTGGGAACAAGACTGTATTTTTTGATATATATAAGAATTTTGGGTATTTTGGGTAAAAGCACTATATACTATATAGTGCTTTTCTAGTCACTACTGACCACTCAAAGCGCTTTACATTGAAGCCACATTCACCCATTCAAACTCACTTTCATACACTGATATCAAACATGGCTCAGTAGGATGATGTACAATTTTTGGGGCAGGGGTACATTGACATGTGACTGGAGTTACAGGACAGACTCAGACACAGAAAAAGGCTTAGATTGGTTGTTGCCCATTTATTTGACATAGTTATCAACACACGTGAGAGAAACAAACAGGGAGATCATCACAGGGAGGGATTGATGAGGAACTGGCAGAGAGCGTGAGAAAAAGTGCTGGTTGAAATATTTAAAGGGCAGGACAACAATAGGAAGACTAATGGTGCATTCAGGCTGCAATCTTTGTCAGCGTCAAGCCATGCTAAAAAAAACAACTAGTTCAACGCATATACACAGCAGATACATTTTTAAGAAAAGCTCGTAGGCCTTTTTCTGCTGGATGTTTTAAACACTAGTGGATCGTGGTTGGCTAGGCAGCGTCGACATTGGGGAACGTCACTACAGTGACATGTTCTGAATGTTTGCTGTGCTGTGCCAAGAGCGTTAAGACCATCAAACTGTCAACTAGCTTAACTTCTGCGTTGCTGGCTATTTGGCGCTTTGAAGCTTGAAACGCAGGAAAAGTTTGAAAGTTGATGGAGCCAATGGCCACAAAGCATCACAGAGACAGCGGTGCTCCTCTGATGGACTCAACCAGAGACTTAACATGTAATCTTGCAGCTACTGAGTTTACTGGGTGGTACACTCGATCTGAGGCTAAATACCATTTGGTACTGATCTTACATTACTGATTTTAATAAATGGAGACAGTGTAGGAGTTGTGTTGCAGATAGCCACTCAGAGGCCAGAAACTTGCATGTCATTAATCTTAACTAGCTAATTAACCCAAAGTCTTGTTTCTCTCCCCCCACTCCCACACTGAACTGCAACACACCGAAAAAGGAGACTGGATTTTTTTTCCACAGAAACCAACTCAGACAGCATTCTTTCTTATATATAAATATATATATAATATATAAAAATACCAGTAAATGAGACCTTTAAAAGGAAGTTTTCTGTAGTTAAGGTATGACCACTCAAGTACAAAATTTAGATTTCCGGTGTTCAAAATAAAAAGTTGGAACATGGGCCTGTTAAATATCCTACAAAACAATATAAAGTTCAACTCATGCATGAAACCACAGCCTGGAAGCTTTTCAGTACAAGCACTATGACTTTAGTAAATGTAAAATACTTATTTGTTCCTTTCTCTTTGAAATTTAAGCAGATGTTTGTTTCAAGTATTTTACCTCCATCAAGGAGGTTATATATTTTACCATGGTTCATTTGTTTGTCTGTCTGTTTGCAACATAACTCAAAACGTTATTGACAGATTTGTATGAAATTTTCAGAAAATGTCAGCAGTGGGACCAGGAACAAGTGGTTATATTTTGGGGGTGACTCAGATAATAAACTGGGTTGGGGGTGGGCTGCCTTGAGGGAGATCTGCTATTCTAGGCAAATTAAATTTCTTTTGGATTTGGCTGATATGGCTGTTATCTGATCTGGCCCTGCTCTCCTATCTTATACTCCATTACTGAGCATACACTGGCCCATGGCGGATGCTGATCCAGCTAAGATTACCATACCAAAGTGTGGAATATATGTGAGCAATAAAACCCCCAAAAGATTGTCAAATATCTGAGGTTATGTTACTCCCTCCCTACCGTGAGATTCTGACATGGTTCATGAACTTTGCATTTGTAATACATTTACACATTAGCCCATTTGCAGCGGCGTAAATATCAAACTCTAAAGAATAAATAACTAAATTTTTTTTTTATCAAATCTTACAAGCCAATGCTTCACCTGTGAGTCCCCTGCCGTAATACCAAGTGGTAACTAGAAATATACAGATTATAAATAGCATCTGTCACAATGCTAAAACTCATAGTTAACATATTTACTATCAGGCACACCTGTGTGGCTCTATCCTCTCTTGCTGTACCTCCTTCTGCATCTCTATGATCTCTCACCTGACAAAAATATATTGATATAAAACATATGAACTCTAGGAAAATATGGGATGCAGCAATCACAAATCTTGATTATATAGTTATATTCTAACAAATAAACAACTGACTTTCAACATTTTTATTATGCATAATTTATTCTGCAACAATTTGGATGTATAAAATCACATTCATGGTTTTATTGTATATTTCTGGGAAGCTTTCATTGTTGAAAAATAAAAATGTGTACAGTATCTCTTTGCCAGTAAACTCTTTTAAAAGCTGCATGTTGTTGATGCTTTATAGTTATAACAACAATAATAACATATTTATTTGTTAGAAATTTTACTAAAACTGGTCTCGTTTATCACCCGCTCACAGCAAAACAACAGTGACATATCTCCATGTTCTGTCTGCATTACTGCACCTCACTAGATTATTTGGCATGTTGAAGAAAAAACGTATAAGTCTGGAACTTTTATGCCGTCTGTAAAAATGCATCTCCAGCTGAAAATTTAAAAAAAAAAATATCGAGCAACACTTCATTTATAGTACATGATATAGACTCCTTACATGCTAAGCGAGATAACCCTTTGCTATAATTTGGATGATTATGGATTACAGCATATGAATACCCAAAATTCAAAATCTAACAAAGTTAGAATATTGTGAAAAGGTTTCATATTTTAGGCTCAAATGTTTTAACTCTAATCATCTAATTAATGCAAAACACCTGCAAAGGGTTCCTGACCCTTTAAATGGTCACCATGGTGAAGACTGCTGACCTGAGAGTTGTGCTGAAAACTATCAGTGACACCCTCCATGAGCATGGAAAGCCGCAAAAGGTAACTACAAAAGAAGTCGGATGTTCCCAAAGTGATGTCTCGAAGCACATTAATAAAAATGTATGTAGAAGGGAAAAGTGTGGAAGAAAAAGGTGTACAAGTAGCGGGGATCACCGCTTCCTAGAAAGGATTGTCAGTAAAATGCCTTTCATATGTGTTGGAAACCTTCACAAGGAGGGGACTGAGGCTGAAGTTAGTGCACCAAGAGCCACCACACACCAATGGATCTTGGACACGGGCTTCAAATGTCGTATTCCTCTCGTCAAGCCGTTGCTGGTCTGTTACTCACTGGTCCAAAGTCCTCTATTCTGATGAGAGTAAATTTAGGATCTCATTTAGAAACCAAAGTAACAGAATCTGGAGGAAGAATGGAGAGGCACACAATCTAAGATGCTTGAAGTCCAGTGTCAAGATTCCACAGTCTGTTGGAGAGCCATGTCATCTACTGGTGTTGGTCCACTGTGCTTTATCAAATCAATAGTCAATGCAGCCATCTACCAGGACATTATGGAGCACTTCATGGTTCCGTCCATAGACAAGCTATATGGAGGTGCTGACTTCATTTTCCACTACCTCTCCACACTGCCAAAAGTAACAAAACCTGGTTCAATGACCATTGGATTATAGTGCTTGATTGGCCAGCAATCTCGCCTGACCTGAACCCGATAGAGAATCTATGAGGCATTGCCAAGAGAAAGATGAGACATAAGACCAAACAAGGCAGAAGAACTGAAGACCACTATTGAAGCATCCTGGTTTTCCATAACACCTCATCAGTGCCAAAGGCTGATAGCATCCATGCCACGACACATTGAGGCAGTAATTTATACAAAAGGGGCCCAAACCAAGTACTGAGTAGTTATGTACGATTATACTTTTATACAAAAGTTTATCTATTTAAAATCATTGTACTGATTTAATGTAGTATTGTACTTTTCTGAGATTTTGAATTTGAGGTTTTCATAAGCTATAAAATATAATAATCAAAATGATCACAAATAAATAAACACATATTGAAAACCACAAATTGTGGTGGCTTTTTATTTCTTTTATGGTCTGGGAAAAAAATAACAAAGGACACTGAATTTGAATGTTTTCGCTCATCATCAGTTTTCTGATATGTTGAACATCAAATAATATAACTGGAAACCACAATTATTCGTCTTTGTCACTCGCTACTCTACTGCTTGTGTTGTCTGCAGACAGAGACGCAATCATGTCTTGTTGTGCTGTTGGTTGCACAAACCATTTAGATAAAAACGGGCAAGTTCTATAGAATTCCATCAACTCGCAGCCCTTTCAAGGCAAACAGAAGACATCTCTGGTTGCAAGCTGTCAGACGAACCAGCTGGAACAATCAATAATGCAACAATCTGCAGAGATCACTTCATATAGCATAAGCCTTAAGCTAGCATCTCTGACCAAAACTGTAACTGGAAGAACCGAAAATAATAACAATGTTAAACAGAGCTATGGAAAGGGCTGGAGCTACAATATTTTCATGCATAGCTGCCGTGTTGATAAAAAAATAATAATTCCTCTATTGGTCATAAAAAACAGTTAGTTTATAAGTTAGTTTGCCTTGGCAACTGGCTAAAAGATTAATATATTAAAATATATATATATATATATATATATATATATATATATATATATATATATATATATATATATATAAATGTAAAAACAGTTCCATACATCTCTCCTGTACTTTCTTTAAAATGAAAATCAATTACATTTATCTTGTCCTTTATTTACACTGATGATGGTACTTTTTCTGTCATATTTAGATTCTTGATTAATCATGATTAGTCGTAATTTAATCACAGCTACCCTGCCATTAATTAGATTTTCTTTTTAATGTCATCATTTGACAGCCCTAGTACGAACACAATTTTATGCTTAAATGTTAATGTCTATATTGTTACAAATGTAGTTTAACTTTAAACACAATAGATCTAACCTTATCTGCGTGATTACATGAAAGAAGTCTGTCTAATGTGTAAGTGCACATGTGGCTGTTAACAATGCATGGAATCCAGTTAAAGGGAGTGACAATGTTAAAGGTTTTCATTCATGTGGTACCTGGTGCTTACAGTTAATCAACCAAGTGAAAGCTTGAATCAGTGCGCAAATAAAAAAAAAAGCTTAGAACAAAAAGGTGTGCAAAACATTGTTGAATGGGGAGGTGGGGATCAGTGACTGTAAGAAGGGGTCATAGAGCGGTGAAAGCAACCAACAAGATGATACGTACATTGCTGTGAAATAGTGTTTACCTCATTGCAGATTTATTCTCTTTCTGCTTTTCTGTATCACTTAAAGGTTACAGAGAATGAAAGAAATTTCTATGTAAAACTACAATTCCCAACTTAACCCAATATCTGGCTATGCAATGTTTAGTAGCAAGAAATGCCATCAAGGAAAAATCAGATCAGTGTTAATATTTATTTATTTTTTTAAACAATTCTTGGAAGACACATTGGTGCTGGTACCTGCTGTCAGTTGGGATGAACCCTGGACAGCTCAGCAGGATTTGAAAAATGCCATATTATGAAGCAATAAGTCAAACAGGAAAAGAGAGCAGTAGGAATTATCTGAACAAGTTTGGCGAATTTCACAAAAAGGTGAGGGATTTCCTTGTCTGGTGAACTCCATGGTCCATCGATGTAGTGCAAAGTATAACAGAAAACGGTGATCCAACCAAACCAGAAAATGTACAATGACCGTAAAGGAAAGGGAAAGGTAAAAATTCCTCCACAATAATGTGAGAAACTAATTAAGTTGAAAAAGCTGTTAAATCATCATATGTATTTCATTTTTTTCCAGGACTGTATTGAAAATCATGGAAACTTTTATTTAATCCATGATTGTACAAAACGATATTTAACCCCTTTTGTGTAAGAAATCTTTTTTAGATATTGAAACAGTGAATAAATAACACTGATCTTCCATTTTATTTGAGTTGATATACTGATAATATCCAGGAGGCTAGCTAGTTTACAGATGAAACAGGCATAGATATTTGTTAGGGTTTCTTTCCGATTTTAAAGGGGTTTTACCAGATAAGGAAGCTTTCAAAAGCAATCTTTAGCTGACAATATCTGCAAATTTGCACATGATTATGGTGTCAAAATTGCTGCCGAATTGTGCCTGGGAAAAAAGCCACCTCAAACCATTTTGGTCTTCACCATGTTGAATTTTAGCAGCAGCTAAGAGGAGGTGGCATAGTGAACAGGAGGGATTTTGTGGCATTTTCGTCTCTTGTGTTACTTTGAATGCCAGAGGAGGACATTCTGAAGACATACTGATTGTGAAGCCAAGTGAACTGAATACAGTTCATTGTCATATTACATGATAATGTTCTGCTGAGAAATTTTAGATCATTGGAGTCATGTGACCCGGAAAAAGCAGCAAAGGATTCTCAACAATTTCTCAAATGACACAACAAAGAAAATAAAGAATGAATCGATATCCAATTCCCTAGATGTCCAAATTTTCCCTTGATGTCCAAATTGGCGTTAGGACAAAAAATAACTATGTAAATACACAGCGGTTTAACAAAGAACAAAAAGAGGTATGTTGTTCACATCCTTTAAGTTAGATTTTCTCTAGTATATCATTGTGGACCTAAATAGTATTAGGTAATGTATGAAGCTTAAATGTTGTGCATATTTTAAAAAAAAATCTATGACGAATAATCAAATCAAATTTATAAAGACCATTGCAAATCTTGCATTGATTATTATTGTTGCAAACTTTAGATACTATTGATATCCTTTCCTTGATTATGTTACATTTAACCAACATCCTCTAATTTAGGGTTAATGATCTTTGCTCTTTTTACACAGTTGAATCCATAGTGTTTGCAAGCTGAGAGAAGCTGCAAGTACAAATTGAAATATGAAATAAATATATATTACATAAGGGGCTCTTTTTAATTAGAAATGTCCATGGTGGTACTGAGCATTCCTGTCAAATGCCTTTTTTCACAGTGTGACTCCATATTAATACACACATGTGATTAAATTATTAACATTGTTTGCTTCATTAATTTGGTGCATTAAGCAGCTCTCTCTGAAATTTAATTGTGTTAAAAGGCCATTTGTTTGTTTTGGAGAGAACCAAATGATCCATGCATTGTGATGTGGGAATTTTTTTATGCAGGGTCATTATTGTGAAGCAGATTAATCTTAAGGGCTTTTTGTAGGTTTTACAGAAAAAATAAACTATACCACATCTATTGCAAATACAATATAGTCACCAGATGACAGTAGGGATGGGTACCGATATCCGGTGCCCAAAAGCAGTTTTACAATATAGGAAAACGGTCAATTTCATGTATGTCACATATATTCAAAATCTATATAAAGAATATATTAAAACCTATATTTTTATATAGATTCTTTCAATGTGGGTTAACCAGACGACATGCTCCGCTCTATCCTTCTCTTACGTTGTTGTTTCCTGTCACTTATTTAGAAATAGACACTAGGATGGCTTTTTGATTTGTTATACTCGGAGAGAAAACATAAACATGAAAAAGTCCTGAAATCTTGTGACAACCAGATGATGAATGTGAGTTTCACTTGTTTTCATCTTGCTGTATCTCAAGCAAAGACAGGCATCTTAATTCAGACCTGAATCAATATTCATAAAATGTACTGCTGCATGTCTCAGTGCCGTGCAACACACCTCTTTTTAATTTACTAACTGCCAAGAGCAGAGGGAGTGGGATAATTTATTTTTGCCATCATTTATAAAAGAAATGCATATTTCTGATGTCTGTTTATACAACTATATCTATATATTTTTTGCTAAATATGTTTTTACATTTTATCCTAGTTTGATATGCCACGCACCCATACAAGTATGTCAATTCCCCTCAAAGTGGAGTAAACAAATCTCAGTAAAATTAAAACACTGATTTTCTATTTCATAAAAAAGGAAATAATTCATTTTTTGAATATAGTTCTTAAATTTTGTGTGACCAATTTATAGATATTTTAATAACTATTACATATGAAGATGAGCTATTGTTGGAAAACAAAAGGAATTTATAGTATACATCAGACTGTGCAAAAATATACTTTGCAAAGTTCAAAAGTTTCCATAAACATAAAATATGATAAATTATTAAGTGAAACCAGTCTCTTGTTGTGATGACTGTAGTAAAATTCCTGAAATTTAACTATGCAATAAACTTATTATTGATCATTGGTAAAATCTTTATTACTACAATTGCTGAATTTGACATCCTTGTGTCGAACTTTTGGTGATGGTTCAAGTCCAGCACCACCCACCACCTTTTCCACTGCAATGGGTAATGAAGCAATGTCATATTAAAATCAAGCTGACTTAAAAAAGTCAGATGTCTAGATCTTTTCCAAAGTAGTCTTTCAATTTATTTCCCTGCCTTTAATTGTCTATTTTCAAACTTGGTGCATTGCACAAGACCATTTTGAATAAATAACAATTAACTGGATTTTTGTTCATCTGGTGTTTGTGCATGAGAAAAGTTGCTATTTTCAATCCTTTTATGTGCTTATGTTTAGTGTTTCTCAACTTCTGATTGACATGGCAATTTACCAGTGGAATAGGGTTTCAAAACATGCCCGAAGAGATGAGATTGGTCCAACAATTACTATGTTTTGATTTAATGTTAAAACTCATCCTTTCTTTATCCAAATGCACCTTATTTTAAAGTTACAATCAAGGTTTCTGGGCTGTATCAAGGCCAAGGTTTGATAACTGCATTGTAGCAACAATGATAAGCATATTATTACTTTACCAACAATCAAAATTGTTAAAGGTCAAATCAACTAACTGATATTTATTTATTTATTTATTTATTCTCTTCTTAAAATCACTTAAAATCACTTTCTTGCTAGGAGTTTGGGGTGTTTGTTGTTTATTTATCACCTCGGCAACATGGACTGACAACCGCTTGAGGGGAAGAAATAAAGATTGAGGTAAACAAGCTACTCTAAGTAAATCAACATAATCCTACAGTGTCTCTGTTTCTCCTCCCAGAAAAGTGACCAAAAAACCAAAACCAATGCAGATTGGCGAAACCAGACTCACCCAGAAGAAAAGCAGCGTGGGGTGAGTTCCAGACTATGTACTTAGGGGGGGGGGGGGGGGTTGAAGATTGCTTCATCACCACATGTCCTCTTCAATCGACTTCAAATAACCTGGCGCTAAAAGAAAAAGTATGCTAATAGAAACAGGGAGGTTTAGCAGACCACATAACCCATAAATTAACTCCTCGACTATCTTTACCAATTCAGATTAACCTAGGTAATGGAGCTCTTTTCCTCAGTGTTTTTGTGATTCCGGTTGTGAGCAAAGTTTAATTGACATCTCTTTAGTTTCTCAGTTAAGATCAAAACCAGAAGATTAAAACCATCACTCAAAGTCTTGGTGCTGGATGGCAGACCCCTCAAACAGATTTCCCTCCAGACAAAAGCGATTAGCTTGATTGTATTTGGAAATCATCACAAAAACATGCCATTTACATATTTGACTCCACATAATCCCAGCCATAAGACTCAATCCCAGACACTCCTGTTGGTCTCCCTTCTTCTCTAGATTGAATCTGTCCATATCAAACCACCCAGGCTCCAAAACTAACAAGTCAGGTCCATTTTCCAGAGTTTATGCACCCAATGAGTTCAAGAGACCATCCGTCTGTCTAGTTGCATCAAAGGCTCTCTGACCTTGGAGATCGAGGACATCATCACCAAACTCAACTATCCGAGCCTGACCCAACCTAAAAAGATGTTCCCTCCTCTATCAGGTTCTGTATCATCCATTGGATTCATACTCCCAAGTTCACTTCATATTATTTGTTTTTTGTAAGAAAAATAAAAGAAAGATAAACACTTTTTGTTATTGTGTAAAACGATTTTATGTTGAACCACTAAATTTCGTTCAAAAATGGAGTGCTCTTTATATTATATTCTCAAAAATTTGAATAGCTTAGGGTCACACTCGAAGGAAAATATTAGTTTCTCTTGCTTCACGTTTGTACGATTTCATAATCACTAATTGTTATATGGACATTAGATCTTGACCTGGAAAAACCCCTACTGCATCTTATAATGGACACCATTTATTTGACCTTAGATATTCCTTTTGTTTACTTATACCAATTTAACATATATATGCACTTATTGCAAAGTTACTTGTCTGTATTATATGCCTAGTTTTTCTCATCTATCTCTCTGTGTGAGATAAAGTGCAATCTGGTGCAGGTTTAGCTCTCCTAGTTATCCTCCTTACCATTTAAAGATAATAATACTACTACTACTACTACTACAACTACTACTAATAATAATAATAATAATAATAATAATAATAATAACTTTATTTATAGAGCGCTTTCAATTAAGGCGTTGAACATCAGCGACATAAAATTTTAAGCAATTTAAGACCATATAAAACAATGATCATATAGCAATCAAAGCATTAACAATTAAAAAAACAGAAAAATGAACAAATGAGGTGGTCAACTTTCAGCTTCCGGACCAGGACAGGGTGGTCCGGGTACGGTTGCGGTGGTGACACTGGCGTCACAGAGCCTAGTCCTTTCATTGGCTGAAGTCATTTCATCACCTCTGCGACAACAACTACAAAAACAACTAGCTCTCTGTTCCAGCCATTAACTTGAGTTAGTAGGTACAGGTAAAGATTGCAGCAAGCAGCAACAGAGTGTGGTCAACAGAGCAGCTCCAAACACGCACGCTTTTTCTTTTCTTTACACTTCCTCATCCCTGACGTATGATGCCACAACAGCGTCCCTGCACGCTTCGACAGAGTCTTGTCTGCGGTGGGAATGCAGACATGAAAGGTGAGTATTGCGCAATAGCGATCCAGTCCAAACCATGCCACTCCGGAACACTCTGTGGAAACGAGGTATAATAGTCCACAATCTTGCGACCTAAGAAGACGGGATGAATTTAAAAGTTCCGAGAGATAGGCTGGAGCTAGACCGTGCAGAGCCTTATAGGTAAGTAGTAGAACTTTAAAATCTGCTCGAAAATGACAGGTGAGCCAGTGTAGAGCCTTCAGCACTGGTGTGATAACCTCATACCTTCCAGTGCCCATCTTCTGATGATTGACAGCTGCATTCTGAAGGCCACCATATGTAAAGAATTGTAAGAGACCTCTTGATCATCTGACCATTTACAGTTTTAACTTAAATGTGATGCAACAGCAGTAGCAGGTATATAATTCCACCAACAACAGAAGCTAGAGTGGGTTTCCTTAAAAATATGCATGCACAGTGCAATATTTGCAAAACCTTGCTTTGAAAACAAGAAATAAAATTGCTTTTGATTTGGAACCAGATGATAATTGATGCATCAAGGGTATAAAAGAGGAAAAACAGTCACAACAGAATACCATGAACATAAGAGTTTATGCTTTGTCAAATATTGTGGGTGAAAGACTGATTATTGTTAGTGTTTCAATATTTGCTAATTGTTTAAATCTTTCCCCAATAGTCTTAAATAATGAGGTACAAAGTGCACAGTTTTTTTGGAAGCAGCAGGGATACATGAATGCTAAACCGATGACATAAGCTTGTACACACAAAATACTGAATAGAAAGTTGGCTGGTGACATCAAGCAAGAGTTTATAAGAGATTAAAAAGCTTATCCTTACCAAGGACAAGGATAAGTGTGGACAAGACAAGAACAACAGTCATTGTCTTGAAACTGTTGTAGCTCAATTGAATTGGTATTTAAAGAAAGAAAATGTCCAGCAGACACCATCTGGAAAAGCCATCTGTTAATGATAGCAGGAAATAGTTCAAGATACTTTGATGGACTGGTACTGCTCATTCACATGAGACTTTTATGGAAAATAAAAGGTGTCATATAAGTTATAGATAAAAATAAACTTATACAAACTCTTCCCAGCAAGGACCAAGTCAGAGTTGGACTAATGAGATTGAATTAAAATACTTGTCTTTGCATAACAATTTAATGGAAGGGGGTACTGTAAAAAAATGAGAAGAAAAGGTAATTCGAAATTGGTACCTCAAATATTCAGAAAGTAAAAAAAACAACAACAACGTATCTTTGAATCTGAATTTTTTTACAATACAAATATATTATTATCATCTATTGTTATTTTTAATTTTTGGGGGGAGAATATAAGAACTCTGCATTTCGTCAATGACTGCTGGGGATAGGCACAAGCACCCCGATGACCCTTCAAGGATAAGAGGCATAGAAAATAGATGCAATATAAGAAACAACTTTCTACTTACACTGTATGTTATGTTGCAGTTGTTTTTCCATTGTTGTGACAGTTTTGCAGGATTTAGGATCACTTACGGGGCTTACACACCAAACACAATGGACACGACCAAAAGGTGTGACATGCCCCTAATTGGTCGCTTGCTCATTTGCACCTTAAATCGCGTCCAAAGCGAATTGTATGCCATTTTCACACGTGTAAACGGAACTGTGGAAGGATCCTGACCGGGACTGCTTCCATTCCCTCCTCCTCCCTCCCTCCTTCTGCCTATCCTCCGGGAGCTCCCAGTGGACTCTGGTCTATGAGCTGATCATGTTAAATGTCGGGACTGATGCTGCGGCGGTAGACCCAGCAGCAGCGTAAGGATCAATAAACACCCCGGCTCCTCGCCCAGTTTTTTCCACTGACACACTAACTACCAAACTGAGCGGCTGTCCATCTGTCTGCTGTTAGTAAAAGTTTATATGTGAGCGGCGCAGGATGTGCTTTGGTGAAGACATTACCAGGCCTGGGTGTTCGGGTGAGGACTTATTCTGAAAAACTCATGTGGGTCCATTTCTACAAACTAAACTAAACAGTGAGAAAGATATACTAAAATACATACCCATGCACAGAAGTCAGTTTTAACTTTTGTAAATAGAGTTGGATTCACCTGTTTCCGATTCCCTCGCTTTATTTTGCCTCTTACAGCTTTCACACGCACATGCACCTTTTGGCCATCTTTTCATTGTGCCGTGATTAAAACTCAAAAAGCATAGTGGAGAATGAAAAGTACATAAATAAAAAATAAATAAAATAAATAAATATTTTATTTGGTGGTTGCTTCACCATCACCCTGGAGGGAATACAGAGTGTATCAGAAAAATCTGGCTAGGTATTGATATTATAAGCAGTTTTATTGTAGTGAAAAACCCTTTGTGGATTAAAAACAAATGAATAAACAAAAATTCTAACGTCTGAGACAAACCCATGTGCTTCTTGTTCTAAAGTGTGTTGCTGTTGGGTACTTGAAGAGCAGATGAATAAGCATTTCTCCAGTGTGTTATGGCGATAACTATGTACAACGAACTGTAGTTACTCAAAGAACATCAAGGACCAATTTTTTATACTAAAGGGAGTGTGATGTAGTTTGCAAATCAATATGTTTCTGCAGGTGTTACTTTAAAACCAGCCAAAAAACGTTTCAAGTAAACAAATCTGCTTTCATCCACAGAGGCAACATGCAGACACGCAGAAAATTACGTAGTGGTGTGCCTGCATCTGTTCAAACCAGTTAATAGCAGAACCTGCTCAGTGGGGCCAATAAGAGCTTGTTAGATTTCACATAAACACTCTGATCTTCATCCCTGTCCCTGATGTTGATTCTGGTCACACTGAGGAAATTACCTCAAGTTTTTTCTGCGAGGATGGCAGGTGGAAATTGATAAAAGCCCAAACAAAACCTCCCCTCGCCTGAATCCTCTGATTCATTTGCATTGCCTTGATCTCAGTAGTAGGTGACAGAAATGTAAATCATATCAGAAAGTAATGTGCTCCGCTGTAATAAGGAAGCTGCGTCCTGAATTACAACAACATCTGAGAAAATACAAACCGTTTTTTTTTTTACAACAAACAAGCACAATTCATCATAAATTATCAGCCTGTGAAATTGTTGTCATGGCATACCAGCTGAGCGATTCAGCACTGCTGATGGTGAAACTGTGAAAGTTGAAACACAACTCACCTTGCACAAAAAAAAAAAATCTGTTTCTAAGACAAAACCATGACATACATCAAAATCTTGTGTATGATGGATACATTCAGGATACAATTTTCAAAAGTATATAGCATTTTAACTCTTAGCCTAAAAGTTTAGTGTAAATAATATTTTAGTTTGAACATATTCTGGGTTAAATAAATTGAAAAACTTTTCAACAATCTTAAAGATGCTAAAATGATGTATGAATCTTAGCTTTTTAATTATAGAGTTCCATACAAAACTGTCATATAAAAGGTGAACCATATTAAATTAGAATGTTAGTGTCCTGGTTTCAAGTCTCCAGGGAGCCTTTCATGGCCACTTCGTCAGCCTCCAGATGGGCTCTGCCCCTGTAGTTTCCGCCGGCCCTTTGGCCAGCCACCTGAACTGTCTGACTGGTTCCACTGGTCCCCTAAGCCTTTCTCAAGGGTTTTTGGCTGCATGATTTTTTGTTTTTCAGGGACATTTTCTGGACTCTGTGTTGTAAACATTATTCTTTTGCTCACCTTTATGGTGGTAGTGGGGTACTGTCACGGTGTAATGTCTGTCTCTGTCTTTATCTGTCCCTGCACCCTTAATTGTCCCAAGCTGTCACGATTTTTCTTAATTGTTTCCCTGATTCCCTTCACTGTTTATTTACATCGCCATGTGTTGTCTGTTGCATATTGGATTCTCATTGTGTTTTCATTATGTGCCCTGTCCTGCCCTCATTTCAGTGCTGTCTGCTTGGACTATCATTATTAGTAGGGATGCAACGATACCACTGTTTTCAAACCGATACGGTACAATTACCTTAGATTTGAGTACTTGTCGATACAGAGTACCAATACCAATACTTCTACGTCACAAAAAAATGGAAGACAGGTTTTATTTTCTTCTCTGCTTGTTACAAAAATGATGGTGAATTGGATAAAAAACTAAAATATTTATAAAAATGACAACAAATCTAAAATTTCAAGTGATAAACGTTTTCAGTGAAATTATTATTAATAATTATTGCAGAGTTTACACATTTTAAGTATCTGTTCATTGTATCAGTTAACTTTAACCAATATTGATACAGTACATAAGAACGGTATCGGCACCGATAGCCAATGCCAGTATCGGTATTGGTGCATTATTAGCAAGTTAAAAAAATGTTTTATCTAAACACCTCTCTGCGCCAGGATCCTTTTAACTGTATCACGATTTTTTTTTTTTCTAACATTGTTACAATTTATGAGCTCATCCTAGTTAAGATGTTATATATGGGGTAAGGACTCTCACAATAAATGCAAATGTACAGGTTGAAATGTGTGCATATTGGTCAATAGTTGTGCATAACCCAAAATTTCTGAACTATTTAATGAACCAAATCACACATTAAAAAGAAAGAGTGTATTTCCCCGATGAGAACGCAGTTTAAAAAGTTACATCTGAAATGACTCAAAAATACAAGTTGCACTTACAGATAAATATGAACATGAAGAGCAATGGGTTTGAGAATACGTATTTCTTCTTTGCAAATACAAATTTACAACCAGGATTATGGTCATTTGATCAATGGTTTTTTTAATGGAGCTAAGATACTGTACAACAATGAACACAGTACCAGTCCACACTCCTGGTGGCAGTAGTGCACCTCAAGCTGTTTGTCAACCATCAATAAAAGGCATGAAGAAGAAATAAGTGTCTTGAATAATACATTTCATGTATGAACTTATTAACATTACCTGATGTTGTTCCACTGCTTTTTGGTCTGTCATTTTGGCGCCATGATTTGAAGAACCGCATGAGCAAAGTGACGTTTTCTTATTCGTGCCTTTCACTGACGGTTGGCAATAGTTTACTCTTAAATATGTTGCTCCTTTATATTGGTGAAACCACAACTGTACTGTAAATGTATAATTTTTATTTGTGATTTATTTTAAATTCAACTTTTTTAAACTACATTCTCACAGGGTAAATATACACATCTTGTTTTATATGGGATTTGGTTCATCTAATGGTTTATACATTTCTGGCTACAAATGTCAACGAATATGCACACATTTTAAACTGTTTTTTTTTGTGTGACAGAATCTTAACCCAGTAGTGTACTTTTATTAGTATTGCTATTTATTTCCATTTAAAGGCAGACAGTTAAGGATGATGTCAACGCTTGATTCTGAACCATCACTGCCTCTAGCCCCGGGGGTCATCCTCCTAAAACTGAATAATCTCTCACATTGTACATATTGTAATGTTTGGCTAGTTAAGTAAGGTCAAAGTTAAAGGGAAGATGGGTGTAAATTAATACAATAAAAAGTAGTTTTTTGGCAAACATTTTCTTTTCCTCTGCAAAAACACGAAGAAATAATGACCACAAAAAAAAAATCCAAACAAAAAGCAAAGTTAACTTATCTATGCCACTGTGTGTTGGGTGGGTGGCTTTTATTTAACATAAAAAAAGAACAAAGGCGATGTGATGGAAATATGCCTGTTCCTCCTACAGCAATGTTCCCATGACAACTACTGTAAAGGGGGGACATGGGCGGAGCTATCCCCACCCATAAGCAAAGATTGCAGCACACACATTTTCCCTTTTCTTAGCTTGACTTTGCACTCCTTGCATTTGTTTTTCTTGTTACCTAACCCATTGAGGTTGCAATTAAAAATCCTTTGTGAACTAATACCTCCATTTCTTTCTTTCTTTCTTTCTTTCTTTCTTTCTTTCTTTCTTTCTGTCAGGAAGTGTGGTGGAAGGTATGGACCCAAACGCAGAAGCAGAGTGCAATGTTGTTTATTGAAGTGCACAGTGATGATGATGATGATGATGATGGTGGTCTGGATGGCAGGAACGAAGATGTAGGACAACAGAGAAGGCAGGCACACACACGGTGGACATCGGGAATTAACTCCTGTAATGATCTGGCGCTGACTGAAGGGAGGTGACGGGTTAAAAGGACATGAGGTGAGTGGCTGGAGATTGAAGACAGGTGCGGGTGATGATGAGGGAGTGAGAGGAGCTGAGTGTAGAATCATGACTCTTTCTTTCTTTCTTTCTTTCTTTCTTTCTTTCTTTCTTATTATTAATATTTAAAAAATAAACCCCTTTATTTGTTACTTTATCCTGAGTCAGAAGCCCACATCTGATACCAACTCATACAGAAACAGTGAGCTAGCATCAGGTGAACTCCATAGAGAATCTCTGGTGTTTGCCAAGCCCAACCAATTACTCATACATTATGCATCATAATGCATTAAAGTGCATTGAAAGATACAAACCTTTCAAAAGACTGACATGTCATTTTCCAATATATTATATTATATTTTTCTGAGACACTGATATAAGGGGTTTTATTATCTGTAAGTCATTAACATCAGAAGTAGATTTTTTTAGATATACCTGATTATGTGGAAAAACATTCCTCCATTTGTGTTACATGTGCAAACTGGCTGCAAACAGTGATAGACTAAGTAAAGTTGATATTTTTCTGGTGACTTAAAAAATCTAGTATATTTTTCCTCAACAATTATCAGTTTTTATTGAAAGATTTCATCACTTCCTTTAGGCATCACTACAAGGGCCATGTGTGTGGCGATCACATGACTGGTAAAGCCTTGAGAGCACCAGATTTCCTTCATTAAAATCTATTTTTCTACATAAAAATGCTTGCCATGGAAGATGATCAAAACTTGAAAGATTAGGTCAGATTGTTTGAAAGGAGATTCTATGAACTTCTTATTAGTAATACCCTTACTTGTAAAAAAAATGTCATACCATGTCATTTTTGTAAGTAAATTTTGGGGGGTTTTGCAAGTTTACTGTCACATGTATGCCTTTTGTTTTCGTTGATTTCAGCTATTTATAACAACTCAAACTTAAAAGTTTTCATATTGTGGGATATAACACAATATTAGGATTTTCAACAGTCTTAATTGTCGCAAATGACCATTGTCACATTTGGTACTGTTTCTCCATGCAAACAATGTCCATGTTTGTATTTAGAGCTGTTGTGGTTTGACTTGCTGGATCTATTAATGCACAATGAGATGCATCTTATCAGTCCACATGAATTTCAACTGGCCTCTATATAAACACAATCAGTTTGATCCAGGAAACCTTTGCTTCCTATGCACAAATACACTCAATACATCTGCAGCCATGAATCTTTTAAATCTCCTTACATACTAGTCCTGACCTCCTGATGTTTAGTTTTCTGTGTAAACAGTCCAATTTTATACTCTAGCACTGTCTTCAGTAAAGCATAGAAATTCCTGAGAAATTCTGATCTGAAGCATAGGAAATGTAGAAATATTATGTGGGCACTTTGACAATTACATAATTTTGTGTAGCCCATGATCTTTTTAACATCTTTAATTTTTTTAAGTAAATTGATCTAATATAAGGAAAAATCTAATATATCAACTGAAGTCTTTCTCTGCTAAACTGCATTCTGCTCTAGTATGGAAAAAAAAATTCTCAGACACAGCTTTTTTTTCCTTGACATCACAAAGTCTGGGACTTGGTACAGGACATGTTGGATCCTACTCAAAATGAGCGTGAAAACAACCATAAAACTATTTTTAAAATTTTATAGATGCAAGTTTGATAGTCCATGTTCAATGTGAAGGACCTACAACAGCAGTATTTTGAGTCATCTAATATTGCCGAGTGAAAAGACACAGGACGACCATGGTCATTAGGGTTCATCCCCTGGGGAGCTTGAATATACCACATTGCTACCTATGTAAGAGCAGTTGAAGTGGATCATAGTGGTTGTAACAGACAACTATAATAATCTAAAGCTGCACATCGTGCAACACTATAACCAATGTACAGTCACCCAGCACCTCTATTAAACGTGCCCCAACAGCTTTTTTTCTGCTTGCTTTCCATCTGTAGACATGAAGATAAACAAATGTGGCTGAAAATCCGGGTTGCCGTACAAAGCTCTGCACAAACCCTGCCGAGGACCAGGAAGTCATTCTAATGGATAATCCAATAAGCCAGTGCCATCCTGTTCCTGGCAGTGTAACCTGGTGGGTGAGAATTGCAGCTGGGAGGTGATAGGAAGAGTGTCTCTTCACCTCTCTGAGCCCCACTGGTTCCCCGACAGTCACAACTACCACCTCCTGCCAAGTCATTCATTAACCCTAGCAGAGGGGCTGCAGGAAGAGAGGGCAGGACAGGAAGCAGAAGATGAGGAGAGCTTTTCCTCTGCAAGAATGAATAAACGTATGGAGAAGATAAGGAGGGGGAGAGACAGATTTTTCTTGGAATACATAGGGAGTCAAGTAAGCTCTACACAGTCCAAATGCTATTGTTATTTAGACTCTATTAAGTAAATGATACACAGTATCACAATTGTTTGAAAATCAAAATTTGAAAAGTGCAATATATATATATATATATATATATATATATATATATATATATATATATGTATATATATAGCATCAAATCTTTTGTTGCCTCTAAAAGATTTTTCCCAGGATCGAACTGTATTTAACTCTTCAGATCAACTCTGACCAACTTCTGTGTCCCCGCTGAAGGAAAACATCCCCACATTATGATGCTGCCACCACCACATTTTATGGTAGAGATTGAGTGTTCAGACTGATGTGAAATATCAGTTTTCCACCATACACTTTAAAATATATTTAAAGAACATTGCAAAAGTAAGACAAGGCTGGGTGAAAAGTGGCTCACAATTCTAACAAAAAAACTAAATGAAAAAGTCAAAGAACAAAGAAAAGAGCGAGAATCGGTGAATAATGTTATTGCAAAACTTAAGTTCAAAACTTCTGTGCCAGTGTTGAGTTTAGAAGAAAAAGTACAGTAGGGTGATGAAGGGATGAGGTCTTGTAGGAGACATAGGGAGTGGTGGGTGGGAGAGAGAGAGAGAGAGGGGGGTGGGGGGGACTAGAGGGGAGAAGAAAAGGCCATGCCTGTGAGACTGGAGCAGTGTGGTATTTCAGTTGTCAGCCAGAAAAGTGAAAAGCCACAGGAACACGAACAGGCATGCACAAATACAAGGCTATTTCTTCCCCCTGCATCCTGTCACCTTTATGGTGTGTATGTTATGTTCCTTGCAGCACATACACACATATTCTGAGAGGAAACATTCTCTGATCCCACAGTGAGAGTGAAAGGAAGGCCACTGCTCATATATGGCCATTGGCTTTGTGGTGCCTTGCAACTAGAGTTTGAATCGGCTGTAGATGGCACTATAGCACTGCAGTAAAAACGTACTGATATTCGACACACACGAAAAAAACAATAGGTGGTTTGAATGGACATCTATACACATGATCAAGGATGTGCATGAAAATCACTGTTCCTTCATCCACAAAAAGATACAAGAGTGTATGTGTAACAGACGTGTGTGTGTGTGTGTTTTATCATATTTCTTTCAATAAACTTTAGAACAGCTGAGAGTGTACTGTAACCCCACTCCCTGACAGTTTTGTCACTGGATAACAATGTGAGGATGATTTTCTTTGTTTCCCCTGTGTGTGTCCTGACAGCAGGGTGTTCATACACGCACACAATTTCACACACATGAAGGAGAAACACATGCTGTAGAGACACAGTTCAGCCTTTGATTGTTATCACAACTCTCGTGTAAAATGACACCTCATCTTTCTACAGTGCTGCCATATGCAAAAGGCCACCCTTACTTTTGGAAGCAAGCCCGCTGTCATTGCCTCGCTCTTTCTCACTTGCTTCCTGGCTTTGGAGTGTCTTCCTCAACTCTCACATTGACACAATATTGAGATTCATCAAAAGCAACCACTCCACAAGAATTGTTTTTGGAATGTGTGGAAAGTGTGAGTCAGAAAAAGAGAAATCCAGTAGGAAGACCTGCTGAACTGCAGGTTTTGTCCTACCGCCAGAACCATAGCAGTGTTCAAAAAAGCTGGGTGTTGCGTTGACTAGAGGAGAAGGGAAGGTTGCTGAAATAGATGACTCGCTCAGGGCAATACACACACTCAGAACAGATGCAACCGCAGCACTTCCTTAATAGTGTTCCTTACACAGTAATAGTGGGAATACATCTGCAGGGTGAGCATGCCTGTGACTGCATATATGGATTTCAATCTCTTTGAACTTTTACTAAGCTAAAAATGAAGAGTGTTTTTTTTTATCAGCCGGTTAAACAAGTTTGAAATTTTGGCAAAAAAGTTTGTGAGTGTGACAAGAAAGAACACATGTATGGATTTTAAGTGCTACTAAAAAAATAAAAAATAAAAGAGTTGGCAGTCTTTTTTGTATAATAAGGCATAGAGATTGGCTACCTAATGTATAGTTTATCACATCTTCTGATATTTTAATACCTCAGCTAGCATAGACCCTTTATATGGTTGAAGCCAAATTAGTTACAAAGTGGATAAAGGACAACAAAGTAAGTCTGTTGGAGACGCTATCAAATTGATCAGGTCTAAGTCCCATTGAAAATCAGGGGTCAGAGCTGAAAAAGTGCCTTTGAGCAAGGCGGCTCACAAACTCTGACTCAGTTATGCTGACGTTATCATCAGGAATGGGAAAAAAATATTTCTTATCTTTTAACTATTTTGGTAGGCTTGTGGAAGGACATCCAAAATGTTTGATCTAACTAAGTTTAATAGGCAATTTTACTGAAGAAATATATGTAAACGTCTGCACTGAGGTACAAAAGTACCAGCACCAGTTTCCATTTTTGTGGATGCCATTGAAATACTTTGACAAGGACAGTCTCAGTGCTGTGTTGAGTTCAGGAACTGAACTGAAAGACATTGTTAATAAGTTTTTAAACTGTTGGAAAAAGAAAAATGCTTTTTCACTAACCTTACTGATCAAAGGAAGGTTTGAGATTGGCCTTTAATTCTCCAATCGTGACATCTCAAGATTATTTGTTTTTTCAGCTGTGGTTTCATAACTGCTTTTTTTAACGCCAGTGGAAGAACACCTGATATATGAGAGAAATTTTACAATTTGAATCAGATCGGACACAATGCCAGGCAAAACTTTCCTGAAGAAAAATGTGAGGAAACAGTCAAGACAGCAGGAGGAGGAGCTTAATTGTTGTTCAATATCTTATAAGCTTTTGTGGCTGAGTTTGTGGAATAGTGTCATTTTCTCTAGATATGTATTTATTCAGTTTTTTTCAGTAGTTAGCCGATTTATTGTAGGTCCTGGTGGACTGGAGTTAAGATGTCACAGTCATTTTTGTTAACAATTAAAAAAAATTGTTAACTGCAGTTAACAATTTTTTAAAAATTGTTAACTGCATAATTGTTATGCAGTTAACAATTAAAAAAAATTGTTAACTGCATAATAGTTACTTTAGCAGAAGTTTATTTTTAAACCTAATGTCAACAATGTCGTGAAATTTCAAACATTTTCTAAAATAATGTGTGTTTTATCAAAAATAAAATTTATACAATTTGAATGCACTCTTCTGCAACTCAAAATGTTTCTTTAGGTTTGACATCGTTTTTTTTTAAGCTTGATAAAACTTCGTCACCAACACAGAGTTTACAGCGAGCCTATTTCTGGTCATCTTTAACTAACACAAACTCAAAATAGTGATGGTATTTCCAGATAAAAAACATTATATATTTTCTGCTTGCATTATTATCTGGCTTCTGTTGAGTCTTAATTTCCACTGCCTGAGCTCCACTCCATGCGCTCTGCAACTGTTCGCTCCAGAACTGTGCCGATAAGGCAGATACATCGCCTCCGAAGGTTCCCTCCTGAAGGCAGTGGTTTTGGTTAGGGTTACATTTTCGATAAATCTCCATTCGTCCCAGAAAATAACTGTGAGATCTACAGATAAAGTAACCCTAAAATATTAATCAATTGTTGCTCGACACCCAACATGATACAATTATTTTTTATTAGCTTATGCAATATTTCTTATTAATATGTTACTGTAAAATGCTATTTTTCTTCAATAGCTTCCAGTTCATGTGACTCCAAATCAGTCTAGAAATGTCTTACTAAAACCAAATGGATAGTGTTCTGTTTGCTGTGCAATATTGCAGATGTATAGATTTGCACAACTTAATGGACATATTTTCTTCGGTTTCTTTTCACCCAGATTTGTGTGTCTTAGTTTTGCACTTTAATGAAAAGTGTGTGATTACGTAAGACCAAAATGTACTTTTTGTATTTTTTTTTTCTGCATACAGCTTCAATCTAATTAATTCAATGTCAAATAAGAAATGTTCTAACATACTGTATATGTTTATTTTTTTTTAATTTGTCATTCAGTTGTAAAAAAAAATGTTTAATGTAATGTTACAGATATTATAAAACATAACTTTGTTATAGAATATAAAATAATGCCGAAGTTAATTTGCGGTGTAACTAATTACTTTTACAGTGTAGTAACTGAGTTACTAACCCAATTACTCATTGGAAAAAGTCATTTTTCAAGTATAAATAATTGCTTTTTACATTTAAGATGCCCAACACTGCCTATGAAGGCACATAGTATAATACATAACTTCAAAAAATAGAACTAATCAAAACAGGAAAAGTAAGGTCTAACTGTGGCTAGGAGCCCAATGCCTCCCATAAACCTGGAGTATTTTAGCTACATAATATTTAGTATCAGCTACTAAAAGCCATAGGTACACACCGGTCATTAAACTAACAAGATTTGTTATTAAAAATCCGCAATACATTGTGCTGAAAAGTAATAAGTACAGTAGAAAATATGTGCTTGTTTGGTGTTTATGTGAGCTAAATATAACACTACAGAATATATATTCTAGAACTCGTTTAAATTAAATGGGTTTTAAAAGCACAAGCAGGAGTAGATGACTTTAGCATATCTGAACCCCAAACCTTTTGATATTGTAGTCAATATTCCATTTGAAGCTTTTGAAATAACCATTCACTTTTGTTAAGGTTACACTATGTGAAGTACATAAGCGAAGTACATGATGCAAAGCAGATGAGAAAATTGGAGTCTGTTTAGTTTTCAAGTTCTCTACACACTGTCCTGCTTTTCAAGTGAGTGCAGCCAACAGTGAGCTTTGGCCAAATGGGTAGAAGAGCTTTATCTACTGTGGAACACCACTGATTTTAAATGGATCTTTTATTTTTCCCCATTTCACTACCACAACCATTTCTTTCAGTGCATGCAGCTTTAGCCTCACACCAGTGTATACTGAACCTGCTGCTCTTGACCACCTAACTGCGGTTACTTCTTTCAAGCACAACTCTCATACCTAACCTCACTAAATTTGTTAATTTGTCAATCCTCACTTCTCATTTTGTCCATCTCTCAGTCCCCCGTCTCCTTTTATAATAATTGCCCTCCATACTCTTTTGTATCCTCTTTTTTCACTGTTCAACTCTCTATCATTCCTCTCCATCCCATTTTTTCTGCTAATCCATATTCATGTAATTTATATATGGCATCCTGGGCCTGCTGTTAGGGACTGTTACTTTGTGTTAAAGGTCTTGAAAGCTCACCTGATTTACAGTAATAACTTGGGATATATCCAGAAATGCCATTATCGAAAGACGGCCATGCACACACACAAACACACACAAAGCCATTTTGTACCTCCCATAACAACATTCCCCCCGCCCATGTTGCTTGCAAGTTTCAGCATACTTATTAGGCTGAGCCACTTTAACATTTAGGCATACAATTCTGTGATTTGTAATGGTTCCCAGGGGAGTCTGTAGTCCTTTTGGTGTTGTGGGAGTTCCTCTGAGCGTATTGGTTTCCTTTACAGTTGTATATTTGAGGCTGCGAGGCAAATGGAAAATGCAGATATTAAAGAGCCATCAATTCATGCAGCAAGGAGGAAGAATTGATTGAATTTGCTCAGAGTTACAATAACTACACTGGCACAGAGAAAAATCAAAGCTCACTTGAAGCATGAGGTGTCAATGTGTAAGTCGTGCAGTAAGCCACTGGGATTTCATTTAAATGAAGAAATTTATTTGCAAGAACACAGAGCCATTTTTTTCAGAGATCTTGTGATATGAGCTAAAGTTGCCGTCTGTTAGGCTTGGTATCAGAATGTCCACAAAGGTATTACACAACCAGATATTATAATGTACAAATAGATTAGCATGAGACCAAAATGCATGAAGGAAAAACAGAAGTATACAATCATCACGGTAGGACTTAATTCCACTGAAACTAAAGGAATTTTTTTTATGAGCATCTCTACATTTTCAGCAATAAAAATCCTAACTGTAGTACCTGTATATGTGGATTAATGTAAGCATTGACCATTGAGGTCTGCTGACCACCTGCTTCGAAGCGAATCGTAAAATGCAAAATAAATCTTGAGAGGAACGGGTTATTTTATTTGCTGCCCCAAAACTCTGGAACGAGTTTCCGCTTCATATGAGGTAGGCTCCGTCTTTAGTCCAGTTTAAATCTATTCTTAAATCCTATTTTTATTTAGTATTTAACTGTTGAATCCCTTATTTGTTTATGTATTTATTTATTTATGTATGTATTTAGATATTTATTTATTTTATTGATGTGTTTTATGTTTCTGTCTTGTACTTGTTTTTTTTAATAAATATATATCATTTTATTTCTGTTCAGCACTTTAGTCAGTTGCCATGCTGTTTTTAAATGTGTTATAGAAATAAATGCTGTATTATATGTTATTTTTTCCAAGTTGATTATTCAATAAATTAATTTTCCATACCATTTCAAATTTTTGATTTTAGAAATGGCAGAATTTATGCATTGCTGGTTCAAAACATAGAGGAACTGCAGGACAGTGTTGTGGGTAACGTTAATTTGTAATATGTTTGAGTAGTCTAATAACTTTTTCATGAAATGTGTAACTTAACAAGTTAGTTCTGTGCATTAAGCAAGCAGTAACTTTTTAAATTATTTTTAAGTAATGCGTTATTTTAATCATTTCTCTCAATAAGAACAGGAAACTCCTGAATGCACCCTGCGTTATGTCAGACAGTAGGACCAACCCTGCTGTGCAACTGGCGGATGTATCAGCTGAGCCAAAGTGCTATGCTACTTCTGTGCCCTGCTTCTGCTCCTGACATTCTTTGTGAGTGTTTTTTCATACTCCCAGCAAGATGGCAGAGTACAGATTTTGCATAGTGGAAGTACACACATGGATGTTAATTCATTAATGAAAATGAAAAAAAACAAAAACATAACGGTAATAGGCACACTGCATTGGTGAAATGCTATTTTCGACCGCTACGTGGAATAGCCTACTGCTTACTGTCTGTTCTGTTACTGTTACCCAGCAGACCTTATTTAGTTAGATGACTGAAATTATTCACTGTTATGACTTCTCAGTGCATTTAAAGGAGGCTGTGTTGGTCAATTAAGTTGCAGCATGTTCGAGGCGCAGCAAATTGGCTTTTAATTTTTTGGTAACACATAAGTACTCTAAAGTGTTACTTTTACGAATACATAACGCTGAGACATAACGGATAAATTTTAATTGATGGTAATGTAGTAACCTAATTAACTACTTTTTGAAGTAACTATACCCAACACTGCTGCGGGGTGACACAGTACTGTACCTTACCTTTGATAGCACTGAGTCACATGTTCATTGATGTCTGTCCTTATATCACTAACATACTAACATGCATATTTAACTACACATGTACTATACATGCTGAGGTTCCAACACTCAGTCAAAGAGTTTTATTTATATAAATATAGGAGCTCAGTTTATCAGAATTTTTTTTTTGTATATCTATTGTCACAACTAGCATGATCAAGATGTAATGATAATAATCATCTATTGTATATACCAGCTTCTCCATGCAAGGCTTATCCAGCTTGAGCCAGAATACACCGTCAGGTCGTCAAAGGGAAACAGAAAGACTCACAGGACACACATTCATGCACACACACTCAGACCTAAGGGCAATGAGGATTAACCAATTAGCCTAACAGACATCTTTTTTGCAAGTGAGGGGAAGTCGAAGTAACCAGAAAGAACCCACACATGCATGTGGAGAACATGTAAACTCCAGGTAGAATGACCCCCCAGGCCAGAATTTAAGCCCAGGACCTTCTTCCTGCAAAACAACAGCGCTACCATTTTTGTCACCATGTGGCCCACTGCCTTTAATAATAGATACAAAAAATATCCCATAGGCCATCCTATTGTGGGTATTGAAATGTCTGCTCTAAAATGTAATTTCATACTAACCATCGCTTTTTAACTGTTTTTTTTATCTGGTCCCTGTCACAGCCAGCACATCTCACGGATATGATACAGCTCTCTGCGAGCAGTTGCCTTTTCGCGTCCTCCTCCTCTAAAGTACTCATGGCTTCTTCCCGTGACTGTGGTTGACAGTAAATTACTTCCGCTCAGATGGGTTGAAACAGTAAATGTTTTATGCCATTCTCGACCACACTCAGAGCTCCCAAGCAGCTTCCACCCACCATGTGAATTTTTAATGACCTACTGCTTAATTAAAATTTTGTTGAATATACAGAAATGCAGTGCACTGACCTTTGAGTGAATCATTGCAATTCACCTTGAGATCCAACTTTAATGGTGAATTTTACGAAGAAGGTCATGACAGAACAAGTAACCGGAAATTCACGTGAACTCCTCCAAACGTGATGTTTTCGAGCCTCACAGAAACAATCGTGGACATAATGAGATAATCACACGTGATGAAAACTACTGTATTCTTCATAAGCAAAAACACAAATAAATAAAAACAGACCAAATTAAATGAGGAGGGTGTTGTCATCTGCTCATAGAGCTATTGGGACTCAATTAAAAGTTTCTCTGTTCTGCTAATGACAAATTACATCAGTGATGGAGGGAGTGATTGAAAGACAGAGCAGAAGCCGCAGAGTCCCTGATTGCTTTCCGAATGAGAGAAGCTATCAGGACTGGTTTGGGGAGATGGCTTTTTGCACACACATGTGACAGTTTGTAAGTCTGTGCACAGTTTATTTCTCTCACATACTGAGGACATGTGCATCAACATGTCACCATAACACAAAGCCGGTCCTGCTAACAAGAAGGGGGGGGGGTGTTCGGCGGGATCAAGAGCAAGGCGGTGGGATATAAAATTCAAAGAATAAAGAGAGACAAACAGAGAGACAGCAATTCCCTGAGCTGTAATGAGACCCCTGCTTCCTCTGTCCTCCCTTACTTCCTTGTCTTCCTTGTTCTGATGAAAAAGGAAATCTCACATAATGAGAGCGATCAGCAAAACAGGATGAAGAAATGTTACTGTGAACCATAAAACTCCTTTTAATGGAAATTCCGTTATGGAAAGTAAGAATTTTTTAAAATGTATTTATTTAGAGATTTTTGAAGAAACAAGAAATTTGGGATGAAACAACAGAATACTTCTTTAGTAAACCATTGGATGTAATCTAAAATGGGAACAGCAGTTTCATTATATGCTAAAACTCTGATTTTATATGTTGTAACTATTGGACACAATTCTAAGCAGGAATTGTCATCAGTTTTATAAATATTTTTTGTTATTTGTTTTTGTAATTGATCAAAGTCATTTCAACTCATCATCCATCCATCCATCAATCCATCCATCCATCCATCCTCTGCAGGGTTGCAGGTGCCTATCTCCAGCATTCATTGGGCATAAGACAGAGTACACCCAGAGCAGGACACCAGTCCATCACAGGACCTCAATTATTTTACTACTGTTGAAAGCAACATGAATTAAACTTCCAAAAAGGAATGGTACATAAGTTCAGCTATCTCAAACAGCTAATGATGGGTGTTTACCTTGCCTTAAATTTGCCTTCAGTATACAAACAAAATAAATGGCACTTTACATCTGTAACTGTTTGTTATCCTTTATCCTGTAATGTTTTTTTCAAAGATTCTAGATGTGGCAACAACCCCAGACAGCACTCGGATTTTTCCCTACCTGAGACCCTGCATCATTGTTCCTGGTGCTGGCCTTTGGACTTTTTTCCTCTTTCCGACCTCTATTCCTTACTATTGTCGCATTAAAGATTAATAAAACTGTAGAAAGCATAGTTCTAAAATAGAGTTAGGAGCAATGATATTACAGTTGAAAAAACTTGAATACTCTCTTATGTGATATATATTTTTCTCAGCCACTTATATTCTCTTTCCACCTGTTCAGACCCCCCTGACCTGCTCTCTTTATTGTACTGATAAAGGTTTCTTTCAAAAACATGGAAGGCAGTAAAGTTTTGCACAGAGATAAAAGATAATTTGGTTTATTCCTAGTATGAATTAACTAGCAACGGAAATTATATAAGTAACATTAGTATTGTTAACCAGCTCAACATGATATACTGACATGTAGGGTACTAACCTTCATTCTGCTAATATTATCTGCGTACAACAATATAACTCAACTTACTTTTTGTTTGTAAAAACTGGACACTAGAAAAAGGCTATTCTAGAAACAAGTTTAAAAAAATCTATATTTGATAGTTTTTGCTTGTAAAAAGCTAAAATCCTGCAAATGGAAGTGAACATTTTCTTGAAAAGATGTCATGAAATGAGAGAATATAATATAATATATAGCAATTCAGCTCTTCAGAAACCTACAGGTGATGTCATGGAGACTTCGTCCATTTCTATATACAGTATATGGTTATAACACTACAAATGTAAAGTAACATTTAGGTGCTCTGCTGAACAGTTTTCTGTAGTGAATGATCAGGGATCTTGATTGCCTTGTATTCTGAATGTGGACTTTGTTTTTTTCTGTGACTGTGGATCAGTATATGAGATAAGTTGTTAGCAAAACGCAACTTCTCCCCACTGCATATTGCTGGTAAAAAAATAACATTTGGAGAAAGATATTGATATAAATTATTCACAACACTTAAGTTTCTGTTGTGCACAGTTCAAAAAGGAATAAAGGCAAAAAGAAATGTATCCCTTATATCTTAAAAGATTTTAGGTGCTTAGCTGTTTTTACTCTTTGTCTATTTCATATGTGCCTTCTTTATAATCATAAAAAAAACAAAAAACTTTTTAGAAAACATGAGGGCATTCACAAAGCAATGCAATTTCCACCATGTTGTGGTTTACATTTGCTACTTTCTTTGTTTCTGGATCTGTTTCATGACGCAATTTTCCTGAAGTCTGTGCAGATAGAGACAACCAAGAAGTTAAGTTATGGAGGACAATTGGTACCTAATTGTGACTCAAATTGTAGCTCTTCAGTTTCATACCATAGCCAGGGTTATTGACTAAAATTAAAAACCACTTTATTATTTTACAACTCTTTAATTTAAGTAGTTGCAGTATCTAGCATATATAAAGAATCATTGAAACTATAACATCCAAGTAGAAGAAAGATTTTTGAAAGCTTTTTCTACACCAATAGGTAATGCTGTGCCTTGAAAAATCCATTTGATAAAAAGGTTTAACGAAAGAAAAAAAAATGCATCAAAACTATGGCAATACTTCAAATAATATTAGAATAAAGAATCAACACCCATACCCTAATAGTTTAATCTGAATATACAAACAAAAAAAGTTTAATTTCAGTTACAGGCTTTGTGTTTGTTTTCCAGAATCTCCCTCTTTATCTGAAGGCTTTTTTTTTTTTTTTTTTTTTTTAAATCATCATAATACAAACTGTTCCAGTTTTTGAGAATATCTTGCCATTGTCTTTGACTGTAATTTATAAATTTACATAAGAATTACTTCCCCCTAAATGGATGTAAAACACCTTATTTAAATGTGTGCAACATGCATCAACACATTTTCTTACTGATGCTATTTTAGGAACAGATCAGTGTTTTTATCTAAAATGAAAATTGAAAGCACATACAAATTCCTATTTGCACACGTTTTCAACCACAAATACATTCATAAATTAGCAAGACAGTGAAGACATAGCTCTTATGATGAGCAGAATGTCAGGTTTATTTATTGCAGTGGATTATTTTTCAATAATGTAATGTTTGTTTTTATGTTTTTGAGAAAGAAATGTGTTAATGATTCTGAAAGAGAAGCAGGGGTTGGCTGTTATTTAAAAGCCGTAAACTTTTTCTCAAATACCCTAACACTGCAAACGAAAGGCATCTGAATATGGTTTTCCTAATATCTCACCATTTCACAACAGTATACATAAAACGGTCCCCACAATTAATGTGAAAAAATTAAAAGTTGAGTTTTGGGCTAGGTTTACTAAAGTATCTATATTCTTAAATTCATGGATAAAAATAAATATTGCAATTTCATTTCAGCACTTTCCTGCACTCTTGTCATCTTTTGCATTAAAAGGTATCATGAGTGTGAAAAAAATAATTTATTGAAAAATTTGTAGACTGTAACTGAGCTTTCAAAATATTTTACTGATCCCAGAAGGAAATCAAATGTCTTTTTTAGCTCATAAAAATTAATTAAGGACTCGTTGTAAATAGGGATGCACTGATACGACTTTTTCAGTCCCGATACCGATTCCGATGGCTGGATTTTGTGTATCTGTCGATACCGGATACCAATCCGATACTATTTGTGACAAACTATGGCTCTGATAGATCATGTGCCCTGGCTGCTTGGCCACAGGATATCCCTTTGGCTGTCTGGTTAGCGCACATGACCTTCACCTGGGAGTCATGGGATCGGATCCCGCCTGGGCCCTTGTTGTGTACCTTGCCACATATTGTTGAATTAATAAACTGTATAACTTACAAACTGAACATAACTTAGACAAAATAACCACAAAATTACCACAAAAGTAAAATTTCAAGTTAAAAACGTATGTTTTTTGGTGAATTTGTTGTAGATTTTCCCCATTTTGAGTATCGGTTCATGGTATCGGTTAAGTTTAAGTTTAACCGATACCGATACCAGTACATTAATTAGTATCGGGGCCGATCCCCGATACCAGTATCGTATCGGTGCATCCCTAGTTGTAAATCAAGATGGCTGTGGGAAGGAAGGATTGCCTGTAGAGGCTGTGCTGCAGTGAAACTGAAGAAGCGTCAGACTCAAGACACCCTATTGTTGTAGGATAGTCTTGTAAAGAGGATGCCCAGGGTTGTCCATAATTCTTTAGACTTTATGAAGACTCCCCCTTTGCATCATCACCCCATGGTTCCACAGTCTTCCCCAGTCCAGAACCAGCCTTCTTCATCAGGTCATTGGCCTTTTTAAGTCCCTGGCTCTGATGCTGCCACGCCAACAGACGGAGGCTGAGGAGATTACACTCTCCACAACAGACTTGTAGAAGATTCTCACCAACCTTAAAGGATGTAAGCTTCCCCGAGCACTTTAGTCTTCTCTGTCCCTTCCTGTAGACGTCTTCACTGTTCATTTTCTAATTCAGTCTGTTGTCCAGAGTGTTGGGAGAGTGAGATAAAGGGGGTATCAGTATGTCCTGACTTAGTTGAAGACGAAACCATGGAAGTAGAAGAGTCCATGACTGAGGTGGAAGATAAAACTTCAAAGGTGTGACAGGAAAGCTGTGGGTCAGAGGAGTATGGGTTATCAATTTGGCCAGGGACGGGAATGAAGGATACTAATCTAGTTCCAGAACTGAACCTATTAAATAAATGTTAGTTTCATTGGCTTTGTCAAAGCTTCCATCTTCAATATTGTTCCTTTGTAGTTTCCTCTCCAACTTCTTCCTGAATGCATCCTCACTGACTCTGATCTGGACCTTAAGTTGCTTTTGTATACTCCTCAATAATTCCCTATCTCCCTGAAGGCTCATTTTTGTTGCTAAGCAGTTCCTTCATAAAACTGGTTATCCAAGGTTTGGTATTAGAGAAGCATGTCACTTTTCTGGTGGGGATGTTATCCACACAGAGGTTTATGTTGTCAGTCACACACTTAGTTATGGCATTTATGTCCTCTCCATTTGCTTGGTAAAAGGTAATCGAATTGTGGTCTCAAAACAACCCTCCAGGGTTCCTTCAGCTTCATGTAACCATTTTGTCACAGTTCTCTTTGTCACAGTTGCCCTATGAACAAATGGTTTATATTCCAAGCAAAGGAAACAAGATTGTGATGTGATTGTCCCAGAAGAGGTATTGTTTAAGAGATGTATGAATTCTTTATATTTGCACAAAACAAATCCGAGGTCCCATTGCTAAGCAGCTGACAAACGTGAAATGTTGGAAGGGTAGATGAGAGTAAGGCATGATTTGAATCACCAAATATTGCCACAAATGCACTGGGGTGTTGGATATGTAGCATAGCGCAGGTGTGAACCACCTTACTGCGTTGGTTATGTAGAGCTACTATTAACAGAGCTACTCCAGTACGCAGTCAACCAGAGCATCGCAATTCTAGAATAATGAAAAATGATAACCAGTGTGATTTTATAAATATTGAGCTTCATTTATCCACCCACATTTTCTTTTTGTTAAGACTAGTGATTATGACTGGTGATTATATTTTCCAGCTTTATTTACTGCCGAATATAACCAGCTACAGTGACAGAATGCAAACACTGTGATCTGAAAGACTGTTTTAATGTGTTTAATTATTTTCAAACTGTCTCTACATCTCAAACTTAACATAATTATGACAGCACAGCTTTCTATTCGAGGGGTTGATGAATAAAACGAGAAGTAGCTTTTAATTAAATTTTTTGTCTATCCTTTATCATGACCAGATTTACATCAGATTTGATGGTATTATGCATAGTATGGTTTTGACTGCATCACATCAGCATGATACCATCCACCCTTTGACTGAATAATTATTTCCGTTGATATCCTAGACTACATTAAGGTTTCCTATGGACAGTTGCATTGCAGTCAAACAGCTCTATGAGCATTAAACTTGTTTGTGTTTTTTGCTGAGTGAGGCAGATAACAGGCATAATGCTGGAACCATAGCAAGTAAGCATTGGATAAAAGGGGGTGGTGGGATGTGACTTAGTTGAAGTCAGCAGCTGTTGACTCAAAAATACAAAAAGTTTTTCTAAGGAAAATACAAAGAACCTGGATGTATTTTATGTCAAACATAGTAAAGCAAAGTATAACATTTGCAAGAAAAGTAATTAGTTGTAGTACCTGCATTATTGACTTATAAATGTATAAATATAATAACAATAAGCTAGTCTGGAACGTTTCTATGAAAATAAATGATTCATAAGATGTACCTCCCTTTAAAGAGTGTTAGCTTGAAAATTGCTACAGTATCTGTTGCTCTCTCTGGGCTGCCTGTTTACACAAACAAATAATGTATAGATTTTTGTTGGTCTTTACACTTTTCAAATTCTAATGTCAGCACTTTGATACTCAATCTGTCATGTCATTAATCAATACAGCAGACTAACAGCTGTTGACCGTTGTTGCTGTTGTGGACTTCTCCAGAGAGCAATGTTTGCCAATCATTTACTTCTTTGACTTCTTCACAAGGACTTTATGTAAAGTTACAAAGACATTTAAAAACATTACTGTACACAGTCAAAAGTGCACAAACACACACACACACACAAAACCCACCACTTCCCAAACACCCACACCCACACACATATAGTTAAAGAACCCCATAATTGACCCTCTCAGTGTCAGTCCAGCTGATTTCAGCATGAAATGACAGTGGGAGGGCTTGAGTTTTTCTGGCTTCCAATCAGAAGCTCAGCATGCTGCAAAGAAAAAATACCTCAGGGCAAAGGCGAACCTCAACAATAAAGAAAAAATAGAGATATATAGAGAGGAAAAACTAGATAAAGAGGATAAAGAGCATTACTCCTCTCACCAGTTATACAAGCTTAAGAGAAAAAAAAATGTTTTGTTCTCTGCATACTTAAAGCACTGACCCACAGCATTCAGAAACAGTACTAGAATGAGAGCATTAAGGAAAAGTCAGTTTTTGGGCTAAAGCTGGCTTTTAAACTTGGTTCACTATGGGGTTAGACTTTCTTGGGAAGGTCAAACTAATGCTCTAAAGTATGAAAGAGTACGAGCACACAATGCCAGAGGAAACTCAAAACAGAAGCTCATAATATTCAAGTGAAGACATTTCCAAATGATTGCAAAACTCAGATCGGATGAGACGACAAAGTCTTGTTTCCATCTACATTGTTTAGCCATTTTCACTTAGATTATGAAAAAGGCAAAATGACAGAGTAAATTCCGCAAAACCTTCAAGTTCACTTGTAGTTTTTGTCAGTTATAAAAATGCAAACCAGAAAACATTGGAAATAACTAATTTATCTGGAACATCATTTGATCAAACAGCTTTCAATTCTACTGTTTTTGCTTCTAAAAAGGGTTACTAGCACAATAAAAAAACTAAACAATATGCTATTTCTGTTTTTTTGTTACCATCATGCGCAATATTGGCTTTCTTTTTTTCTTTCAAGTTTTGTTCATCTAAAGCACCCACCACTCAAACACACCACCCCTCAACCACACCAATCTAATGGCACTGGCAGATAGGTTTCCAGCTTTTTTATGTAAAACCAACAGAAGTGAGTAGTAACTATTTAGATTTACTCAGTTTCCTTGGCTTAAGTAAATAGTAAAAAAAACGTACTCACACATCAACCAGGGGATACCCTCTATAGGCAACAATAATTATGTGCACATGTTCTACAACAAGGCTTAGGTCAGTGGTATCATATGAGCAGTGTTGAGGATGTATTTAGTTACAGAACACTGAATACCTGCTTTAAAATGTATTCTGTAACGTATTCCGTTACTTTGCTGAATCCTGGTACTGGATTCTAAATACTTGGGATACTTCCCCCTAAAAACAGCATTTAAGTCTATTAAATGTCACAAAATGTGCTGGTAGCTACTCCCGCAGGAGAACAGAGGCCATATATTAATTAATATTAAATATTATTAATACTAGACAGTACTGACTGGGAAAAAATAAAGTATTTAATTATTTTTGGCACAACAGTGCTACCTCTCAGTGACCAAAAACCAACCAACCAAACAAATTGGTTTTTAGCAGTAATATCTCTTAAAAATTTATTAGATTTTATATTTAGTCATTTTAAATTAAGTTTAGCTGTTTTGCAGCCACAGCGAATTAGGTTATTTGCGATTTTCTCTTATAAATATGCAAAGTATTCTAAACTGACATTCTTTGCACTCCAAATGGAGAGCTTTTATCCTTGTAGCCAAACTTTTCGGTCAGATACAACCAACACTGTAACTGTGAGAAATGACCTAACAGGATATAGGCCCTGTCAAACAATGGACAAAGAAAAAAAAAACAGTGCTAGAGTATTTTGTTTTGTTTTTGTACATCTGTTTTTGTACATTTTAATTTTTTTGTGACTTTCACATACCTTAAAAGGCCAGCCAGATGCTTTGTTTCTAGTTTGCTGAAGACATTGTTGATGTGCGGCGGTGTAGTTTCTTCAGACCCGCTAGCAAAAGTTTACACAAAAATGTAAGAATTTTCTCACCTGGATCATCACTAACCTTTGCAAAAATATTTTAGGTGGTAATATGAATATGCCACTCCATTAATTGATACTGAATTACAGCTGCTCCAGCAATCACTGGAGTTTCACTGCATACTTCGCAGTTTGACACAAGATGCATTGCAGTGCGACTCAATGACTAGTGATGCCAGATTTGATCTGTTCCCCTGTTTCAACCACCATGGCTTTAGTCTGGCTTTTGTCAGGAATGCTTGCGGCATGTTGTTAAGGGATATTATGGGATAGCCTACACAACGCGGAGACACACATTTCCCAAAACTTATATATTCCTTTTTCAGGTGGAAAGTGGAAAACACACAAGTATTCCATTATCTTACGAAAGTAACTGTACTCTGAATACCATGTTTAAAAAAAGTAACTGTAACGGAATAGTTATTTATAATTAGTATTCTACATACGTAACGCTGGTACATGTATTGCGTTACTACCCAACACTGCATACGAGCCAATCTTTAAACCCTTAATATAAGGTTAGGGTTTTCTTCCCTTGGACCATTATTGATAGACACTGACCACTGCTCGCCAGAAACACACAACAAAAACTGTAGCTTTGGTTTAGCTATTACAATTTGGCACATGTCACACTTTCTCAAGTTCTAATGCTCGTCCATTTTTGCTGCATCAAACACAACTTTTAACTTTCAACTTGCTTCCTAATATTTACCAAACCTTAACAGTTGCCAAAATGAAAAGATGCTAAATATTTACCCTACCTGTTAGTGTTCATATGACTTATTAGTGTATATTTGTGTAAAACAGCAAAAGACACTTCTGATTTACTGCCACAATCTAATGTATATGTTTTAAGCTGCATGGCAATTGTTGAAAACGCCTGAACAAAACAGCTGTGAACTTCTTTAATACTAATTTGTGAAAATAGCTTGCCCATCCACCAATAAGTGAATGATTTATAAATTTGGGAGGCCATTTTAGTACAAGATGGAAAGTAGACTAGATCACCTAATATCCCACTAAATCCAAGAAATTACAGCCCTGTTAAACACCCTTGTTGTTTCCATATCACCAAAGCAAAAAAGGAAAAAATCCCAATCTCTTGGGGACACAAAATATGGTTTAAGCAAACTATAACCTATTTGGCTTCTATTATATTATTACCGTTTAAATTACAAGTGAAACCACATCAAGTCATTCTGCATTTTAAATAACGTACTGTACAATGTGTCTCAGATCATATGGTGAAACAACTTTTTGACTGACAGTAGCCTTTAGGGTATGAGTAGAAGCATTGAATCAAACAGAATAAAAGACAAAGTAAAGAAACTGATATTGGCAGTGAATATTTCCAAGTGAATGAGTAAGGATAATGCAAAAGAATATGAAAATATTTTAAGTAGCAACAGTTTGGACCAAAGCTAGAGTGAACAATATGCCAAACTGAAGTTCCAGTCTTTGAAACTGATTTTAAATACATATTTGGATTAAGATCCTTTAATTGTTTGCAAAGCAGTTGCTCAAAAAATTATGCTTGATGAGAAAATATGTTAACTTACAAATACATTATTTGCTGCTTTATCATGGTTGCCTAGAAATATGCTTATGATCTTGAATTACAAACAGGACACGCAGCAATATTTTTTGGCTAATTGCTAATGCCTGTGGTTTATCATTCTGTAAAGCACTTTGCTGCCTCAGTGTTACATTTTACTGTTTGCAAATGCTGCTCAGTCCATTATTTTCCCAAAGCTAAGCAGTTGCATCACAATATGCACCCCATGATCTTCTACCTCTCAGCAGTCTTAGTGAAGGCTGCACAGTTTAACTGTGGTTTTGAAGGTACAGCAGTCAGAGATTGCATCACAGATCTTGACGACTAATTTACAGTAATCATTTTAGCGATAAATAGTCTGTTTCTTTTCCATGCTATAACATTTAGGTCAAACCTGTGGAGATGGGGCCGCTCTTTGTCTTCCTGTTTACAGTTCCCATAATGGCAAAGAGTGGTCATGGAGAAGCTGGAGCAAACTTCTTCTAAAAACCCAGTACTACCAAGGGCTGCATCAACTTCAGAAAGAAAAATTACGAAAAGTCAGTTGACTAAATTTGCTGAAAAATGCCTTAGAGACCGGAATAGGATTTACATCAGTGATACATTTCAACAATGGAGATACCTTCAAAACTTAAAGGTTTCAAAAGTGACACTTTGGCAACATTTCTATCGAAAGGTAAGACAGTCATATATTTCATTAAAGCAAATCAATACAACTTTTTGATAATAAAATTGATAAAAAAATTAAAAATATGTGTCTCGATCAAAAACTCCCGACCGCAGCTTTAGGTCATTAAAGTTATCAGATGCATTGGGGAAAAATAATTTGTAATGTTTACTTATAGTTGGTTTGAACAACAGTCCCAACAGGCATATGATCCCAAGAGTTCAGCTGGGAATTAATTTAAAGGATCTTCATATGTTCTATGGCGTAGAATTAGGTAGGGACGATAATATTCAGCTGCTACTATGTAATCACTATCAATACAACCTAAATATCGCTTCCTGATTGGTTGCCTGGTTCTCGCTAACTTATGTGATTGGCCGTCCCCACTGTCATTCCAGCGCCACTAGACCTCTGTGTCATTCCATCTGTTCTTACAATAAATGGCAGAGTGGTGAAATCAGCCTTTCGAACATCTGACTGTAAACATCTCAAGCTGCAACTGCTAGTTGGGCGGGATGAGAGGCATCTGCGAGTGTAAGTCGTCAACACGTTTGGCATTTGTTCTGTCCAGGTCACGTCAGCTAGCTGGATTTTCCTGGTGTTTTTACATTTTGTGTCGGTGTCTGTTTGTGTGTGTCTGTGTGTGCCGTATAGGATTTGAAGGATGTCAAAGAAAAGAAAACTCGATGTAAGATACTTCTTTAGGAGTCAAAGTGTAAGTTACTTAAAATTAGAATGAAATCAAAATATTAAAATAGAATATGCCAAAGAAATACGCTTTTTTTATCTTTTTATTCTTATTTTCATGTGTTTGTGTAGAAAAGAGCAACTGTTTAAAAACACAGAAATAAAATTGATGTAATGTTATATTTTTTAGGAAATAAATTACGCATAATAGTGTGAAAGTAAATGCCTTTTTTGTTTAGGCAATAACTTTACCATCAAACTGTATGGTATTCTATCCTTAATCTAAAAGTCATGCATCAACATATTTTTGTAAGGTGACAGACAGAAGAGAGGCTGGAGGAAATGGAGAGGGAGAAACCAGAGAAGGTAGAGGACGAGACGCAGGAGCAGATGAAGGGAGAGAGGCTGGAGGAGATAGAGAAGGAGAGCCTAGACTAGATGAAATTATAGAGGCTGGAGGAGGTAGAAGAGAAGGAGAAGCTGAAAATTCACAGGTGAGGTTAAATATTGTTGGATGTTAGTCATGAAATTCATCACTGTGACAGATCAAATCAAATGTATTTATAAGAGCTATGGTTGCCTTCATGTCTTTGATAAGTTACTTTAACCTATAACATGTGCATAATGTGAAATTATGTTTGCTAATGCAAAAAACTTCAACTTTCAAGAGTGCTGCCTTGGAGAACTTTTGTGTCCCAACCAATCTCAAAATCAGACCTACACCCTTGCATATGTTACAATAATTCTGCACATACACAAAGAGTAGCCATCAGTATTATGACCAAAAATATATTTGCAAAATGTAATGAAAGTATATCTTTGATTGACAATTATATTTTTGGTACAGTGGTTCTATCTCTTAGTCATGTTTGTCTCTGCTTAGTTGGAACTCTGTGTCATAGTCCTGACTGTGTATGTGTTCCCTCTTCTCCCCACCTCTATGGGCCTTTTGTTTGGTTGCATGTCGTTCACATTGTTGCATAAGTGTGAGTCATAGGTTAGGTGCTTCAATCTCTCTCCCTTCTGGCTTTGTTCCAGTCAGTGCCCAAATTCTGTTCTCCTGTAAATTATATTCTCTAACTCTTAAATTGTCCTCTCTCAAAACTTACTACAGGTTTTCGGCCTGATTGATATTGTACAAAACCAAAAAAATCAACATGAAATCAGGTGGGGGAAAAAAAATACAGTTGAAATCAGAAGTTTACATACACAACAAAAAGATACGTACTATTTTTTTTCTCACTAACGAATAACTCCGACAAAACATCTCTTGTTTAAAGTCAGTTATAACTATCCAAACTATTCCTGTGTCCTGACTGTTATAATAGGAGAGAAAATATGTATATCATAAGAGATTAATATCTTAAAAGCCAGAAGGCTGAATGGATAGAACAAGGTCCGTAAAATCAACAGGTATAGCCTGCCAAAAATTAGATACCTTGCAAGGGTAAAATACTGGCTAAAGGAAATTCAAGCCACAGATGTTATTAAAAAAAGCTACTCACCATGCATGGTGGATTGCATCCCAAATCCAGTTGCCACAGGCCAAACACTAAGCACAGAAGAGAAGGCAGAGGGACAGTGAGCATCACAACCATTATCCAAAATGAAGCATCCAAGCTCACAGAATACATTATGGAAATGACCCCAAAGGATGAAGTGCTCAGTAAATATCTCAGACAACAGAACCTGGAATAAAAGGAGCTGAAGGAACCAACATGGGAAAAAAACTTCCTGCATGGGATGTACCACCAAAAGACACCTGGAATCGATGATATGACCATATCATACCAATGACTAGAGAGGGCCGGACTGAAGGACAGCACAAAAGCACCTATCATGACAGAACAGGAGCAGGCCTTGAGCACCAGGGCAATAGAAACCCACATCTACCACAACAGGCAAGATCCCAGGTGGAGACTATCCACAGAGGTTCCAAAAAATAATCAAACATTATAACCTGTTTCAGCATACAGCATTTTGTAGTTAACATGACACATTAGAGCTGAGATTTCATTGAAGTATTAAAGAACTGTATGGTTACCATTGAGGGATGGTGAGGCAAAAAACAAGGTTTTTCCAGCTTCCTGCCAAATTCTGTTTTTTTCGTTTGTTGTAGCCCCTTTTTTACATTACTGTTACTTGATTTATGTAGGTTGTTTATTGATCAGTTGAAGGATTAAATCAGTTCTTGTTCTGACTCATGCCTGTATACGAAGGGTCCTTTAGAACAACACTTCCAATGATGTTATTCATTGGGTATCTTTTAATTGTTGCATTCAAAATCACATCAGTTCCCTGACCACTGTACCACACGTTCTCCTATCTTCTCTAATAAAAGGAGGGAACAGAACAGATTGGTCAATGACACAAATCCTTATAAGAGACCACTGGGAGAGTGGAAACAGGAAGAAATTACCGGAAAAGACCATGTATTTTAAAGTTGAAGAGGACAGTTCAAAAAAGGCTTAACATAAACTTTATGGAGATGGATAAACTTAATCTTTCTACTTGTTTGGCTACCATGGGAGTAAACTCTGAATAGATATGGTAAGCATAATGCCCCAAGATACAATTATATTACAGCACAAGTGATTTCAAAATAAGGAAAATCAATGCCATGATTACTGCCTTATGGATTTTGATAAAGGCAGTAGCTTTCAATCACTCAGAATTCGGTAGCTCAAAGGCAAAAGTACTGTTTATCTACCCAATTTTTACCTTGGCTTCCAAACACTTCTCTTGTTGTTGCCTTTTTATGGTCATATTTTACAATATGGTTATAATACTACTGTGCATGTTTCTATAAAATCTTAGATGAAGATTCTGGGAAAGTAGAGGATTTACCTCTCATTCTTACATCAACACAATGTATGAGATACTCAAATTTGAGTTGGGCAGCTTACCTCTTAAAAAGCTAATTTAACATTTAATCATCAGTCTGTGAATCAGTCTGTGAAACCAAGTATGATACCATGTCTTTTGTCAAATAAACCATTGTCTTTTTGTTTTGGAACCAAGGAAGATGTAAAAAAAAGTCCTCAGACAAAATATAAAAATCACAGGTAAAAATATGAAAAATAAAGTAGCTGAGAGAAAAATTGAACAAAAGAATGTGTAAGGTCCACTGGGTGAAAATGTAAGACACTGATGGAACTGAAGGGTGAGAAGTGGAAATGGGAAGACCAATGTGGAACTCAAGGTGGAGAATGAGGAGAGCTACTGTATGAGTGGTGCTAAAAAGTGCTAGGTACTATGAGAGAAAAATATGTTTTATCTGACAGGTGACAGATTACAAAAAGTGGGACATGCTGAAACAAGAAGACAGATGAGAAGATGTTCCATGGAGCTGAGTAAGCTTTCCACAAAGGGCTAAATTCTGGGAATACAGAATCAGATGGGGCAAAAATCTGTTCAAATAAAGTGTATGATAGATATAATCCAAGAAACCAGTATGACTTATAATACAAGAAAAAATTTGTCTATTAAAATAACAACATGTAGCTAAATTTGATAATTACAATTCTTGCAAAAATACAAATCTTAATCAGTTTATGACTGGGGAGTCTTTAATCACAAAATCTTTGTCTTGATTGGCTTATCTCAAGTGTTATATAGTAAATGCCAAAACATAAAATTTACAGCAGTTCTTAGGACAACAAATGTAAAAGCAGTTGCACAAAAAAGGCCAATGCCTCCCTCTGTAATATAGCCACCTTAAAGTGGTGGAAGGGTTGGATTCTGATGCCTTTGTTGTTTGGGAATGCCCCCAAAGTCCCAGTGGGTGAATTGGACGGAGTTGTCGGGATAGGAAAAAAAGCAGTTCAAAGTTTTTGATAGATTGTAGGTTGGCTGGAGGTGGGTGTGTGATATCTGCTGATTTTCTGTTTTTGTCTTTGGATAAGGATGACCGGAAGACATCCGGAGGATTTCCAAGAGCAACGATGGAGAAGGTCATTTCTCTTTTCCTTGCAGGTCAAGATGTTTTTGGGTAGACAGGCAAGCGGCTTAGACAGCGACAGAGAAGGTGAATTTTATGGAGGTTACCAGCAGAGGCAGGAAACCCAAACTGATAAATTGTTTCTGTTTGGAAGGTTCCAGAGAGCGGCCACTGGAATCCCAGGGAGATGCTACGAGGAGGTGCGTAAAAGGATTCCTGCATCTTGTTAAGTTTTTCCTACTTGGATTCTGAGGAAATAATTTGGCCATGTGCCACATTCAGGAACAAGAACCAACTGGCGTCAACCTCCACAATCTGCTCCCCTTTTAAGGTGGTGAGTTAATGATGGTCTGATGAACACCTGGTAACTGCCGACTAACACGCCCTGCAGAGAAAGTAGGAAAAAATACCAGCAAACCGACTATCTAGCACACAGCCACAGAAGCCTAACATATAGTAAAAATACTAGAAGTACTTTTTCGAGACAGAATGGGAGGGATTAAAAAGATCGAAGTTGTAGATTGAGGAGATTGATTTTCTTATATGATTCCGATTTTATTTCAATAATAAACATTTGTCCAGACAATTAGGAGTGCTACATTTTTAGATTTTGTTTAGCTTATATAATATTATGGAATGTATGTTAAATAAAGACAAATTGCTTATTTGCAGTTTGTTTTAGAAGGTGACCATATAAAATGATCAGGAGAATGGAAAATAACCTATTTTTTTTCTTTTTTTGCCTTTGTAGTAACTCAGAGTCACAGGTAAACTATGCTACAATAAATACAGATTATTTAAAGCAGCACTTAAGACATACATATAAAAAAACTTAAAGCAGTGATGAGGTTAAACAAATAGAAAAAAAAAGCCTGTAAAAAGAAATCAGTTTTGTAGATTTATGTTTTTTTTGTTGTTTTTTTGATTATGAAATAATTACTTCAATTAGGATATCATTAAAATAGTTTTTGGGGGATTTTCACCAACATTTTTTAACTCAGATCTATTGATGTAGATGTATCAGTTAAAACGAAACCTAGCTAAAAAAAAATTGTTTTAAGCTCAACTACTGGGTTTCTCAGCTGAACAGAACTTCAGTTGAAATTCACTCAGATATTTCTTATAAAAAAATGTATTGGGGAAATGTTTTTGACCTCTAAATGTGGAAAGCCACTTTGCTCCTGTTGTGCCGCCATGAGGTACATAAAGAACCGGGGTTGTAGGTTGCAGTTAAGCTCTAAGGCAGAGAGAGGGAACGAGACTGTGATTGATGTGGAAAAGCCGAAGGGTCAAGCTATACACGCTCCATCATAAGGTTAGACTTAAAATGTGGTGCAATAAAATGTACAAAGACAAGTGCCGTCTTCACTTGTGTATATGATTTTCACCTAGGTGAGCATAGTTGTGTTAACAGATGCTTAAACCACCTGTCAAGACATGCACCTTCATCCTCAGACTGTCCATCAGTCCTCCTTTCTGCTCCCGAAGATGATCAGCTCTGACACATCAAAGTGTATACTCTCTTTGCTCTCATTCTTTCCTCACAGCCTCTTCATCGTTCCATCTTTCTTAACATAGGTTCAAATTCTCACTGTTTATTTACCTCACATGTTTTGTTGTTGCTTTCCAACAGCCAACCATTTTCATCAAATTAGACATTGATGACATTACTCTATCACAATGCTGTGATGACCCCCAAAATTGCTGATGATCTCAGTTTCCTCTTGTGGTTTGAAAACCAGCCGTTTGCACCTCCAGCCCTTTCTCCCACACCCCACTCCTCCACAAAAGGACTACCTGCAACCCCCACCAAGTATTTTATAACCCCTCCCTTCTCCCCTCTGATCCCCTGCCTGCACTAAAGATGACTGAAGACGTTGATAGGTTCACTCATCTGTGGTCATGAAAACCTCCAGAAAACATCTCAACCACCCAGGGTAACAGGCCAATGTCTTGTTTTTGGATTTCAGCTCGACCATCAACACTATCAGCCCAGATGTCCTCCACCAGAAGCATGGCCGGCTCCACTTGACAGCGATAGTGCATTCTACTTGTCTTATAAGAGCGTCTTGCAACTCGGGAGTGATGCCATATCCGTGTTGGAAAACCAATTACAGCGGGTTTTTGCGTTCTGTTTGTACACAACACGGCAGGTCGGAGAAAAGATGGACACCTCAAGGAAAGTTGCTGTTGCGCTAGCTCTAAAAGAGTATAGAGAGCTACAATCAAAGTTTGTGGTTCATCAGCAAAATATGGAAGAAGATGAAAGAAATAGGAGAATGTAAGTTCATGTTTCATCTTATTTGATTGCTGTTTAAGCAAAAATTCCACTGCTAACGTTAGCGCCACTGGTAAATGTTTGCCTAATATGCTTTATATATGTGTAACATACGTTTTTAGATGTACCTAAGATGCTGAAAGATATTAGTGGAAGTTTATTCTGAACAGAGGTTTTGTAAGCAGAAGGCTGTACTACAATACGTTACAAAGAAAGGACAAGGAAACAAGGAAAGGTGCCCCAATCTGCGTTCTTTGATAGACGTGCCTGATTGAATGATGTATGGAATGTCCCTCTTTAATTAGATTCTAGCTATATGTTATATAAGAAATGAAACAATATAACAGCAAAAGATTTTAGACAACATTTATTCATTTTAGTTTTTTCTTTTCCTCAGGGCACTGATCTCAGTTGTGCTGTGCTCAGAGAGAAATCATGCTCAACTGGAGTGATGCCACCTTTGCTCGTCATTTGAGGATCTCAAAACACCAGTTTGAGTACCTCTTGAAAAAGCTGCAGGAGAACGGCCTAAACACCGATCACACTCAAGGAAGGCCTCCGGTGCCTGATACCAAGAAGCTGCTAATGTTCCTGTGGTATATGGCCAATCAAAACAGCTTCGGGGAGATGTATGACAAGTTTGATGTGTCACAGTCAGCAGCGCACAGAATCATCCTGCAAGTGCTGACCATCATGTCAGGCATGGGGAACACCTTTATCTCCTGGCCAAATACTTGTGAGAAAGCTGCCTCTGCTGCCGCCTTTCACCGCACCTGTGGCCTTGACGGGGTTATTGGGCGATTGATGGCCCCCCATCAGAGGAGGGGATTACATGAACCGCAAGGCGTACTACTCTGTACTCCTTCAGGGGATTGTGGATGATCGGGGCTGCTTCATCGACATCTTTGCTGGACCACCAGGCAGGGTGCAGGATGCTGAGGAGTTCCAGCTTCTACACACAATCCCAGGAGAAGATGGGGGGACATTATCTGCTGGGAGATAGTGCCTACACTGGCCAGGCCTTCCCATTCATCAAAACTCCAAAACGTGACAAGGGGGCTCTAACGGTGTAGGAGCTTGAGCACAATGCGAAGATCAGCAAGGGGCGGGTCATTGTAGAGAATGCTTTTGGAAGAATGAAATGGAAATGGAGGTGTCTACGTGACCTACAGAACTGTGGTCATGATCATTATGTCTGCTTGTTTCTTACACAACATGTGTGTTGCTGCTGCAGACGTATGTTCAGAACACCGATATGGCTGCCCAAGTCAGGAAGATCACAATGAGTAGACTCATTTTCACGGTTGAAAGCTTGTAAATACATGTTAGAATGCAATTGCTCTTTCTACCATGATTAATGTTGACTTTTTATTTTCTGTGTAAAAATAAAAGTGGTTTCCCTACATTTAATGCTTCACCTTTTTGTAGCGCACAGTTTTATTTATTTGCAATTGTAAATATCAAATGAGAAACACAGAATAAACAATTGAATACAAAATATATTATAAATACAACTTAACAAACTATAAAAATTTTGAATTATAAACATAAAAATGGTTTCCCTAAATTGATGGCTTCACCTTTTTTTAGCCCACAATATGGTTTTGAGAAAATGAAGGCAAATATATAAATGGCTGCAATCCCATATAATATCAATGGAAAGATAGACTAATGACTCGATGGAACGAGTAGCAGTAAAACTCCAGGTGTAAATGGACTTATTCGTAAAATGTTGGGCCAGTTATTGCTTATTTTAGATTATAAGGCCAAGACTGACATTATGGTGAAAATGGCTAAAACTAACACTTGTCATCTGAAGTATTTTCCCCTTTGATTTCTTAATTTATTTTATTCTTACAGGGTGATTTCCCTACTAAAAAGGGTACTGTTTACTAGTTTGTTTTGTTGTTTGTTTGAATGGCCTTATGAGGCAGTAGTGTACAATTTGAACATGCAGAAATATAAATAAAATATTGTCTTCAAAAAAATAAAATAAATAAGGCTTGGGTAAGAAACAAGCAAATATTTATTGACAATAAAAAATATAAAATGAGAAAAAGAATAAAAAAATGTAATATAAAAGATATTATATATACAACTTAACAAACTATGAAAAATGTGAATTATAAATGTAAAAAATAGAGGGAGGATGAAATGACACTCAGAATTTATCAATCAGTCGTGACATAAGACTTTCAAAGCCCTGCTGGGAAGACATCTGGTCCACGACCTCCTGGTGGCGCCGCTGGCTGGCAATTTCGGTATCCGGCAGGATAGCGAGGAGGTCATCGTCCCGTGGACACGTGTGCGGCATTCTTGGGGTGGTGCAGGGTGTCTCTGGTGGTGTGGAGCTGGATGCTGTGCTTGTTGTTGGGCTGGGTGACGATGTGCGTGAGGAGGTGGTGGCTGAGATGGTGGTCTGGGAGGTGGTGGCTGCTTTACTGCAAACCACTGCTCCCTGTCTTCGGACATCCACCCCGTTTTTAGTTCCCACAACAGGGAACACGACATCATGTTGGGCCCCAAGCAGCTCATCCATTTCTCGGTAAAACTGGAAACGCATGGTGCCGTTCCCTGTGCTTGTGTTATTGTCCTTTACTTTCTTATAGCTGGCCACCTTGTCAGGGTAGAATCTTTCTTTATACTGTTCTGTCAGTTTGAAAGCCATGTCTGCCCACATCCCCTTTTTGTTCTTTCGGCCAAACCTGAGTCGGCTGTTGAGGTCCTTCAGAGACTTTGGGAGACCCTCTCCCTCCCTCTCCAGATGTAGCCTCATCAGGTCTATGAGAAAGAGTGTGTGCTCCTTTGTGAAGCAGTCCGCATGGGCAAAGCTGTGGGGGTGTCGGCAGTGGGTGCCTCAGGGCAGCAGCCTATAACACATAAAAAGCAATATGTCAGTAAGCACATTATTAACATCCTTATTGGTGTTATTCTAGTGATTATACTATGATGATTTTTTCTGTTATCTTACCAGCTTCAAAAAGGTTGACCTTGATTGTCAGGTCCTCATCCGCATAGTAAACTGCGGGGTCATCTGCACGCTGGTACAGAGGACCGGGTAACAGCAGGGTCCTCTGGGAGTTCAGGAACATTTTCATGTTCTCATCTAAATACACTAAAACACAAACATACACGTTAGCTTAAAAGAACATGTAGTACAGAAAAAAAACAACTAAAAACGATTGCCTTTGTAATGTCTTAGCAGCTATGATGTTTCCTTTGTGTCCTTTGTGTAATATGCTTTGAAAATAGTATCTTTATGTGTTTAAACGTTTTAACGTTAATCAAATATAGACATACATACATTGATCACATAGAAATATAGCCTAAATACATACAACAATGAGAAAAACAAATGCCTATGAGCCTTGAGTTTTCGTTTGTTTGTAGCAAAACTACAAAATAACTTATTAGGCGGTATTTAGCACGTAATAAGACTGTAACAAGACTGTAGCGACATGCATTTAGGTAACCGTATACACTGCTATGTGTATGACTTCTGCATTCAAGTGCCTAAAATAAAAGAAAACCACAATGTTTACTTACGTGTGATGCTCGTGGTAGCCATCTTGATAACTGAACTCGGGGTCCTCTGACCCTCGACGAGTTGACGACTTGTATTTACGACATCGGGAGTGTTCTATTTGCAACTTCAGGGTTGTAATCCCGGAATCCGAATCGGAAACTGAGTTCGTTGGACAAATAGAACGGGGTATGAATCACTGGCTTCTTGACTGAATGGCAGCAGGTGACGCTGAGGAGCATCTTCTTCATCACAAGAACCTTTAGCAAAGGTACACCCTAAAGGTGTGTTCTGTCCTCAACTGTCTTTACCCTGCACACAAATGGCTGCTCCTCAGTGAAACTCTTGACGTTTGCCTAACAGCAATGCTGCCATCATACAAATACCTAAATGAACTTCGCTGGTGGTGGTCACAGTTTTCCCCCTTTGATGTTCGTTTTTGGAGCTGTCACTACACGGAAGGGTCCTCCTGATAACACTATAGAACTTTTCACCACAGACCACTTCTGACTGAGTTTCGCTTTAGGGCAGTATGCTACGCGCTACCTAATGATATAAAAAAACCTGCAGTTTGAAGACTTGAGCCACGGCAGATCCACCAAAGACCCAATACTCTATCAGAAGAAGTGAGGGAAAGACACTGGGCTTCAAGAGCTGCTGAAAGCTGCCTGAGCTGAAGGTTACTGGAGCTTCACTGCTGAATTCTGATTCATACTGAGGCGCATCCATTCTGCGCCTGGTGTGAATCAGGGGCAAGGAATGTTGCGCTTTGTAGAGCCGCGGAGCTGGAAGATAGGAGAAAACAGGTCAGAGAACATTTTCTTCTCTTCACTGCTGTAAAAGATATTTTCTGTCGAACTGTTGCTGAGTTTAGGTCAAAGTAGGCTTCTAAAACCCAATGTTATGACTTTTTAGGTTTGTGTGGGCAGCCACTTTGAGAGAGACGTTAGAGATAAAGCAGGATGCATTGATGCTGAACTAGTCTGAACTAGCTGAATTGGTAAGATATAAATGTCTGCTCCGGGGATATTCGGGCATGATGATGTGATACATTGCCAATAAAATTGTTTGACAGTTTATCAACTGACATGCCGTTAGTTTGATGTTTTGTTGTTTTGGCTGGCGAGCTTGTAAAACCATCAGTACACACACTCCAGATGCACTCCATAGAGATTTAGTTTTACAACAGTGACGTTTCGCCGCAAGCCATGAGAGGGTGACGGAGTGCAAACATCTGCAAAGTTATGGAGTGTGTCTTTAAACCTCTTAAATTTCTTTCCTTCAACTTTAGCTTAATTTCCTTCTCCTTAAAGTTTGAAAGTTTTTTTTCCAATTGATCAGTCATCATTAGGAATTATGGTCCCACCACCATTGCTTTGAGGGGTTAATAGCAATATAGACCTTGACCACAAAGTCCTTAATGAAATCAGAACCAGTTCAACCAGAGGTGAGCTTACTCTGAAGAAGCCTCGACTCCACTTATTGAAACTCACACAGCAGAAGTGCATGTACAATTAAGCCCCATTTTCATTTGTGGCCCTTCAGTTCTCTAAGTTGATAAAACTTGATTAAAAAACAAATTTGTATAAACCATTTTGCATTTGAAGATCAAGCCGAAAATTAATGAAATTTCTTATTTATCTGTCCCTTCCTTGCATTGCTTTTCCTGCCTCTCCATGAGGGAGAGTGCACGTGCTTGGGACACAAGCGTGCATATTTAGACAAACACAAAATATGACCTCTATGATTTTCCGTTCTTCTTTTTTTCTTCACTTCTGTCTGAGTATTAAAATTTTATTCAAAACGAAGTCTGTCACAAGATATTTGATTATGAGTTAGAGTGTTAACACAGTGCATGAATTTAAGAGTGCTTTCTAGGCATCCTCTCACACACATCCATTGCCATGGAGGAATCGGGTTATATATGTGCAGCTTGTGGTGACGCACTGTAACGCCAAGCTGGAGAGCTCAGCCTCATTGAGGAAAGTCATTAATTTATATCTGCTCTGACAATTCAGCTGTAACTTTGCAAATAACATGACCCATTCTAACCAGCATGCACACACCTCAAACAGAGTCCCCCGGGTGGATATTTGTTTCCTTTTTCTGCAGGCATACACACAAGCAGATGCTTTTCAACGAATGGTTCAGAATTTTCAGCTCTAGTATGGTGACATTTGCTACAGTCTGTCCACTCCTATGAAAGTCAGCCTGTGCTGCTGTCACTCATATTTGAAGGGTGTTTCCCTTTCCCTTCTCTGCTGTTTCAGGTTTGCATCCTTATTTTCTCTCTGACTTCAGAGGGATGCATTTGTTTATTTGTCTGTAGTTATCCACTGTGCCAGACTGGATATGACACAGTAACTACACACCAAATCAACATGTGTGTCACTGTGAATTGCAAACTCAAGTAAATCATTACTTATGCACCACTTTAGTGCTCTTAGTTGTTAAGGAACAACTAACGCCTAATTTACACTGAGTACAGATAGGATGTGGTCTGGTTTTCATACAGCTTCCATACAGACTACCATTTACACCTACTGAGCTTCCTTTGTGGAATGTCTGCAAAAAGCTCAGAGAGAAAGCAATGAAAGTCTAGCTAAAGCTTCCAACATATTAACAAAATTTGACATAGTATATTTAAATATATACTTAAATAATGCGAACTATCTTACACTGTGAACTGATATCGCTGTCATTAATAATAAAAGAAAAAGCCAGAAAAAATGCAACACAAGTTTTGTTTTAAAATATACAAGATGCACTTCACTGGCTCACGTCTCACTTCCTGTCTGACTCATGTAACTTCCACAAACCCTGCATCCGAATTTTATAGTATGTACCATAGACATTATATACGTAGACACCTCATTCGTTGCTGCAGAATGATACAGCATGGCGGCCATATTGGATGGGTCTCCTCACTACAAACCCAACTAGAGTCTATGCAGACGGGGAAGCTATCTGGTGATTTTTATTGAATTATTTAAAGAACACACACTTTATAGAGAACATAGATATTCGACATGTGCAGGATAAATAGATCTTAAGTTATAATAATGACCCAAAAACCATTATTTATCTTCAAGGAATCAAACATCTTTTTTTAATCAAAACATTAAATTTAATCATTTATTTGGTATTAATATGCCATTACAAATGTCTGATTTTGTTAAAAAGCATAATAAAATATGTTTTTATTGTTGGCTTTACACTTTCCTCATTAGAAATAAACTGACTGGGGGCGAATGGGGACCTTTCCAAGATGGCGGCCACGCTGATACGTCAGCTCCAATACGCAGCGTCAGACCATGAGGCGTCTACGTATATAATGTCTATGGTATGTACTATATACTACTATTAACTACTTCTTGCCCGTTGATCCAATAAATACTGCCTAGCAAACGAGTGGGCAGTAGGCATGAAATCGGACGTACTGCTCCACCATTTTACCAGGATGTTTACGTTACGCCACCTGTGGTCCCGTCGTCGGCATAGCCGCCGTCACTCTTCTTCTACGATTTTGGGGCTTCTGCTGCATTGTGGAATAGCGTAGCATACAGCGGATTTTACTGTGGCGGTACTACACATCCAGGAACTTTATGCCTACTTTGCCAATCCATACTAGAGCTTCTGATATACTACATCACTCGCTTACTTTTTTTCCGCCTACTACGTAGTAGGTGGAGTAGGGGTATTTGGATGCAGCCAAACATAAGCTACATGTCTTGCCTTCCCTAATTACAGGGTGTGACTGGCAGGTGTGCTCCCACAGCTGTGGCTCATCAGTCCCAATCAAAAAATACACGCTGCTGAAGAAGTTATATGGGTTGTGTGCAGGATTTTTCACTATTCAGTTTTTTTTTCAGACAATAACACAGAAAGTACAGACAATAGTTTTGAATCTAGTTGGAAATTGATGAATTATAAGATTAACCATGTTTAATAATCAAACCTCATGTCCCTCACCAGGTACATGCAGAGGAGGGGGCCCAGCACCTGCCCATTTTCTACATGATGCTCCAAGTGCCCTTTTAGGGGAAATAAATAAAATCTTTTTTTTTTTTTTGAATGTGAGAATCAACATCTGTCTGTGCTCTTCAATATCAACATTTAATTATTGATAACACTTTACCTAAATAAAATGATCTGGCTGCTGTCAGTCACATGATGGCTCATTATGTCTCTGCCTCCACTCTTCAGCTACTTAGCTTTGAGTGAGGCTTTGCTCATTAGTATGAAATATTTTTCATTTTTGACAATTCAGTGGTACATTTTTCCTGATATATATCATTTGGCCATTTTAATTTATTTCTACAAGTTGTTTTTTTTCAAAACATCTTTTTCACAAAGTTAGCTTTTACCTTATGGTGTTTTTCCCAATGACATCAGAGTCAGAGGGTGGGACCTGAGATTAGTTTTTTTTCTCACAGTTTCAAAGTCACATTATATATTTTTGTTTGTTATTTGTTAATGTAGACATATTCCCCAAGGTTTTATTTCTTTATTTAATTTTGAGCACTTTGGGGTTCCATAATGGAAAGCCTGATGCACCACAATTAGATAGGTCAAAATATCCCAAAATTTATATGTATGCATGTGAAAATGCTAATAAAATGTACACAATTAAATATTCATTCTTTTTATATCAATTCTTTTTTTTTAGTTTTATTAATAGTTTACCTCATTGCAATGCTCTGAAGATATCAAATTTATTTTATCTCCTGACTTAAAAAAATAAATAAAATCCATTAGAGTAGCTAACACTACTATATAAAAGTTTAGTTTGCGCCTCTGAGCTGTTTTGATCTTAAAACAGTTGTTCTTATAGCTGATGGCTCTAATCTGATGGCAGTGTGGAGAATATGAGTAGGGTCATCAAGAATTTTATGTGCCTGATTTACCAACACCTTTTCTTGGATGGATTTAAGGGATGGGTAATCCTTTCTATTCATTATCTTCATCGCTGTTTTTACTAATCTCTCAACCTTAGATTTAAGCTGTACTGTGAGAGGACCAAACCAGGCAGCCTTACCATATCTGATCAGACTTTCCAATGCAAAATTATAGAAGAGTATCATAATATTGGTTCTTACACCGAATAGTCGCAGGAAGTGTAGTCTCTCACCCATCTTGGCGCAGATACACTCTACATGCACATTCCATTTTAGTTGATTATCTGTGTGGATTCCTAAGCACTTCTAGGATGTTATTTGCTCAATCTTTATATTTCCATTAACGACAGGGTTTTGGGATCCCACTTCTTCGGGTCGAAGACCATTTCCTTGGTTTATACTGTTACGTTTGAGAAAATTGTTCTTGCACCAGTGCCAAAAGGAGCTAATTTCATTAAAATGTGTAACGAGATAGTCATCTTCTTTTAATAAACTAATAAAGATCGTGTCATCTGGATATTTGATTATGTAGTTATTTTCTACTCTGCTCTTGTAATCATTTGTATAGAGCGTAAACAGGATGGGAAAGCTCACTGCCCCTTGTGGTATCCCTATGCTGCAGGATTTTGCATCATAAAGCGTGCTGTTCATTCGGACTTGTTCAGATCTATGTATTAGGAAAGAATGGTACCACCTTATAATAGTTGGGCTAACTTCTAGCTTGATCAGTTTCTGAATCACCAACTGTGGACTTATTGTATCAAATGCAGAGCTAAAATCTGCAAAAAGAACTCTTGCATATGTTGCCGGGGTTTCCAGATGTTTATTTATTAGGTGGGTCACGATAATGACTGCATCCTCCGCATTATGCCCAACCTGGTATGCATAGTGGAGTGGATCCAGGTGTGAGTGTGGGGGGGTATCTCCACCATCACAATGCCTACAATTATTTTCTCTAGACTCTTCATAACAACACTGTAAGTGCAATTGGTCTATAATCTTTATTTTCGGCCGGACAATGAACATTAGTTATCAGCATTACGATGGATTTCTTCCATAATGCGGGCACCATGCTGCTGTCTAGAGATCGCTGGAATAAGGGACACCAAGCAGCTGTTAATTCAGCAGCACATGTTTTCAGCAACCTGGCTGACAACCTATCGGGCCGTGTTGATTTCTTGTTACTCAAATTCTTAAATTATTGTACCTGCTGCTGTGTTTTTTTCCAAGAGAAAGAATAGTTTTTAAGTGAGGCCCAATCTAATTCAGGGTCTAGGAGCTCCTTCTGTGGCAAAAACCTTAGAAATATATATAATTACAAATAAATTATTAAAATCAGGAAGAGTAAATAAATGAGTTAAGATGTAATTCTATTCTCTAGCTTTCAGTATTATTAATGTAATTAATTGTATTTTATTAGGCTACAGAAGGATATGTAGGTTTAATGTTTAGTTTTTCTTTTCAGCAAATGGGTCATAACCATCTGTAAAGTTGCAAAATTCCCACGACATCATAAAACTACAAATAAATGACTGTAATTAGACTGTAAAGTTTAAAATAAAAAACTATGTATTGTGCCTAAATTCATAAGGGAATTGCTGTTTGATGTCTTATAAATCCTTTTCGTAGTGGCTAAAATAAAATCAATGAAGTGTTCTGTTCATTTTTAGTCTTACAAGTCATCAAAAGGAATTACAGAATATGAAATAAGTTTGGTAATTTCTTTTATCGTGGAAAGTGACACTAGACAGAGGAAATGTTGACAGAGTATGGATAAAATATAACTTGTCTCTAAATGCAGCAGGAAAGCAGGCTTATACTTAGCCTAGGAATTTTTAAAGTTCAGATAGAGAGAAGTCTTAGGCTTTTTTTCAGATGTACGTGTTTTACATGCTCAGTTGTGATAAAAATGAGTGATGGGATGATTTCAAAGTCAAACGCAGGCTTGCAGCCTTTATAAAACACTTTTAAGAAGCCCCCCCACCCCTGACTCTCTGATCTGTTTGCAGATGAAAGTGGTAGCCTAATGCCTGCTAAGTGACATTTCTCCATCTCTGATGTGTGTCGCTCATGCAACCAGACAAGGGAATAAGAAACCTTGAGTTGGCATCAAGGAATTCTCTCCCCCTCCTCCTCCTTGTATATTTGGGTCTTCATTTCTCCCTTTCTGCCTGTCTCTGCTGTGTTCTGTCTCTCCAGATTTGACAGTTGACTGCATACCAACCCTCCCTTATATTTCAAATCTGTTATTTCTTCTGAATCTGATTATTTTGGAGGTAAACACCACAAAAATGTTTTCAGAGTTGCAAAGTATTTGTTTGCACAGCTTTTTTAAATCAGAATTGGTTCATCTCTCTGTAACCTTCAGATAAAATTGTGATTAACGGGGAGTGCAGTTACTGAACAATTACTGTAATTCAACAGTGCACTCTTGTATGCACACAGTCTGTATTGTGCAATCGTTGTGTGTGTTTGGGCACATACAGACAGCGTTTTGACATGAAGTCTCTAGGGACACACCGTTGTGCATCAGATCGTGAAACACCAGTTGTAGAAAATTCGTATTTATTATATTGCCATAAAAGATGCAGAAAACTGTATTTTTATGGTCTGTAACGCCATCCAGATAACATATCACACTGCTGCCTCCTAATCACCACAAGCCAACTCCCATAGGGGTAAATAATTAAATTGTCAACTCTGTCACTGCAAGAGATTTACCGACCAGAAAACACTGGAATACTAACCAGAAATCATTAGATTTAATCAATAGCCCATGACAAGTTTCCTCACTCTTTTTCTTATCAGTTGAGAATATGGATCTCAGGTCACTGTCTAAAGCAGACGTGTCAAACTCAAGGCCCGGGGGCCAAATCCGGCCCTCCATGGCCATTTATGTGGCCCTCTAAACTCTAGAGGAACCTATAGATAGAAAATTTAAGCACCATTTTTGTGAACCCCTATACAATTTTATCAGTAAAATAAAATCTGTGTTTATTTGAACAGTCCTAAATCACATCCGTATGTAAAGATCTTCAGTATTATTTGATTTGAAGACGTACTTTTGGAATGTGGAGGCTCATTTTAAGTTTGTTATATAGTTCTATCAATACTTTCTGCTACAACCGGCCCTTTAAGCATACTCATCAATTTGGAGTGGCCCAAAATGGAAATGAGTTTGGCACCGCTAGTCTAAAGTATCTCTTAAATTTTTTTGTTTGACTTAAAGTCACATATACCTTTCCAAGAGTGCAAGATCCAAGATCAATGTCAGTGCAAGTAATGAGTGTAATCTGCTACGGCACATTTGGGGTGACTGTGGCTCAGTAGGCAGAGTAGTTTTCTTACAATCTGTGGGTTTTAGGTTCAATACCTGCTTCCTTGTGTCACATGTTGATGTGCCTCAGTAAGGTGCTGAATCCCAAGTTGCCTGTCAAGCTCTGTATTAGCAAGTGAATGAGTCTCATGTGTAAAGTGCTTTCAGTGATCAGTATAACTAGAATAGTGCTAAATAAGTTCAGTTCTTTTACAATGTATGTAAGTTAACACTGATGCTTGTGCCAATTTGATAATGTAGGGTTGGGTTAAATAATAGGTTGCAGAGATTCATTTCATTTTTCATTTATTTGACAGGGACATTGCAATTCAACATAGTACAAAACAAGCTTGAATCTGATCAAATGCAAATGTAAATGTGATGTAAATGGAGAGCACCCTATTTTCTCATTAATATAGGCCTCGATCACATTGACCCAACCTAACTCCACCTGAGTTTAATTTGGCCAGCTCAAGTTTCTTTATGACATTGTTTATTTTTCCCATTCATGTTTTTCAACTGCTTTTTGAGTTGTTGTGCAGATAATGACTCTCAAAATTCAGTTCATTTTTGGGACTTCATGTGTCAGACCAACAAACGCATATATATTGAGTTGAAAAATATAGACGGTCGTTACATTTTACAAAAAAAAAAATAAAACTGTGATAAGCATTTGTACCCCCAGTCTTTATTCTTTTGCATCCTCTAACAGTTTTTTTACATAATTGCTGTGTATTTAACTTCTTCCATTCCCCCATCATCTTTGATGAAGTAAATCATCCTCACAGTATGATGCTCCCACAGCCATGTTATGATGATAGGATGGTGTGTTCAGAGTAATGTGAAGAATTGGTTTTACATGTGCAATAAAAAGTGTCATTTTGGTCTCATCCGAAAAAAGCAACTTTTTCCGTATGTGTTCTATGTTCCATACTTGGCTTGTGGGGAATACTATCTTTCTTGCCATTCTTCCATAAGGGCCAAATTTGTGAGTGCATGACTAATAATTTTCCTGCGAACAAATTTTCCTTTTGGATCTTTAGAGCTCTTTTAGCATTAGCATGGGCCATCCTACTTTTTCACTGATTAATATTTTTCTTGCATTAATACATGCATTTTATCTGGGTTGCTTTCCTACAATACGCATTTCATTTTCAGATATGTCCAAAGCTTTGTAAATAATCTCACTCTAAAGTTCTCTTAAGAATGTATCCCTCACCTGTGTGGTATGTTACATTGACTTCATAAAGGTGTTAGCTCACCAATGTTTTCCAGCCGTCTTCTTTTTTCCTTAAAATAGCTGCTTTTATACCGAGATAAATTACACGCTGTAGGACTCTAGATACTAATTACGCAACTGCTGAATGCAATGGATTGTTTGGGAGGTTATCAGATTAAATTGTACGGAATTAAAATTCACCCCAATCTTTTCAGATTTTTATTTGTACCCTAAATTATTTCCTTTCAATTATTTATTTTATCTCCAGGTTCAGTGTTTCTTTATTAGTCACTTAGGAAAGTTTTTGTAGGACAATTTTGAGATACTTTGTGTTGGTCTCTTACATTTGATTGCGATAAAAAATAATGGAAGCTTGTTGCTATAAATCGATAAATTATGAAACAGTTTTTTAAGGCCATAAAGAAACTCACTGTATGGCCCCGTAGAAACTCACAGGCATAAATCAATTTTCTGTCAACTCTGAGCATATTCCTACTCAAGAGGCGAGATTGCTTGATATTGAAGTCAGTTTAATTACATAAAAAAACTTTTGGCCAGTTGGCATTATAATTAGAAATAGTTTGCTTTCTATAACTTTTTGGATGTGATTGGATTGCGTGTCTTTGATTCCAACATGTGGATGATTGGACAGCATTTTTAGGAATTGGATTCATTGTCTATTTCTGTTATATTGGAAAAGAAATGGACCTTTGACTTTGTAAGAAAAAGTGCATTTGGAATACATGTTGTAAATTGGTGCTATATAAATTGAAATTAATGTAGTTACATACCTTATCGTTTGCCAAAAGGGAAAATGGAGATTTAACCTAGATGTAGTGAGGCAAGCAAGACACAGCATCTACATATATCTCCATGGAGTAAACCTAAATCTGCAGGAGTGTAGTGAAAAAGGGGACTCAATAAAATACAGTTCTTTAATAGCATTATTAGGACTCTTAAAAGCTATTTTAAAGTACTTTAGAGTATGTTTCTAACACCAAGGGTGTATGTAAGATGTACTAAGGTAGAAACTTCTCTTAAAGTTTCATGTCACCAGCTTCTGAGAACTGGAATCTTGTTTTTTTTCCGTTTTTTTTATTACGTGTCCTGTCTAGCAGTTTGCCACTCAGAATTGGTGTCTGAGTACCAAGTAGAAGCCCAACAGATTTACTTTTCCAAGCAGAGTATTACAGCTTTGCTGTAACACTCCACTTGATGTATATGTATTAAAAAATCTTTATTAGTGATTACTGAGGGTTCAATTTCCTGAAGTCATGGACACGAAACTGAGAAAAGAAGGAAGAAAGGAAGAAGGTGAAGAAAAGAAACCGCACCAGCAGAGGCATGAACTGACGACACAAGACAGGGAGGCAAACAAAGAAGACAAGAAAACATCCCAGGCAGAGAAGCGTTAAAACAAAACAAACAAAAACAACGAACTGAACAGAACCACACCAATAGTTCAGATCCAGTAATAAAAATTAAGAATTACACATTCACTACACACAAGCATGGATTAATAAACACAATACTAATGTTTCTGTTAAGCTCCTGGTAAAAGCTAACTAATGACAATAACCTCAGCTCAAGATATGTCCGTCCACACCAATGTCCCCACACCTATGTGTGTGTGCGAGCATGCAGGTCTGAAAAAGGTTTCCCCATGCAAGTGATTGATAGCTGGTGTAAAGAACCGTCAATCCGTCCAACAGGAATCGACACAGACATGAAGGAGGCAGGAGACGCATGCATCCAGAGTCCCACAGAGCGCGGGAGCCGCAGGCGGACCAGCGCAGGGCCGATCACCCACCAAGAGAGGAACAGATGAAAGCCCCAGGGGAACACCAAGCAGCCGCAATGCTGGGGCCCCGAGTGATCGCAAGGATGAGCCCACGGGCTCCGGCGGAAACCGGCTACGCCAGGGCGGGCCCGGAACAGGACCCGGACGCCACAGGGATCAGGGGCACCCCGCCCCCCAGCAGGGCCCAGTCCAGGGACCCGCCGAGAGGGGTCCCCCGCCGCCCCTGCCGGGCAGGAGGCGCCTGCAGCCGATCGACAGACAATACACGCCACCGCCACCCCGGACCAATACACACCCAGGGAGCCACAGTAAAGCCACAGCGGATGTACGCCCTCCCCAGGCCGCGACCAGCCAGAACCGGGACATCAAGATCTACCTAACTAGAATTTGAAAACCGTGACCTAAGCATAAATTTCCTCTCCTCTTCTCCTGTGTACAACAACCCCTTCTTCCATGCTGTTTGTGTTTCATCTCTTTAGTTTAGTCTGTAATGGTCAGTCAGTAGGCTCATATCCAATATTAGTATGATGTTCATTATGCTTTGGCTCACATAACTATGTCCAACAGAGAACAAATGAGCGTACATAGTGAATCTAACTAACAATTTGTCCTTTTGGCACAGCACGTTTAATCTTTATTAGATGGAGCCGTAACATGGTATTGGCAGCAATTAGACCTAGGAAGGCGTCTCTGCTGCAGAGGTTAATAACTGCAGTGTGTCTGTATAAAGCTCTGTTATGATAAAAAGGTTAGTCGTATTAGGATTGGTGGCTGTAGGCCAAGCTATAGACAGAATGGGGCTGCAACAACATGCATAATGCTCAGAAGAAAGCATTTATACTGAAAAAATGGTGTGTGAAAACAGTCTCCAATACACTGCGTGAAAAGGAACCTGATGGCGTATTGTTTTTGATCTGACCATGACTTTTTGGTCTGCAAATTCAAGAGGACAGTTTTCGATAGAAGTTTTAGAGATATTATCCCACATCAGGGTTTGTATTTCTAAACAACTGTGTTTGTAATGCAGTCTAATAAACCTTATCGTGTGATAAACCTGCAGAAATACAGCTTTCCATTCAACCTCAAGACTATGGGACCTTAATTTCCAAAAAAAATGCAAACTTTACTTTGATCTTAAAACAGAGGATTTTGGACCATTGAGAAACAGTCTAGTCCTTGTGATGTGTGATATTATTTTGGTTTGAGTTCTATTTCCCACCACCTGCACTTGGTCAGTGGGGGTATCCTAGGTGCGTCCTGATGAATTATCAAACCACCTCTTCTCAGTTATAGATCAGTTATAGTTCCAAACTTTTACACAAAAGAAGATGGCTGATCCAGCTGAGACACTCTACACTCCAAAAGATCCGAGTCTCCTCAGAAGGTAGAGTCTGCTTCGAACCTCCCTGTGAAGAGCATCACTGTTGTGGCTTCAGTCTGGTTTATTGGTCATTTAATTATCCTGGTAGTTATATGAGTCCACTATCACAGTTTCAGTTCCATGGATATTAACTGATGTCTATGCGGTGGGTCTCCACCTGAGGAAATCCACCACCAGCTCCTTAATTTTTACTGCATTAATCGGAAGATGGTTCCAGTGGTACGACCCCACAGTATCTTGTGTCCATTCTATGTGATTAGGCTGAGTATGATAGTCATCAGATATTTTTTAGATAACAACTTAGGGAGTTGATAAAGAAGTTTGCAGTATAGAGAGTGAGCAGGAGCTGTGCCAACACAGTTCCCTGCAGGATCCCTGTACTGCAGACCAGCCTATAAAACACACAGCCCTGCGTTCTCACATACTGTGGGCAGCCAATGAGGTATCCACATGCACAGGTAGTGGTTCACTCCTGACAGCTCCAGCCTGTCTCTCAGAAGTCCTTGCTGGATTGTGTTGAAAGCATTTTATCTTCACAGTGGTTCCAGACTTCTCCAGCTGGGTCACAGCTTGGTGTAAAAGGTAGATTATGGCATAATCCACCCTAATGTCAGGCTGGTAGATGACATGCAGTGGATCCAAAGACCTTACCAGTTTTGGGAGATGGTACAGGACAGACCCCTAGAGCAACTTCATCAGATGTGAGCTCAGTGCTACTATTGTGTAGATGGTGAGATCTTTTGAATGATTGGTCTTTGGCACTGGTACCACTAAGGAGGTCTTCTACAGTTGAGTTAAGTTGAATTTTCCCATTTTAGAGCTTCTGTTCAAACTGTATTCCATGATTCCAAACAGTTACTATGTGTAGCACCTCACATGCCTTGAGCTGATCCCATAAAGACCTGTAGCCTTAGCAGCTTTATTTTTCACAACTCGTTCCCCACTATAAGTGCTGAAAGGGATAGGAGGATGGTTGGGGAGTGGGGCTTTGGTATAGAGTCCTCTGAAGCAGAAAAAGTGGATGACCCCTGAGGGCTGAATTGTCTGAAGTTAGAGGAGGGATATCAATCAATGGGTTACATGCTGGTTTCAACAGAAGATTCAGTCATCAGTGCCAGCACCAGTGAGCCTTTTGGTCATTCATAAGTGGTCAGCCTGTGGCAGCAATGTGGGGCAATCACGAGTTTCTCACAAAAGATTGCCCAATAGCACGATAAAGAGGGTTGTGGGGTTGCTGTCCGGCTGTTGACATGCAGGGTGGTACTACTACGAGATAAACTACGAGAAGAACTACGAGAAAAAAAGCCTGCAATAAATACAAAAGATAGCTTTGACTGAACTTTTTTTTCATTCTGATTGAAGCCCCGTTGCTAAAGTCTTTATGTGAGCTACTCCAAAAGGTCTGTTCTTCAAAATCCCAGTGAACTGTCAGGCAATCTGGTCTTCAGCTCCAGAGCCCAGAAACTCCTGGAATTGTGCATCACTCTATTTTGCCATCGCTGATTCAGCTTACAAACGCTAAAACAACTTACCATGTGTATTGCATTTTAAATAATTTTGCCAGCCAGGCTAGGCCCACCTTCCACACGTCATCATGAAATCCCCTTCTATTGCGGCAATGCCTGATCTTCATACATAAATCAAGTGTTGAGGCAATATTCTTTTAATATTATTATCAAGCTTGCCCTCGCAAATGACATAATACTTGCACCAAAAGACACTATGCTGGGAATATTATCATAATATGTCGCCACGATGTGTCAATTGAAAATGCCTAAAGAAACAGGGAGTTGCAGCAGGAATATCTGGACTGGGGGAGGGGCGAGGGTCTAAACAAACTTGCTGAAGAATAGATTTCTCCACCTTAAGGTGCACTTTACACGACAATGTTGCTGTTTTTGTTTGAACTTCGCTGGTGCAAAGGACATTGCTATTACACGACAAGGCAAGTGATCTGATCTCGTGGCAGGGAAAGATGCTGGGATGTCGGCTGTTGGAATTGGTCTGGAATGGCACCGGCGTATGTTATCCATTGGCCAGCTGTGGCCCAGTGGCCTGGCAACAGCTGCAGGTGGTCTCCGCTGGCCGATCTCTGATCGAGTCCATGCTGTGGGTGGGGTACCCCTAGCCCTCAGTTCTCTGGGTCCTTGGCTTGGTCTGTCCTGGTATAGCGGGTTGCCAGCAGAGCCCGTGAGTCCTGGGACCTTGTATTGTAGCTGCTGAATGTTCCCCTTGGGTTTTCCTCAGCTCCTCTCTTAAGGAGTTTGTTCAGTCCTGTGTTGGTCAACCTGGGGTTCCCACTCTCTTGGTTCCTTTGGAAGTCTGTGGCTGCAATCTCCGTCATGTCTGCATTGATTACTGGGAGACGGATTGATGGCTCACACTAGCTATCAAGCACTTGTATGGAGAAACCTTATATTCACCAGCATACTCAAACACAGACATAGGTGTGGGGACTTTGGTGTTTACAGATATATTCTTGGGCTAATGTTATCATTACTAGATCTTGAATAATCAGTACCATGAGTTTTTCATTGACAATGTTGTTCTATTTACAGTACAGGCCAAAAGTTTGGATACACCTTCTCCCAGGTACATTGAGTTTGAGTGGATCATGTTCCATTCCTCCATTGTAAAGGCAGCTGACCAGATAAATGGCCACAAGGTGGTCAATGCTTCTCGCAGAGACAACCCTCAAACCTGCTGGTGGATACCGGTGGTGAAGGATACTGTCAAGCTGAGCAAGCTGGTCCCCGTGGCCTCCGGATCCTGACCTGGGCTCGTCTTGGCGTAGCCGGTTTCCGGCGGAGCCCGTGGGCTCGTCACTGCGATCTCTCGGGCCCCAGCATTGCGGCTGGTGGGTGTTCCCGTGGGGCTTCCATCTGTTCCTCTCTTGGTGGGTGATCGACCCTGCGCTGATCCGCCTGTGGCCTCTGTACTCTGTGGGACCCTGGATGCATACATCTCCTGCCTCTTCCATGTCTGTGTCGATTCCTGTAGGATGGATTGACGGTTCCTTACACCAGCTATCAATCACTTGCATGGGGAAACCTTACTCAGACCTGCATGCTCGCACACACACATAGGTGTGGGGACATTGGTGTGGACGGGCATATCTTAAGCTGATGTTATCATCATTAGTTAGTTGTTCACAGGAGCTTACCAGAAACATTTGTATTATGTTCATTAATCCATGCTTGTGTGTAGTGAATATGTAATTCTTAGTTTATTCTACTAGATCCGAACTATTGGTTTGGTTCTGTACAGTTTGTTGTTTTTGTTTTTTTATCACTGTTTCTCTGCCGTCCGGCAGAGGTGGAGGACTGGGATGTTTTCTTGTGTTCTTCGTTTGCCTCCCTGTCTTGTGTCGTCAGTTTGCGCCTCTGTTGGTCCGGTTTCTTTTCTTCACCTTCTTCCTTTCTCCCTTCTTGTTTCGGTTTAGTGTCCATGACGTCAGGAAATTGAACCCAGAGTAATCACTTATAAAGATTTTTCATACATATACATCAAGTGGCGTACTATAGCGAAGCTGTAATACTCTGCTTGGAAAGAAGAAAAAAAAAAAAAAAAAAAAAAAAAGCTGAGGAAGGAGTCCCATCTGGTCTTTTTGGCCTGTGGGACACCAGAAGCAGCAAATGGGCATCGGCAGGCCAAGCGAAGTGCGGCTCAGATGATCACTGAGGAAAAAAACTCGAGGGTGGGAGGAGTTTGGAGAGGCTATGTTGAATGACTTCCATGCGACTCCGAGGCAATTCTGATCCACCATCCAGGATCTCGGGGGGGAAGCGGTCCACCACCAAATGTGTCGGGATGGTGTGCTGCAGAACTCTACATGGGACGTCTTGGGTCTGTGGATTGAATACTCTCTCCTCAGTCCCACTGGCACACCTTCCAGCTTGGAAGCATCTGGGAACGTTTGGTAACGCACTCCAATCTCTGGTGGTTACCAAGGTTATTAAAAATTTCCTATGTGGCAAGGCTTCAAGGGGAGAGTGAGATCTGCCCAGAGCTCTGGATGTTATGGGGCTGAGTTTGTTAATGCGGCTCTTCAATATTGCATGGATATTGGGGGCAGTTCCCTTGAATGGGCAGACAAGAGTGGTGGTTGCTCTATTTAAAAAGGGGGACCACAGAGTGTGTTCCAAAAACAGGGGGATCACACTTCTGAGCATCCCAGTTAAGGTTTAGTGATGTTCATATCACATGATTGGAAATCGGGCCAGGTCATGTAGTTTCAGACTTGATTAGAATCAGATATTACCTCCCAATTAGGTCTCAGATATATATGTTTATATATTCTCCTTATTAAGTTTATTTAAGTTGAGATGCTATTTGTTTTAAATTTGTCTTAAATTTCAGGAATTAATACTTTTAGTTGCTCTACATGAATGAGCACTGACACTAAGCTAATATGTTTGTACAGTTCATTTGAATCAAAACTGCATAGTGGAGGAAAAGTTCAGACTTCTGCCATCTTGAATATGCATTGGTTTTGTACTATTAACCAGTTTGTTTGTTTGTGACATACCATTTTTTGATACTGCATGACTAACCATACTGTTGGGTCACACACACAGCCACTGGGTGGCGCTAATCTGCACTGTAGCTCCACAGAAAGTTGGCGGGGGTGGGGGCAGGGGGCAAGCAGCCATTCTTCCCTCTTCAAGGCGAGTCCCGGCCAGCTCGCTTCAGGGAAGACCCTCCCCTCCCTCGCTGGCAACGGGAACGCCTGAGTTTCTGGGAGAACTTTGCTTCAAGGAAATCAAAGACTACCAGGTGAATCCTAAATATGGATAAACAAATTACTGTTTGATCCTGAAAAGCCGATGAAACCCCCTCTGAGTTTCAGATTGTTGACCGCTAAGGAACCAGCCAAAATCCGCATTCAGCCACCGCCATAGAGCTGATAAGAGGTGAATACCGAACTGGAGAGCTTCAGAAAGGTACTGTCCAGAGGTGGATGCAGGGGCCCCATCGCTACGCAGCCACCCAGGAAGAAGGCCAGTGCCAGGAGCTTGCCCGATGCTAGCCCACTAGACAGATTAGCAATCCTTGGTTAGCCTATTGGCTATAAATTATAAATTGGCTATAAACTATAAATTAAGGGACTGCTTATGGCAAATAGCTGCATTTTACCTTCAATCCACAACAATACAAAAAATACATACATTAACAGCAGTTTTATATATATACCATAGCTGGTTCAATCTCTTCAGATCAACATTTAATAATAAATACATTTTACCAGAAAAAAAAAAGTTTAAAGCATTTGATTTTGTTTGTATGTCTTTAATGAAAAAAAGTCAACTTTTAGAGAATATTTCAACAATATTAAAAATACTGTTTTAAAAACTCCCCAGAAAAAAACTGCTTATCTTAAAGGCAAAAAAGGTGCTTTGCAAAAGGTTAAATGAGGAATTTATGGGGACGCAATCGTGAAATGCAATAATAATTACATTGGAATCAATAAGAAAAATGTCAAATGTGTTAAAAACCCATGATTACACCTAATTTTCTCATTTTAATTTAGTTATATTTTAAGAACCCTGAAAGATTAGATTAGAAGTTTATTTTTACACTAAATGAATTAAGTGTTAAGAAAATTAATAATTAATCATTCTAATGTAACAACAGCAGAGAGGCAGTCTGCCACGGCCTGTTCATACGTATATAATTAAACACTTTTAGTTTCTAAACCCTATGAGGGAGTCACAGGTGAGACAAGACCTGAAGTATATGAGATATGGAAACATGAGCCACAACTGCCAGCATAAGATCCAAATATTTTCTTGGTAGCAGTACAAGAGACATCCAGCTGCAATGGCTGAGGACATTTGAAGTTGGAGCCTTAATGCCAAAGATGTGATCAAAGGCATGCTGCCAGCAGAGCTCCATCTCTGTCTGGCTCTCAATCTATTCTTCTTTCTTTCTTTCTCTCTCTCTCTCTCTCTCTCTCTCTCTTGCTCATTTATTTTCAAACACTCATGTACACCAAGCTCATTTGAAAAAGGGAAAATAGGTGATAAAAACAGGAGACATAAAAACAAAGCTGCACATGAAAATAAAAAAAGATTTATTATATTCATATTGATACTTTAACTCACAACTACATTCTGTTATTATTCCTAGAGCCCACTGTGGGCCTGTCCCACCACCAGATTTAAATCCAACAATCTTCTTCTCAATCTAGGAATTTACACACATTTTTACATATTTGAAGGCTTAAAAAAACCTTCAAATGTCACTGCGATTGCCTGATACCTTACTTCAAGGGTTGTGTTAACCGAATATTTTTCGTATTTGACCGTTTTTTTTTTAAACGGTGAAGGAATAATCTGAAGACTTTTTCCATCATTTTACCACTTAGTATTCAAACATCTGAAAACCTGGTGAAAATGCAGATATTTTCAACTCTATACATGGAGTCCAGATAAATTAATGAATAAAAAAATATATATTTCCCGATACTGTGTTCAATGCATCTCACTTAACAGGAACTGACTGCACATTGAAAGATTTCTGAGATTTTTACCTGTGCGCCTTGTTGGGCATGCTCCAAAGAGCCCAATGTGTGCCAAACAGCAGCGTCTGCTGCTGCTTTCAGAGACGCCCCCAAGTAATAATAATAAATAAATAAAATTCTGGCCAACCTAGCAAAAACATGAATAAATAAATAAACAAAATAATTCATACTAACATTTGTGCACTAATAACAGGGAACTGCATGCTGTTTTATATTTAAAAGTTGAATATGGAACATAATTCTTAAAATCTATCTATTTAAAAAAGCAATACCTCCACGAGAGGTGTACAGAATAAAAGTATACAATTTATTTTAAAAGTTATACTTTAACTAAATAATAATAATAATAATAATAATAATAATAATAATAATAATAATTATTATTATTATTATTATTATTATTATTATTATTATTATTATTATTATTATATTTTTATATTCTAATCAATGTCGGGTACCATTGTGGGTTGTCAAATATTTTTGTAAACAACCGCCTGGAGCAGTCAAGCTACTGTTTCTGAGCCCCCTTAGATTCCATTATCCTTCTCAGAAGAGGAGCAATGTAACAATATCTAAAACCAGAGTTAGTTTAGGTGAAGCCGACAACAGATGGACACAAATGAAAAACTTTCACGGCATAAAAAAGCATGTGGAAATCGCAACGTTTCTCATGGATAGGTAAGATACTAACGGCTAGAATGCTAACGGCTAACATTAGCTCTCGGTTAAACAGCTTTGCAATACTCGTGTTCATTATGACGTTGCTCCTAAATATGAAAGCACTGTTTATGACCCATCAACCTCCAAACCGAGTAAAATCCTCCTGCTCTGTCCAGTAAAGGAGGCTCATTTTGATGGTTCACATCATATCTCACAGACAGGACTTTTATGGTAAGTTTAGATACCTGTTCCTCTAAGGTCCATAAGATCACACGTGGTGTGCCCCAGGGTTCAGTTTTAGGCCCAGTGCCTTTTAACCTGTATATGCTCCCATTTGGCAGTGTCATCAGAGGACATGGAGTTAACTTACACAGTTATGCTGATGATACACAGTTGTACATCTCCATGTCTCCTGATGACACACGACCAATGGATGCACTTTTTAATTACATTTTAGACATCAAATCCTGGATGGCAGAAAACTTTCTCCAGCTCAACCCTGACAAAACTGTGGTTTTAGTTATCGGCCCTGAGGCTCAGAGAGAGAAACTTTTACCAAAACTACAATCATTGTCTTTTTATCTTTCTTTACAAGTGAAGAATCTGGCCGTGATTTTTGACTCTGAGCTGTCGTTTATTCCACACATTAAAAATATTACTAGAATAGGTTTTTATCACCTAAAGGACATCACCAGAGTTTGCCCAATTCTCTCTCGACCCAATACGGAGACGCTAATGCATGCTTTTATCACCAATAGAATTGATTATTGTAATGCCCTGCTTTCTGGTATTCTGAAAGACTACCTCAAGTTTACAGCTTTTACAAAATTCAACAGCAAGTGTCTGATGAAGATCAGGAGGCGGGAGCTCCCTGTATGTTTTAGGGTTGCTTTTAAGGTTCATCTAATGGTTTTTAAGTGTCTTAATGGTCTTGGGGCTTCTTATCTTTCTGAAATGCTTTTACCACATGAACCCTCATGGTCTCTGCGCTCTTCTGTGAGCCGTCACCTTTTCATCCCCAAAGTCAGGACACGAACTCATGGTGAGGCGTCCTTTAATTATTATGGCCCTCACCTCTGGAACAGGCTGCAGGAGGACCTCAGGGCCGCAGAGATAGTTCATGTTTTTAAGAGTAGGCTCAAGACTTACCTTTTAAGCCTAGCTTTTAACTGATTATTATATAATAAGATCTGTTTTATCTCTCTGCATGTTTTATTTTATTGAATTTTTAGTTTAGTTTTTAACTCATTATTTTTTATTATTTATCTGCTTTCCACTTTTATCTGATCATATCTTATCATTGTCTTATATTTTATAATTTGGGATGCTATCAGTCTTAACATTTTATCAGTATTTTAATACTTAATCTCATTTTTTACTGTTTATTTTAATGTTTTATCTTCTTATTTTAATTTTAATTTTCCTTCCAGTGTTCCACTGTCTGAGCCCTTTGCATCAGGGGCGGTGGTCAAGTGTGGCTGCCTGGGTGCTCTCCAGGCAGTGCCTGGGTGGAGGTGGGGGTACCATCCCTTCCTCCTCTTGGTGCCCTGGGTCAGTGCCTTGGCTGCTGCTGCTGATCTGCTGCTGATGGAGATGGCTCCCATGATTGCGGTTCCTGGCTCATTTGTACTCAGACCCTTGTTGCTTTTGTTCACTGTTGCTTTTATGTGTGTGTGCGTGGGAGATGGGTTGGATTGGGTGTGGGTGGGTGCTATAGTTGTGATTTTGATTTTATTTTGGGTTTGGGAAGGGTGGGGTTTGTTGGGTCATTTTAACCTGTAAAGCACTTTGAGAAGCTTTTGTAGTTGGAGAACCACTTTATAAATAAAGTTTGATTGATAGGTCTCCGAACATACACCTTAGTCAAGTACGCTTGCTTTGAAATCTTTTGGATGTTTATGTAAATTCTAAAGTAGGGGAGAGTGGAGGAACACTCTGTCACCCTCAGAAATAAGATGCCAAGAGGACAGGTACAAAAACTTATTGTTGCCTTTGACCCATATTGTTTTTTTTTATTTTTCGTTTAGTATTTTGATTAAAAATATTTGGATATAAAATATACTTGTTTGTACAACTTAGTCCTTAACCTGTAAGATTCGTCACTGGACATGTCGCTGACTGGTCACAGTTATGAACCTGTCATCTGCACGGCTTAAAATTATGTTTTGTAGTTGTAACTACAACCTTGACGCAGCAGTACCTTGTTTCCACAGAGCGGTCTGTAGCAGCACAGTGCGGACCTGATCGCTATTGCGCAATGCTCACTTAGCGTGATTGCGTTCCCACCGCAGACAGGACTCTGCCAAAGTGTGAGGGGACGCTGTTGTGGCGTCATACGGCAGGGATGAGGAAGTGTAAAAAAAAAGAAACTCACAAATAAAAAAAGCTCCTCTGTTGACCACATTCAGCTGCTGCTTGCTACCATCTTTACCTGTTCCTACTAACTCAAGGTAATGGCTGGAACAGAGAACTAGTTGTTTTTGTAGTTGTTGTTGCAGAACTGACCTTATGACTCAGCTGATGAAAGGACTAACCCCTCCTTTCCACCGGACGCGTCAGCAGCATGTTACAGCAGCAGCACGTCATACGCGGCTGTTAGCCACCGCTGTAATCAATATAATCCTTTCCACCAGACGCGAAGGCAGCACGAGTTTGCCCCGTCACAGAAGCATCATGTCGCAGCACTTTTCTAAATATACACGGCAGTCCTATTTTCTATACGCTACGCCTGTGAAAGGTGTAAATTTCTACATTTTGGATAGGGGAAGACAGGAAATCAGACAGCTCGGCATCCGGGAATTTACAAAATAAAACAAAGGTGCTTCTTTCCGGTAGCTTTACTTTACTACATGTGCGACCCTGTGAGATGTCAGTAGGTTGCGGGAGGGTCATTTGCGTCACACCATTGATACCAAGGTTGATCATCGAAGTGGAGAAGCACTCAATCATATATGTCCCCAGTCACAGTTTTCATAAGGACAACGTCAATAAGGATAAAGCCTGGAGTGACATCTCTGCTGTTTTGGGGCAAGATGGTGAGTTTATGGTACTTATTAATGTAATAAACGGACAGAACATAAAACACAGACCTTTTGGAGCCGTGTTGTACTCTTTCCTGCTGGTTGTTGCGAATCCATGCATGATTTTGCTGATCTCACATTATTTCGGGCTCGCTCTGTGACAGCTGTTTCCTTGCTGCTACATGTTACTTACACCACCGGTGGATAGGGCCAAGCAGCAGAATACGCGAGTAAATGGTGCTGCTCTTGTAACGAGCTGCTGACACGTCCAGTGGAAAGCCCGGGTAAGCTGTGTGACACCAGTGTCACCGCCCCAGACCACCCTGCCCTGGTCTGGAAGCTGAAAGCGGACCACCTCCAGCCAGGTACGGTCCTGCTCTGTGGGCCGCTTTGATGGTGGGAACGTCCAAAAATGCGGACTGGACAGGACTGCTCTGTGGAAGCGGGGCATAGATGTTGCTTTGGTGCCCATGTTCCATATTGAACCTTTGAGTGGCAAAATATTTCAAAAGCTAGTAAAAATTAAAATCAATAAAATAATATTTTAATCAGGCGTGCAGAGGGCACCTCACATGTTGAGTCCTGCTAAGGGGGTACTTGGAAAGACGATTCAGTGTTTTTAGTCAGTTTTTGGGGATGATGAAGAACACTAAATAAAATTCTAGCATAACTAAAATTTGAGCTTTACTATTTAATGATTTAACTTTAGGCCTATGTGATTTTTTAACACAATAACAACATATAAAACCATAAGGTACTTGGTTGAAACATTATATTTTAAAATCTATTGTACAGCAAACCTCCTCAGCCAAAAATTGTTTTAATCCTGCTCACCTCTCCAATCCCGGCGCCATGGGCAGCCTAAGTCACGCCCTTCTACTTCCGGTCCATAGGTCCCCTACTGCCAAAAAAATGAATGAGAGCATTTGGAGCGCTAAAAGGTATTCTTTTCCCATTTGAAATGCGCCATGGGTCGAACATATGATGTCCACAAATCTTAAAGACAAATTGTGATGCAGAGAAAGCGCTGATTTTTCGACAGGTGGCAAAAGTTACATTAGCTCTTCATTCTACAGGACCAAAAACAACTGAAGAAGAAGGAGACAGAGGGCCATAGCCTCCAAGACACAGGAAGGAGCAGTAAACGTGGATAAAACCACTATAAATTTGACGTTGTGGAAAGTTGCAGCTATGTTGGGCGGTGAAACAATCGGTGGAGTGAGACCCAGCATGCGGGTGCCCGCCCACAGAGACAGCTGTGCCCAACCTGGGAAGCTGATGTAATCAGGCCAAGCACCATGGGCAGCTGGGCAATGTATTGGCTGTTGTAAACACTCCGTATCAGTTGGTGGCGGTTGTGCACGAATTTGAGTGATTTGACAAAGACTCATACTGTGTCTAAAGCTATTATTCATATAATTGACTGGCATTATTCACGATCAGAGATGGAATGGTGTTGAATCTCAACCTGGGAGCTTGGACGTTTCTTTACCTTCGGTGGGTTTAGGATTTTTTCCCTTAAATATCTGGTGCTGAGAAAAACCCTGTGAGGTTAGGCAGGGTTTTCTTTCAAGAAGAAGTCAGCACCTGACATCTGGTAGCAGCTAATAAACAATATCAAAATAGTTTACAGCCGAATTGAGCACAGCAGTTAGTATTAATAATGTAACTTGCAGCTTACACGCTTCACCCGTTACGCTTACAATTGCCGTGTTTCAACTTTTGGAGATTCAGTGTGATTTAACTATATCTTTTTCTGACTGTGTCTCTATATACAATCTACCCTTTAGGAAATCCGCTAAAGACATTCATATATCAGTTTCAGCAGTGAGTTGTGTCACTGCTCAGTGCAGCAGAAGTAAGAGATCGAGACAGAAGAAGTAGGACTTAATGTTTGTTTCTGTTTGCTGTTGTCGGAAACTGATTCGTGAGTAACTCTTTATTTGTACAAAACAGGTTTTTTGGTGACATCTGCTTTTTATTTCTCACTTACAAATTATCAGCCCGATTTAACCACAGCCACACTGAGTGACTTGATAAGGCCATTTCCAATGTATACCCCAAACTACTTTCTGTAGAGGAAGATGGCTCAATCACATACACAAGCAGACACAGCATGACAGAGATTCATCCACAGCTCCTTCTGGAGTACGAAAACAAACTTTCTGATCACTGAGCTAGAACACACTGATCGTTCCGGAAAACTGCTGAACCTACCCATTCAAGCCCGCCTCTAATAGAAACTCAGCCTTTAACGTATGTATAGAAAGGGTGTCAAAAAAGGCAGTTTTGACCCAGAAATACAGTACGTAACACACTGCAGATGGGAGATAAAAATGTGAAGGGGTTAAATAAAACTATGCCCCCCCTTACCCAAAGTAAGTCGTCTCTGAGTGGTCAGAGCTGAATCTGGGAGACTGACACTGCCTTGCTAATTGGTTGATGTGTAAGTAAGGATGTGTACATTGCTGCATTAAACCAGGATATGTAGCACAATTCTTAACTTCTACCACGCAGTAGTACCAACGCATTATTATAATTACTAGTCCTTGTGTTGTGTTGGACAGAGTTTACAGGGATGTGTTTGCTGCATTCAGGTTACTATGTATGTTGTTAGATAGGTTTTTGCTGACGTTTTTTCTAAATGGTAAATGGCCTGTGTTTTTATAGCACTTTACTTAGTCCCTATGGACCTAAAAGCGCTTTACAGTACATTTAGTCATCCACCCATTCACACCTACATTCACACACTGGTTCAGCCACAGCTGTCCTGGGGTGCAATGACAGAGGCAAGACTGCCGTAATATGGCGCCACCAGGCCCTCTGACCACCACCAGTAGGCAACTTGTTAAGTGTCTTGCCCAAGGACACAGTGACCTGCCGTGCAGTATTGTTGAAAATAACATTTGTCATTAATACTGTATTTTAAAATAACCTCAAACCTCATTTAACCACAAATCAGTTGATATGTTGACCGACCTACTTCTCCTCTTGCCTTGCAAATATATATTGGCAGGTTCAGGATCTCAAGATGCATTAAGTACAGTGTCCAGATCTGAGAAGATGCTTATGCTTTTATCCTAATCTTTTTTTGATAGATCAGCATTCTGAAGCATTTAAAAATGTCTGCTTAGCTGTACCAAATTATCAGTGGTGTAAATTGCAATCTGTCAAAATGGCCGATGGCCTTCATATTTTAACTTTTTACATAAATGGTCAAATGCAGAAAATTTAAGATGACCTCTGTGCTATATAGAGATATAGATATGTGACACGAGTGGGAACTCCAGAAAATTTAATCTAAGACACCACCTAGGTTTAGGAGACTAAGTATCTGATAAAACTAATAAAAATTATAAAGGATAAAAATATAGAATGGTTCTAAAACAAGGCAAACAGTGTAAACACAAAAGCAAATTCAAGGAAATTTATTCCAGAAGTTTAAAATGATGATGCCAGCATGAACTATTAGAATAAGTCTGTGCTGGGCCCCAAGGGACAAAGCACTCCAGTCCAGCCCTGCTGAGCTCTCAGCAGGGAAGTCTTCACGACCCCGCCCTCCTGCCGTGCACGTCGTCCTCGGGGAACCACAGGACCGCCACACGATGGATCCAATCCTCTCCCTCGGCCTGGCCACTGTGGGCAAAAAGCTTCGGCAGTGAAAGGTCCCACACACCAGAACACACAAAGCGCAACAGCGCACTCCAAGTACTGCCAGGCACTGATCAATTACTTACGCGCGGGGCAGAGTAACTCTGCCCACCTGCCGTGTTGAGCTTCGTACACTGGCTTCTTTTCCCGCGGATCTCCCTCTGCTGCTGCTCGGCTGCTGGTGAATCTCTTTCCGTTCTTGCAGGATCCGTGCTCTCCGTCCGGCTCTGGTGCTTTCTTTCCTTTTGTCCAAACCTCCTTTTAAATAAAACCCTGTCCACATTCACTTCCTGCCTGCATCTGTTCATTGATTGGCAGTCCAGTCCACAATCGGCCACAGATGTAGGTGATTGGGATGATTAAAACAGAAGGGACAGGCCATGTTGCACAAGTCAAAATAAAAGCACACAATCAATAATAAAACATGCCAAATAGAATAAAAACAATTAAAACATGCAAACAAATAGTGCAACATTGCAACTCTGTGACAGATACGTTTAATGCAATGTTATTAAATGTAATCCAGTGTGGAATTAGGATGCAAGAGAATGTCATCCAAAAGAGGAAGCATAAATTAGATCCAGATTCCAGGTATGAGTTACCTCCGTGTGAAGTTCAAATGAATAAGTACGTAAAGGTATTTGCTGTTTTACAACTGTTTAGAGATTTGGACATTTTGGTCTGAGATTTATACAGGCTGACAACATTGTTAAAAATGTACTTTGTCTGTCTTTCATCAGCATCACTTAATTAAACAATTCAGAAATAAATAGTACAAGCATTCATTAAATTGGTGAGATTTTGAAGCCATGTCTTTCTGCTACCATGAAGCATGCTCGATCTTAGTACTTTTAGTAAATATGTTTACTGTTAATTAAAGATAAATGCATGTAACGTAGCTTGCATTGATTTATATATTAATGAGCATCTGTTGTCCATAGCTGCTTAATACTGTGTGGAATCCCTCTTCAGTTCATTACCTCCCTGCTGCCATCTCAAGCCAATAGCACAAATTTATTGATAAAATCTGCATTCCTTGTTTTGATGAGTACAAAGCACAGTTATACACCCAGCCTGCTGAATTTTCATTGATTAAATCATGGGAAAGGTGAAACCAAACTTTTGCAGATTAAAACCCAACACCATGGAGAATATATGGAGGAGACCTAAAATGATAAAAATCCGAAGGTAAATTAGGTCACTAAAATTTGGCTACATAGCACTAATGCGACTGTGGATGGGTGGGTAGAATATGTAGGATATGTTGCAATCAGAAAATTGTTGGTGTGCCTCCAACCTTCTCCTGGCACATTGATATTCCCTTGGGCAAGGCACTTAACCCTAAGGGCGTTTTCACATGGTACGGTAGTCCGTACTCGGATACCGTATTTGGTCACAATCCACTTATTTCGTACTATGTGAACACAGACTGGACCGGGCCAGGATACGGCCAGAGAGACCTGCCTTGGAGGTAGTGTCCGAATCCAGGTACGAGCAGCCACCGATCATGTGAACGCAACCCGTACTCTGGCCGTACTCAATACAAAAGAAGTGCTCCACGCGGAAATGACGACACCGCCGGCCGAAATTACAGAATCACCTCGCGACCGTACAAATACCACAACAACACGATTCAAGCATCCCACAGCAACACAGCAGATTACAAAATGGCGGGTTTACGACAATATTCACTCTGTAGATGGCTTCAGGTAGCAGCTGACCAGTAGACCAGTTTGTACACATTCTAGGCTGTCGCTCATTATATGACATTGGTACTTCTCACTTCCTTGTTTGTTGGATAACTACAGACTTATTTGTATACCGCCACCTGCTGTTTAGGTGTAGTAAAACACTGGATTCCAGTACGGATCAAATGTGTGCCATCTGAACAGAAGAAATTAGCATTTTCTCTGGCCGTATTCTGGCACGGCCACACCTGTGAAAACGGCCTAAATTGCCTCCCAATCAGTTTATTGGTTTGCAAGTCTGTGCATATTGTTTACTGTAACTGGGTGAACAAGGCTCAAGTGTACAGTCCTTTGAATGGTTGTGTTATTTAAATGAAGTGAAAGTGTTTTTTAAATTTAGTCTATCCTGAACCCCTGCTCATTAACTGGCACTGGATGAGCCTGCTCATTGGCAGGGTAAATGTGAGGCTTATTTTAGCTTGATCAAATGATTTTACAATCCAGGTTATGTCATGTTTGGATTCTACTGCTGTTCTCTCCCTTACCACAGCCACCGTCCAATATAAAATCATTAAATTTAATTCAGCAGCAGAATGTTTATTTTTGGTAGTTAAATTATGCAATGGAATTAATGTTTTATGTCCTATAATTTAGTTCTTATTATTAAATGATTTACTTAATGTAATGATATTACTTCTACCATTTTAAGAACATTAGTGTATTTAATATTTACTTGCTACCAGAACCTTTTTGTTCCACTAATGTCACTCCTGAAACCAAACATTATTAATACTTATAAATAAATCACTTTTAGATGGAGCCATAAAATCATCCTGCAGTCCAGTCTAAGTGTGTTAAAAGAGCCTTATACTACAACGAAACTGGATTAAAAAAAAACTACAGATTTAGGATACAATACTGTATTAATGTAACTTTACATTTTGAAGCCTTGAAATTTAGTTGACTTGAAACTTTACATTTAGTTGTTCAATATTTTTACATCTTTTCTAAATTGTGTTCTAAAACTTTTAACCTGTCACCTATTTTCTGTCATATATTATATTGTAGTTTTAATTAATTAACAGAATTTAGATTATCTTGCCCAACCCATTGAGGGAATATGAATTATTAAAATTAATTAAGAAGTTTACAGTAGATTAACTTTTCAGCACTCACTGTGTCACACTTTAAACCGTCCACAAAACAACATAACCTAATTCATATCATTACATTATGCAGCCTCTCGAGCTTTTATATGCAGCTGGTGTTCACCTTATTGGTTATGATGTAATTGTGATGCTCATATATGCTGCATTAATAATTCTTTCTCAGCCTGGGACAAGAACATGGGTCTTGCCTTTCCTTCCATTCTGACTTATCTAGGATTGATTGCCAGGGCTGCCTTTAATATAGCATTGACAAACACAATCCTCGCTTGTTAAGCCTTGCTTGAATTAGTGGAGCTTTGTTGGTGGAACCGAATAAGCCTGGAGTGGCTTGTTATGCTAATTCAAGAGAAGATGTTTCAAATGAGCCTTGATTTCTTCGTGGAATACCCCCCAGGACGTAGATAAGTTCTCATCCCATTCCCTAAACATACTAATCATTATTGGTTTAGTTTTAAAAATATTACAAGTTGTTACAATTTTTAAAACAATCTCTATGTTAGGTAGAATTAGCAAAAGAACCCAGTGCAATATAGATATAATAATTAACACAAAGAATGAACTGTTATTACATGCTACAACTATTTGTATAAACACACTTTCTGAAAACTATATTCACACAAAACTACAAAACTTTTGTTATTGCAGATCAATGTCAACTGACACAGTTGCAAACACCTACAAATACATCCACAAGTTTTAGCAAAAGATAGCTATGTAAGGTGTAATCAATCAACTTTTTTGGAGGTTTTTTGAAGATTAGATTTCATTAAGTTAAATGATAAGATTGATAGTTATAATCCTTGTTTATTTTTTTATATAATCACTATATTTTAATATAGTGCCTTCTAGAGACTGAGTTCCAGGTATTAAGTAACTTTGCCTTAAATTATTTTGATTATGATACATTTATTTATCTTGGTTTTTACTCATGTCGACAAAACGAGAACACACATATATAAAAACCACAGCTGTGCTCTTATTTTGGCTACATACTTGAATGCTTCTCAGACAAAAAAAATGTGGATTAATATAAAACAATATATCTTTTAATTGTGCTCATTCATTCAAACCTGTCTATAATAAGGATAGGCTTTCATATTATCAAAGCACTGATGTACTGTACTTATGGGTACCCTTTATTTACCCAAACAAGCAGTTCTGTGTATTGATGTAAATTGTGACCTAAAAAGTCATCAGGAGGAGCTCTGTGCCTCGTATGATAATATTGTGGGATCTATATATGAGGCGAGCAGGCCATATTGTGCTAACTCTGAGAGAGGACGCTATATTAAGCCAGGATGGAGGAAATATGTCTTCCTATCGTGCAGAGCCTAAAGATGCTTTAAGGCCTGGGTACAGAGAGGCAGACCAAGAGAGGGACCTGTTCTTGATCTCAAAAAAGCCACTACTGCTAGATGTAAATATGCAGTTTTTTATATTAACAAACACAAGCAAAAAATGAGCGCAGATTCCATGGCTGAAAAGCTCCAAGGTAAAAATGTTACTGGTTTCTGGAAAGAGGTGAACATTTTAAATAGGGACAATACATCTCTGCCGTGTTCCATAGGGGGGGTTTCTGGTAGTGACGATATAGCTGAACTATGGAGGCAGCACTACTCAGAACTCTTTGTGTCAAGAGTGACCCTTACATTATAGATAAAATTTCCAACAGTGATGGTATGCAAATCACAGCCAAAGAAGTACTACAAGCCATTGCACAGTTAGCCGATAACAAAGCATGTGGCTCAGATAAAATCTCAGCAGAAAATCTTAAATATGCTATTCCAAAAGCAGCAATTCTTAAAGCCATCTGATTTACGTGTTTTATGGCTCATGGAATGTTACCAGACTCTATGCTGTCTGTAACGCTGGTGCCTGTTATTAAGGACAAAGCAGGCAAATTCGGCAGCATGGACAACAACCGACCAATTGCTTTAGCCAGGGTGCTGTCAAAAGTCCTAGAGCGCATCCTATTAAATAGGTTGTCTGCTTATGTATGCACCTCTGATAACCAGTTTGGCTTTAAGGCTAAACATGGTACTGATTTTTGCATTTATGCTTTAAAGGAAATTGTTGACAGATATAGAAGACAGAACTCCTCAGTTTTAATTGGTTTTATTGATGCATCTAAAGCATTTGATTGAATAAACCATCATAAGTTGTTTTTAAATTGAGTCAAAGGGGTGTGCCTGACAGTATTCTAAGGCTTCTAGTTTATTGATATGCTAATCAGTGTATCCAAATAATATGGGGGAATGTCTGCATTTGGGGTGAGTAATGGAGTCGGGCAACACAGCCTACTGTGACCTTGCCTATCTAAAATTTTATATGGATGACCTATCAGGTCAACTGAGAAGATGTAAAACAGGGTGTGTGGTAGGAAATACAATTGTTAATTATCTTATGTATGCTGACAATTTGGCAGTCTTTTCTCCTTCCATTGCTGGGTTTCAGGAGCTGCTCAATATATACTCACAATATGGCATATAATTTAATATCAGCTATAATGCAAAAAAGAGATCCGTTATGGTTTGTCAACCTAAATGTGGCAGGAAACTGTTATTCACATAATTTTATTTGTCAGGCTCAGTTTTGCCTTTTTGTAGATATATTAAGTATCTTGGGCACATCTTACGTGATGATCTGACTGATGATGATATGTACAGGCAACGGCAAATTTTATATAGACAAGCCAATGTGCTAAGACAAATTTTTTCTGGTGTTCAGATGATGTGAAGATTACTCTGTAAAACTCTTTATGATGCCCCCCCTGTGGGTTAGGTTTTAAAAAGCAATACAAGCTGCCTATAATGATTGCCTACGAATTTTGATGGGGAAACCCAGGTGGTACACTGCAAGTGAGTTATTCTGTCAAGTGCGAGTGATTTCATTTCATGGTTTGTTGCGAATATTGGTGTACAAGTTCATTTGTTGACTGAATGACTCTCAGAACTTAGTTTTATTATTGTTGTCCAACCCTGGTCTTAGTGCTATAAGGTATCAGTCAGCCATGTGGAAGCGCCGGTATGATTGCCTCTTTTAAATTCTTGTGTGTTGTTGTCCTGTTTGCTTGTTTGTTTTTTAACACACCAAGAGTCTAAATAAAAAATAAATAAAAAAATCATCTTTTACAGTTATTTACTCCTGAATTTAGCGTAAATTATGCATTTATGCACTAAAGGAGTAGCTAATGATTCTAAATGCTAATCACAATTAAGGCCCGTTCATGCACCCTTTATGCAGGTAAATAGGTAAACTTCTAATGTCGACAACCATCCCTGTAGTCATGCGTTCAGTGCATTTATTCAGTTGGCATGCCTGTTATCCCACTAGAGTCAAGTTTTGAGTTAGCTTCCGATTTGAGTAATGTTACATTTTTGGATCGGTGATCCACACACTCGTTGAAATCTGAAAGAAGGGTGCTTGCCAAATTACTGGGTGAAGATTTTTTTTTTTTTTCAGTCTAAATCAAGCTTGAGCAGACTGAAAAGTCAGTTTCCCTGGAGGAAATCATTGGCTTTTACTTGCCACTTGGGGCATAATTAGGAAACTGACTTGGATCACATTTGTTGATGTATTATTTTGTCTAATTCTAAAACTTTTTGAAGATTTTCATCAAGCCAAAGATACAGTTTAACACAAAGACTATCCTTATTCAACACTGTAGATGACAATACATCATGCCATCACTATATAGCCCATCATGTAACATATAAGTTGTTACTGATACCTATTTCTTCAACAAATTAAAAAGTAGGTAAATGTTTACTTCTATTCAGAGTTTTGTCTTGACCCATCCAGTTCCACTGGATCTTCTTTCCATTGAGTCTCTTTGGTGCCATTGTCCATTCTGTTTGGCCAGAGGAGAGTTAATGCAGAGGTGATGTGCTGAGGGAGTCCCACACTCAAAAGCAGCAAATTGGCGAAACCAGAAATATAAATGCACAGATCAATAGAAACTATAAAGGATAAAGAACAGTTGTTGTTTTTTTATGGAAGAAGTAAAGATAGATGCTGTAAAAATAGAGATGTTGAGAGATGCATGTGGTTCAGCATTTAAGTTATACCTATTCATCCCTCCAGCCCCTCATCTCTTTACTCTTCTTGCCTTCCAGCTCAAGACTGTCAGTGTGGTTGTTGACCATGATGAAAAAGGATGCCTCGTGTGCATGTGCATGCGCTTATACACACCTGGTTATCCGTGCACAGGCATGTGTGTGACGTGTGCGGTAATGAATAAGGATGTGCTGTGTGTGGAGCTGGTCGTTAATCACTGGCAGTGCTGGCAGCTAACAGATAAGCAGATTGATCCAAGGCCACAGAGGGAACACTGCTTGGCACTGGCCAATTCATCACACATACACCCCAGACATACACACACACAGTCACACCTCAGCTGATGCACACTCTATATTCAAGGACTGGGGTAAGGCTAGTCAAAGTGTTTAGGAATCTCTCTGACTAGTTGTGTTAACATCTTCAAGAGTTACTTGATAACAAAGTGAGCTTTAGGCAAAGAACAAAGAGAGAATAAGAGACATTATCAACAATGGCAGCTACTACATGGCTGCTCACCTGGAAATCCCAGCTTGGCATTTGTAGCCATCTCCAACAAGCACAAAAACACATACACTTAAGTACACAGATGAAGGGCAATGAAGGTCTTCTCTTTGGTCATCCAGAAATCCCACAGGAGCTGTGGAGACTTCAGGACTCAGAATGGGTGAATGGACGGATGGATGGATGGTTGGAGAGAAGACAGAATGACAGGATGACAAAACACAGTTAAGGACACGCTCCAGTACTGTGTGACAGCTCGGCAGGCCCACCAGGGAGATGGGAAGCCTAGAGGAATACAGTTAGAGAACGATGGAGACCTAACATCTGTAGCTTCCTTTTTTTATCGCTTCGACCAATATGGTCAGTTCTGTATAAAGAGGCTTTAACAATATTCAGTGTAGAAAACTTGGGAAATCTCAGTTACAACTGGACATAACACAATTAGCTGAATAATAAATTATATGTAAATGTCAAAAAAACTAAGTTTTAAATGTAGGATGGATAAAAAAAAAATCCAATATGATTCAAATTTGTTGGCAATACAATAAAATACTGTACATAGTAAAACTTTGTATACCTTTAGCAAAATTAATTTTTAAATTGCATAACCATTGCCATGAACTACTGGCTGGGTAGAGAGCTACAGTTTTTTTCTTGCTAAACTTTTTGTTTCCCCTTCATGTCCGAATGCAGAGCCAGATTAACACTTTGTTGTACCCTGGGCAACAATATTCAAGGGCCCCATCATCACAACCCCAGGATCAACATAATATGGTAATATACAGAATATATTACTGTAATATATTACAGTAATATATACTCAATACTTCAAATTGTAACTGTCATCAGGTGTATCTTGATTTAAAAATATTTAAATGCTCATAGAACTACATATGCACCACTTTGTCCCCTATCAAGGACATTAACTCACATATTATGCTATGAAAACAAAACACAGAATCTGTGTAATCTGGTCAAATGTATCCAGTATAATGAGAGTCAGGGAAGTATCCCCCATTTTCACAAAAAATAATAAATAAGCAACCACTTTCAAACCATTGCTTATTTAACAACATTTATTCCCAATAGAAATGTATTGAATTGGTAGAGCTATCATAGAAGACCATAGACAACACATCAAGAAACATTTTGGTCCTCAGCTCATTTTAAGCAGAAATCACCCTGACAGGGTGATCCTGTCTCCTCAGAATTAAACAAGGCAATCAAGTTATTAGTCCAACACAAACGATTTGAAATCTGCCAGTTATCCCTCCACAACAATTTGCAGCATTTTTATAAAGTTGGCACCTCACAGAGGTGACACAATTTCTCTCTAGAAGAAAATATAAAAATAAATACTACAAACCTTGCAAAACACACAATTTTAATCCTAAATAATAAGGAAGTGCATGTTTGCTTTCATTTGGCATTTTATACTGGCTTTTTTCTGGACTTTGACTGGTCAAACTGATGTATAATATCTTCAAAATCAAGGGCACTAACAAGTTAATGTTCAATGGCTAAGAGAGAAAGTCCTTATTACCGTCCCCAGTTTATCAAGTTTTGTGACCAATGCAGCAGCTTTGAGTTTAGTTTGTGTTTACTCATCACAATCTAATTAGATTTTGGCTAGTATATCTCTAATTACGGAGTTTTTTTCTTTGAGAGTTTTTGTGGAGTCTGCCTTGCAATTCCATCGGGTGGTGCTGAAGGATTTAAAAGTGTATTTAATGTTTGCTGTCATGGAAAACTGTATTCCCGCAATGTGTTGATGTACTACAAAATCTATACAGACAGTAGCAAATCAAAAAAAGAGTTAACCTCCTCACAGCAATCATCAACACGTTTAACACCTACGAGGTTAAGAGAATGGGTCTATAATGGGTCTATTATAGATTAGGAGGGTTTTTTTTTTCCCAAGTGCGCCTGGAGCCCGCTGTATTTGCCAGCCATGTTGCTATTATTATTGTAACTTTGGCCACGACAGTTTGACAAATCTAACTACAAGTGATGCACCATTTTAATCACATATTCAGCTAGACTGACGCCTGTGTGGCTTTGGACGGGCTCAAACCCTAGGAATCTTTCCAATAAAGGTGCTCATTTCAAAAGGTGTCAAACTCCGCTATCAGTTCAAGCAGTCCCAAATAGTTTCCATTGTGCACAGAGCCCAGCAGTTCATTGTCGCCTCAAAATGGCAGTCCTCTCGCTCCCAACAATTTTATAACAGCCACCACACGTCTGAGGACTTCTTTCCAGTACTGCTGTTCTGACTCACACTGTCAGGCAAGAGAAGCATCCACTCTGCATGTATATTTAGATCTGTGCGATAAAGACATCATGTTTTGTCTATGTTCTGCACTCTTTTCGTGATCACTAACCCTCTCTGGATGTTTCCAATCACATAATCCACTGATAAATGCATGCTTTTGGGATGATCAGTTTGCAGGCATTTGGCAAGTAATCCAGTTGATGGCAAGTAAAGAAGCCATTCCGTTGGCACAGTTTGATTGTTTGGGAGCCAGTAGTAAAGCAAATCATTGGTGAGGATCCCCAGGATGCAGAGGCGTTGTAATGCAGGGGCTGCTCCCAGAGTCGACAAGCGGCTCAGGTGGCGGTGAGACCCACCATCATCGCTTCCCTCAAGGATCAGACTCGCTGCCTCTGGCCGTTTTCACATGTGTGGCCGTACCAGAAAACGGCCAGAGAAAATGCTAATTTTTTCTGTTCACATGTCACGGATCTCTGACCGTATTGGGATCCAGTCTTTTACTACAAATAAACAGCAGGTGGCGGTATACAAATAAGTCTTAGTTCTCCAACAAACAAGGGAGTGAGAAGTACCGACGTCATAAAACGAGCCACCTGAAGCCATCTACAGGGTGAGTGTTGTAGTAAACCCGCCGTTTTGTAATCTGCTGTGTTGCTGTGGGATGCTTGAATCGCGTTGTTTTGGTATTTGTATGGTCGCGAGGTGATTCTGTAATTTCGGCCGGCGGTGTCGTCATTTCCGCGTGGAGCGCGTCTATTGTCTTGAGTGCGGCCAGAGTACGGGTTGTGTTCACATGGTACGTGGCCGCCCGTACCTGGACTCGGATACTACCTCCAAGGCAGGTCTCTCTGGCCGTATCCTGGCACGGTACAGTCTGTGTTCACATGGTACGAAATAAGTGGATTTTGACCAAATACCGTACCCGAGTACGGACTCCCGTACCATGTGAAAGCGCCCTCTGCCTTTGTTGCTTGAAGTTGCTGGTGGCTCTTCACTCTCCGGGCTGTAAACATAAGCTGGCGGTATAGAAAAGTCCTGGCTAGCTGAGTTTTCCTGGTCGTTGACGGAAGCTGACTTAACAGAACAATCGGCAACATTAACAGGAGTGAAGAAATTACCTATTTTAGGTATATACTTTAAATTTTCTGCGATTTTGATGTCCTTTTCCTGTTTTAATTTCTGTTTCACGCTCCCACTTAGCTTCTCCATGTCTGATTTTTTTTCGTTGTGGCAACACCTGACGTCACGTAACCCGCTTGGCTTAAACTTTGACCCACCTCATGCGGACTGACTGAGAGGGTTTTAACTTGACGTCCTCTCTTCATTGGTCAATCCACATGAGATTGACTCTCAACCACTCTCAATGTTTGTTCAAAGTCATAGTGCAGCGTCTCGATGTGCAGCGCGGAAGCCCGGGTGGATAGTTTGTTTAATTTAAAGTGGGAGAATATCAGATACAGTATTTTTGCTCATGCCCTTGCTGCCCTTGGCCCTTTAGAGGTCGTGGGCCCCTGGGCAACCAATTGCCCATATGGTTTATGCGGCCTTGTCCGAATGAAACTGTTTTTTTCTCAAATTCTTCTCTCCGTGCAACATTTTTTAAACAAAGCTTAATATTCTTATCTAATCGTATCCTTAAAGTGCCCAGAAACTTCTTGAAGATTTTTTTATCAAGTTAATGATGGTTTCTCGTGGGCATCCAGTGCTTCAATAGTTCCCTAATATTAAGAAGCACCTCTTTTATTCACATCAGTTATTGATGTTTCGTGAAGGTTTAGCGAATAAGATAAATGTACATTTTCAGAAATTTACTGTAAGTGCTTTGATGAACTTATTTAGCTCAAACCAAGAGCTTTTAAATTCTGATTCACATAAATATGGCAGAAAATATGTTGGGAGGAACAGACTAAAGAAAAATCCAGAATGATGAGACGGAGTATAAATGAGAACAGACATACCCCTTATTTTTTAAATTCCACTATAAACCTGATTAATATCATGTTGTAATGAGGGGACTGATTGGAATTTGTCCACAGTGAAATATATGTTTATTACTACAGGCCAATTTGTTGGAGGAATCCCAAATTTTGGCTTATATAATATCAGGAACAAAGAAACACTTAAGCATTCCAACTGTAACACTGCTTCAACAAATATGTTTTTACTTGTCTGTTTTTTCTTGTTAGATTTTGAACACATTTGTCCTGTTAGGTTTTCATCCTCAGATAATCCCCATTACATTTTAAATATAGGAAACTTATTCAGATAAGGTGTCAAACAGCCTTAGCAAGGTGTTGCATGATCCTCCTACAGTCAGAAGCGCTAAAGGAATTAAAAAAGGTAATGAAAGCCAACATTTAATTTAATGTACAACCTGAATTACCTCTAGATCATTTGTATTTAAAAATAAGAGAAACCTTTCTGCTTGAGCCTTCAAAGCCATGATTGGTTTTAACTGTTTTCTTCTTTGTGAGTTCATATAGATTCCCAAGAGCTGCTTAAATGAGGCTAACGGATTTAGTTTTTTCCTGTCACATTTTTCCAAATTACACTCTCAAAAATAGGGGTACCAAATTGTACCAAATTGCTGAGGGTGTTCCTTTTTGAGACACATTTCTGTACCCTTTAGTCTTGGTCCATTTTTATACCTTATGAAGTTGTACCATCTGAAATACAATCTCGTACTTTCCTAAGACAGAAATGTACCTTCAAACTATAGAAATGTTATGTACCTATAAGGGTACCCCACCAGCGACAACCTGTTCCGTACGTAAAAGAGACAAAAATGTAACCCAATAGTCCACAACATTTGGTTCCTAAAAAGTTTATTTTCATTAAAGTAATCACATCAAAGGATTTAAGCAACCACAGGCGAACAGTCTTGATTACATTTGTATATTGCCATAGGACATCTCAAGTAAAATACATTCATGTAAAAATAGTAAACAATCAGATACTTTTTAAACTTTAAGCTGGTGATCACTTAGGATAATTTCAGCAATAGGAAAAAGGCAAGTAAAAGTGTACATGCACAGTTCCATTATTTACCATCCAAAACTTGATTCAATCCTCAGTATATACATAAATCCCTCTATGAATCCGCAGTAAATTAAAGTTTACCAGTTTCTCAAGTGTGATATTCCTTGTTAATGTTAATCTTTAGAGCAACTAGATTTTACCACAATGTAATATGAAATACTTTTACTTGTATATCTAAATATATACGAAAATGATGGTTAATGTTGTAAAAACTTGAGGTAGGAAAATGGGAGGGGAAAAAAAGAGATTTGTGATATTGCCTAAATGACTTAAAATATTTGTATAAAGTGTGTACTTGTAGTTGGTAATCCAAGAAGGACATTAACACCAGGAGCAAATGTATTCTTTAATTTTATGGTCCCTTCACCCTTCATAGATCCACCCTCACTTTTTCTCATCCAGATGCATCACTTAATATTGGCAAAGCTTTTGAGTCACCCTAATCCTGATCGCTACAATATCATTTAAAAATCCATGCTGACACCCCTTTCATCCCTGTTTCTACATCCCATCTTACTGTGAGCCTTAAGAGAAAGTTCACTGGAGTGTATAATGTAACAGGCACTCATGCTTCCTCATCAACAGTGCCACCTACACACATACAGGAGGGGTACATTAATACATGATTCATTGTAGGTGTCTTTGCTCCAAAGCTGCGATGAGCAACTTGCTTGAAGGGATAACTAGTAAAAGCCTTGGTGGAACAGACAGGCAAGTACTATATATATATATATATATATATATATATATATATATATTAGAGCCTTCAAGGAAGGAGATAGGGAGTTATTAAGGATTATACAGAAGCAACTAAAAGTCAAGTTTAGAGACAGCAAGGACGCAAACTACAGAGGAACAATATAAGAGATGTCTGGTCTGGAATGAAAAAATCACAGGCTTTAAAGCAACACCAAATACTTTCTGCTGTCCGGCCCCCCACAGGTCGGAAGCGGAATTGTTCATTACCGCTGTCGTAAATAATTAAGCCTACCGCCGCATCACACGGATGTTATTTGTTTGGAGGCTATCCTTGACCGGCTTTGTAAATAACGATGTCCAGTGACAAGGAAGAATTTGTTGCATGACTTTATGAAAGTATGAAAACGAAATAAAACATAATAATGACATTGTTTTGCCATTTATTTCTGTGTGAAACTGACATACTTTTGAAGCGGTCTAGAATTAACCAGATAGGTTTATACAAGGATGAAGAAAAAAAACAACAACTTATTGCCCAACAGTTTAGTATGTAATATCTATTTGCATTGTCTCTGAAAATCTTGAGAATATTATTGTAAAAAAGGTTCAGATACCGTTTTAGTGGCTGCATTGTTAAAATATTATTGGAATAGTTGGCTAAATCTACTCTGTTAAGTTCCATGTTACTTTTTTTTGTGTGACTAAAGTTATAAATTACGATTCATACCTAAAAGTATTCGACCCTCATACAGTTAACGTAATAAGTTCATAATTTTTTTCAGGATTCCTCCCCTTCCTCAATGTATTGTACACAGATCTATGCACACTGTTGGGGTGAAAAAAAGATTATTACTTTCAAGTCCAGCAGCAACAAAGCCAAGCGATCATCAGTATCGCATCTTGTAGCCTCCCTCAACTCTCACCAATGAGTGAAAGCCGGTCCAATGTTCACTCTAGTTCAAGCTCTTTCTCTATCATGCTCCCGTTTCTTTTCTTCGCCTCCTCCGACCTACTATTCCTTTTCTTTGCGGGTTCAGTCATGATGAGAATTATTCAAGCTACCTGCTGCTAGGTATCTTCCATTTATATGTACCTACCGAGTATGCTCCACCCAGAGAGCCTTACAGGATGCTCCACCAACCATATTTCGTGAAGCCGTAAGTCGCATTTGTAGTCTCACTTGAACTACAAAACCCGACGACCCAAACTTACATAGTGCGGTTACGACCGATAGAGGGCCTCAAAGCGAATGCGGAAAACCCGTTTCATCCTGTTGTGAGTTGATGAACCACTGAAATGAGTTCGAAAACATTATTTTAAGGTTAAAAAAAAACTCTTTGGGTTTGCTTTAAGCACAGGAAGGACTGGATAGATGGAAGTCTTGATAGAGCCAATGAACTGAACAGATTCTTCAATAGGTTCAGTTAAGGAACAAGCTCAGCATCCTCATCTCATGTTTCCAGCCAAAGAGACATCCGACTCTCCTCTGAATCACACCTGTCCTGTAACACCTAAGATGTTTATCATCCACCTCAATCATGAACGCCTCTGCTTCCACATCTTTGTCTTCAAACAAGTCAGGAGATGCTGCTACCCCCTTTATCTCACTCTCCCACCTGTCTGTCTCTAGAAGTCAGGTGAAGAGGCAGTTAGAGAAACTAAACCGGAACAAGGCTGCATGTTCAGATGGTGTCAGCCCCAGAGTCCTGAAGACCTGTGCAGAGCAGCTCTGTGGGATTTTGCAGCACCTCTTCAACCTTAGTCTAACCCAGGAGAAAGTTCCAGTGTTGTGGAAGACATCCTACCTTGTTCCAGTTCCAAAGAAAACTCACCCATCAGTCATCACTGACTACAGACCTGTCGCCCTGACATCCCACATCATGAAGTTCCCTGAGAGACTCCTGTTGCCCCACCTGAGTAAGCAAACTAAAACCTATCAGGACCCCCTGCAGTTTGCTTATCGCCATGGAGTTGGCATTGAAGACGCCATCATCAACCTGCTTGAACCAACTCACCATCATCTGGACAAAGCAGGCAGCACTGCCAGATTCATGTTTTTTGATTTCTCCAGTGCATTTAACACAATTCAGACTGATTTGCTTTGTCAGAAACTCCTGAAGACACAGGTGGAGGCCTCAACAATCAGCTAAATCAATGACTACCTGAAAAACAGACCACAGTTTGTCAGACTTAAGGCTTGTGTGTCCAACAAGTTGGTCAGCAGCACAGGACTACCACAAAGGACTGTATTTTCACCATTCCTTTTCACTCTGTACACCTCAGACTTCCAACATAATATAACACTCAGATGACTCTGCAATTGTTGAGTGTGTCAGAGATGGAAAAGAAGCTGAATACATAGAGCTGCTGAGCCGCTTTGTGGCATGTTGTGGAAACAATCATCTTACCTCGAATGTGAACAATGTATGTGATGATTCTAGATTTCAGAAGAAAGAGGGATAGGTCAAAGACTGTCTCTATCAAGGGAGAAGAAGTGGAGGTGGTTGAGTACAAATACCTCATAGTTCACCTAGACAACAGACTGGATTAAAGAATCAACAGTGAAGCCGTCTACAAAAAGGGACAGAGCAGACTGTACTTTTTGAGGAAGCTGAGGTCCTTCAAGGTTTGAAGCAACATGCTACAAATCTTCTACAAGTCTGTGGTGGAGAGTGTCATCCCTTGGTCCATTATCTGTTGGAGTAACAGCATCAGAGCCAGGGACATTAAAAGGCTCAACAACCTGATAAAGAAGGCTGGTTCTGTTCTGGGGATGACTGTGGAACAACCAGAGATAGTGATGCAAAGAAGGATTCTTCATTAAATTAAAAGATTATGGACGACCCTGAGCATCCTCTTCATGAGACTATCTTACAGCAACACAGTATCTTCAGTCGGAGGCTTCTTCAGTTTCGCTGCAACACAGAATGCTACAGGAAATCCATTCTCCACACAGCCCTCAATATATATATATATACATATATATATATATATATATATAAATATATATATATATATATATATATATATATGCTCATTATTATTTTTATTGCTGTTGTTATCATTGTGTATACTGCTCTTCTTGCTAACACGTTTTCAGCTCTGGTGATATTTTTTTATTATACACACAGATATACAGATATTTGCACTTGGGATGGCATTCTCAGGTATACAAGCTTGTGTGTTTTTATATAGTAACACTAGTCACAATGTCCAAGCACTTTGTAATACATACAGGCCAAACTACTATCTGATTTTTATGTTTATTTTGGTGTAATGGCTTCTTACTCTATGACCGGCTGGTTGAAAAAAATATTTTGTTATTCTTAGTAACAGAGAAAAAAGAAGAAAAAAAGAAGCAGTGGGTAAAAATGGTTTTGTGATCATTTTTTTTAAATATCGTACATAAACCTCTTCAACAGGCTTTGAATGAAGAAAAAAACTTTAAGAAAAAGCCTAATAAAATCTCAGACATGTTTAAGCACTGGATGTTAACTCTGTAAACAACTTGTACATGAAAAATTATAGGAAACAAAGATTAGAGTGATAAGAGGAGATGGCCTATGTTTGAAAGCGAATTACAGTAGGAGCAGTCTAACACATATGCAACCACAATATACTGCAACAATTCAAGACAGAGGCTGGCAAAGCAGCCAAAAGTCGGAAATAAAAAGATGATAAAGGCACATGAAATAATACACACGCACAATAATGTTGGAACGCACATTCTTGTCTTAAATGTCACTCATTTCTGGTTATATTAAAGTACATCTGTGTGTGTACTATTTTCCACAGTAGACAGCAGAGATCGGAGAACTCTTAGTTTCTCTGTGATTTACTTATGTTAAATGTTTTATGTGCACAACTGTACCGAAAAAAATTCCTAGTTTGTGAACTTGTTCTCAAACAATAGCAATAAAACCGATTCTGATTTACTATAGACTAAAAAAACGCTCACCGTATATACACGCTCACAGATCTGTTTTGGGTAGTCTCTAACATGTATTGATTATAATAAAATTTGGCATTTTACTCTGTTGAAATCATGCCGTCTAACATATGTTCTTTGTGTGTTTAAGATGATCTGAAAGTTTAATTGCTTTGCATTATAATACAATTTGTCAAGAAGTAATAACTCTGAGTACCAGCGGGTTATTACTGCCTCAGTTTAATCTCAGGATTTGATATGGGTTTTTGTGTAAAATTAGGGTGGCACATTACTGACTAATTCCATGTGAATCAGTGCTTACATGACTGTCTGCTCTGCTGGTAACAGACTGGAAGGCACAGCAGGCGGGCCAGCTACATTTCAGGGAGTCATGAACAACTAATTACTGTCTGGATCAGTGCTATTGTTGGTTGGCGTCTGTGTTTGTGCATCACCCCGGTGAGAGGAAAGAAAAAAAATGAAGTCATTTGTATTTTGAAATATAAAATCAGATTTTTGGGGATTTATCATTAGATTTTAACATCAGTAAAATTATTCATCATGAAAGATGAAAGAAAGATGAGAAACTAAACAAAAATTTTATTTAAAAAGAATAATAAGAGGACAAAAAACAGGAAGGGCACATGAAACACTCAGCCCCCTTCACACTACTATGTTTTTGTTTAAAAACATGGAATTTTTGCTATGTTTGAACCTCTCGTTCACACTAAAATGGCAAAAACGGAGACCCTAAATGGATACGTATACAAGAACACTGCTGACCCATTTTTTCGTTTTGAATCTCCAGATGCCGCTTTAGTCTGGAAGGGTCAAAACTGAGAACTTTTGAAATGATGACACGGAAGGTCACGCTCTGCCCTATGATTGGATGTCATCGGTCATGCCATATCCTTCCCTGATTCGTCAGCCAACCATCACATGTCCCATCCCTGCGAGAAAACATACAAAAACAGCCTGGAGTATGTTATGTTAGAGACCGAGATTGAATTATCAGCATTACTGTCTTTGATGACATTGCTAACAGCTGCTTTTATCTTAGTACTGAACCCCACATCATTTTAAAGATATATAGAACCGTAATACGTAAATAAATGATCCACAATGCAGCTTTAAGCCAGAAAGAACCAGCACATCGTGGGATACTTTTATCAATGTGGTTCCTGAGGAATGGTGCCAAATCTTTTGAATGTCCATATTGGCACTTATCAACCTCAGCCAAAGACTATCTCTGCACTTGGAAGGACCAACAACAAAAATGAGGGCCCCGGTGTATGTACTAAAATGCATGAATGTTACATTACCTGAGTGATGAGGGTAGACTTCTGAAAACCACAAATGCATTTGGACTATCCCGACAAATTGTTTTATTAATCATCATACAGACACAGAGCACAGAGGCCGAACTTCTATCGGACACAGGGGATGCCACAATGCCTGGGGGCAATTGACAGTACTTAGATCGAGATCAAACAACCCTTATCCAACTCAACAGACTATATCAACAGGAAGGGCAAACATTCTTTGAATGTACAAGCTTTGTGTGACCACCAATATCGTTTTGTGGATGTAGTTGTAAAATGGCCGGGGAGTGTGCATGCGCGTATATTTGCCTACTAAAAATTTTGGGCTGACCTAAAAAAATGGGATAATGCCCTAGAAGGTTAGTGGAAGGTGAATATGCTGACCCTGTGTTTGTCCTGGGGGATTCAGCTTATCTACTTATGCCGTACCTCATGACAGAGTAACCAACGGCGGAGTTACTCCACAGGAGCAGTATTACGGCCTGTCTCTTTGCAAGTACATTGTGATTGAATGTTCATTCGGACGTTTGATGGCTGATGGACATAAACATGAAGGACCTTCTTTTAGTGATATATGCTTTAGATTATATATACATATATCTATATATATATCTATATATCTTTCTCTCTCTCTCTCTCTCTCTCTCTCTATATATATATATATATATATATATATATATATATATATATATATATATATATATATATATATATATATTGTATATATATGCTATATCTCCGAGCTCAGCCTGCTACCATTACCCTGCTTTTGTTTCTGGTCTGTGTGTTAAGGTTTTGTTAGAACATAGATGTAGTACTGTACTTTTAGTTTGTTTATCTTTGAGGAGTTATTTTAGATAACACATTTTGCCTTTAAGATAGGTGCCAGTATACAGTTCCAACGGTGCTCCTGTACCGATACCATCAGAAAAACACACATTAGCTCATACCCGTTATTCACGTTTATTTCCATATCAGTGCGCCTAAAACCCGCAAATTGACACAATAGTAAATAGGTAGGTGTCATGGCTTTTCCTGGTGTATGTTGGGTTGTGTTAAAGTGTGAGACATCTTCTTTTATAGATAGATGTTCACGTTGGAGGCAAGTGTGCATCAAATTTGACACTTCTGCCCAGATCTGATTGTTTTTTTTTTTCTATTACAGTCTGATCAGCACAATTCCATTTTTTTCAAACCCAACCGAGGTCACTTTAATATGTTGTACTAATTCAGAAACATGTCCAACTTTTTAAAAGCATCTGCAGCCTGAATGCTCAGGTTGCAATTCATCCAACTGAGCAGCTGCAGTAGGCTCTGTGGAATATTTTCCTCCTTCTTTGTTTACACTTTTTATAATTGTTCATAATTTGTCAACATGCACAATACATTCATAATGGTTAAACATATGTTGATATGTGTAACATTTGGACTATTTATAGTTAGTAAACTTTTTGGGGATAAAGGAGTGAATACAGAAGGAGCAGGGACTCTTCTTGCTAAGATTTGGGGGGGATTTTGTTTTATATTTTATTTTTTTACTGGGAAACCTCACACACTTAATCCTCACTGAATTCTCTGTTACTATGTATTGGACTCCAGTCAAGTGAGCCAAAAGATACTTCAGAGGAGCATCCGCATCTCTGCATGTCAGCATGCGTTCTGATTGGCTACACTTCATAGTCAACAGGCCGCATGCTTGTTTGTGTTTGGAACACACCACACATGCTATGATATCGGGCCAAGACAATCCAACATGTTGGATATCCCTGATTTGCAATCTGAATGGTCCCAACGTCCTTCCGATAAGACCCGAGCGCACTTAACCCACCACACACGGCAGGAATATTTATTAGGATTATTTTAAGAGCTATTCCAATAATCAGAGCTTGTTTGAAGGAGAAAATCAGGGCAAAATAGGCCTAGAAATCCTGTCGTATGAACCAGGCCTTAGCAGAAAGAAACTCAAATAAGAATTCAAAAGGCCTAATGATAAACACAAACAACTACAAATGACAAGAACATTAAGTAAGATCAAAAGAAAAGCAAAAAAATGAACAGTTAAGATGGGAACTAAATAATCTAGAGTCCAAACAAAGCCCAGAAACAACCAAGGATGAGGAAATTCTTCTGGTTTACCGTTATGTTTTTGAATGATCAAATGAACGGAACGCGTTTACAGTAATTAACTACTGAAAAGGATAGAAACCAATCAACTTTTGTCTAGATTAAAACAATTATTTTGACTAGTTTAATCCATTTTACGTCACCTTAAGAGTTAAAAATTACATATAAGGAAGAAATAGATTTCTAATTTTTTTCAGGATTAATATTCATTCAAGAAAATACTTGAACTCTAACCTTTCCAGTGTGTACCCCACCTCTCGCCCAATAAATACTGGAGATATGCACTCTTGAGATGTAAACGTAAAAGCAAGAACAGGCTGCGGGTGGCAACACAAAGCACTCTGGATAAGTAAAGAGGAGTGTGGGAAGCAATACAGCAATGTCAAACTGAAGTGTACAAGCTACAACACATCTGAGGGTAAGCGATTGCTACCTAATGGTAGCTTGCTGAAGTGGTTGTATACACAATGAGCCCAGCATACAACGATTTATTGTTTAAATAAATTAAGTATTTAGTTTGTATTCTGTGAGTGTGTTTTAGAATGGTGTCCTGCTGCAAATTTACCACTGCAAATAGTCTGGGCATTTAACTTAGCTTCCCTGTGGTGGGATGTTATTGATTCTTGTTTCACAAAGGGGAGTGGTAGCAAAAGTTCAGGATTTTTGAACTTGTGGCTTCCTGTGCAGCAAACAATGTCCAGCTCTGAAGTAACAAGTGCCCTTAAGACAAGGGCCATTGCACTGTACAT